>WNGS01028583.1:12248019-12264946 GCA_020271785.1 Procambarus virginalis | reverse complement strand
TGTTTGGTGGTTGTCCGGTTGGTATCCGGAGTCAGGTGCGGGTGAGGCTGGGTGGTGGAAACTAAATTGTCGTTTATTGCGTTATCCACGTATTTGTGCGCAGTTTCGGGCCTGGTTGGTTGGCATCGTTGCCTGGAAGGCTGATTTCTCCTCCTTGTTCATTTGGTGGGAGTGGTGTAAGGTGGAGTGTCGGAGGTTTTTTGGGATTGTTGCTAGCGGGAGGCAGCCGGAAGGTTTAGTTTGCTGCGATTACTTCAGGCGTATTTGTCTTGTTTATACGTGCGGTTGACTGCTTTAGTGCGATTTCTGAGTGTAATTAGCGTATTTGTGATTTGCGTGCGGTGTTGGCTGACGGTGTTCGCGTGCGTGCTCATGTGGCTGAGCATGTGGATGGGGAGAGGCTCTCTCCCTTTCCCTTAGGGAGGGAGAAGGCTGCTCGGGGTTCCATTCTTCTCAAGGGCCTTCGGCAGCCTGATGGGTCTGTGCTTTCTAGCACGGAGGGTGTTCTGATTTTCGCGCGGCAGGAGTTGGAGGTGCTCTATGGGAAGGTGCGTGGGGATAGTGTGCTTGCGGGTTCCTTTTTGGACAGGTGCTTCCCCGGTTTGCCGCTAGCAGAGTGTGCCTGGTTGGTGCAGGATGTTTCCACAGTGGAGCTCCTGGACGTGGTTCGGCCTTTGACCAGCTTGGACTGGTCAAAGGCCTTCGATCGGGTGTCTTTGGAGTTTGTTTTTAGTGCTATGGAGCGGCTTGGGTTTCCAGCGGTGTTTGTGGGTTGGGTCCGTTTGTTGTATGTCCGGAGTTGCAGTCGCGTTTGTGTGAATAGGTTTTTTAGTTCCCATGTTTTTTAGTTCCCATTAGAATAGGGTGTCCCATGTCAATGCTTTTGTATGTGATTTTTCAGGAACCTCTCTTTCGGGTGGTGAAAGCGTGTTCCTTGATTGTGCCTCCTTGTTTGCCGTCCGGTCTTCGGCTGCCCATTTGTGGGTATGCTGATGACACCGTTCTGTTTGTAGCTTCGGAGGGTTCTGTTGGAGCTGTCCAGGACGTTCTTCTGCGGTTTGAGTCTGCCACGGGGGCCGTTTTTAATCGGGCGAAGTCGGGGTTGATGGAGATCGGTGTGTGGGCCTCCCGCTTGGTCTGGGATAGGTCGTGGTTTCCGGTGGTCTCGATTTGGGTTCTGGGGATTACTTGGTTTGCCTCCTATGACCGCTCCTTGGAGTGGAATTGGGGTGCTGTCTCTCGTTCGGTTGGGATTGCAGTTGGCCTCTTGTCGCATCTGCCTTTGATGATTTATCAGCGGGGACTGCTTGTTGCGTGTAAGGTCTTGTCGCGTGTCTGGTTTGTGGCTCGGTGTTTCCCGTTGGATCGTCAGAAGGCCTTGGATTTGGAGTGTATGGTGTACAGATATGTATGGTGTGGTCGTTATCAACCGGTGCGCCGTTCGACGTTGGTGTTAGGGGTGAGAGACAGGGGTGTTGGCATTCCTGACGTCTTCACGAAGGCCAAGGCCCTCTTCTGGGTCTCGTTGCATCAGGGGCTGGTTCTCGGGGAGGGTTGAATTCGCTGGGTGTTTTTTTCTGCTCACTTCGCTTCAGTTATTTGGTTGATTTGGGGGTTTGTCGGGAGGTGGCCTTGTTTACCCCCCTGTTTATTCTTGAGCCGTGGGGATTCTTCGGGAGCTCTGCCGCCATCCTGGGTTTCTGTCATTCTCGTGCAAGGCTGTGTATGGGGTGTTGCCCCGGTGCGGCCTCGAGTGGAGGCTTATTTCCATGTTGGGATTGGGGTGGTATCTGGTCGTGTTTGGGGGAACGGTCTTGGCGCCTCAGCAGCGTGAATTGCTCTTTCGGTTTCTGCATTTGTTGCTGTCGAGGAATGAGCGGTTGTGTATGCTTGGCTTGCGTGATTCTGAGGCGTGTGTTCATTGTGGTTTAAGTGAATCGCAGGTGCATGTATTTATTTTTGTGTCGGTTGCAGGGATTGGTGGATTGGTTTCGGGATGTCCTGGAGGTGTTTTGTGGTCCGGGCTGTCGGGGTGATGTTTTGCGGTTTTTGTTTTTGTATTTTCCGGGTTATTCGTGGTGGGTGCGTAATACGTTATGTGTTTTGGTTGAAGGTTATGTGTTTTGTGTGTGGGTTGGGAGGAGGGAGAGTTTTGGGGTTACCCGAATTTTAGGCTTTTTGTGGGGCGCATGCGGTTTACCTGGTGGTGGTTGCAGCGTGCTTTTCCGGAAGAGTTTGGTCGGTGGTTCACGGTTGCCTATGTTCGTGGGGTTGCCTTTGAGTCGGTGGGTGCCTTGGTGGACAGGTGATGTTCTCGTCTTGGGTGGGGTTTGGGTGTGGGTTTGGAGGGGTTGGGGTGGTTTCGGGGTTTGTTTGCGCTCCCATCCCGTTTCTTTGGGCCTCCTTGGCGGGGGTTGCGTGTGATTGTATGTCTCCCCCCCTCTTTTGTGATGCTGCTGCTCCTGTGTGTGTGTGATGTTGCTGCGCCTGTGTGTGTGTGGTGTGATTCAGTGCCTCCAGGTGCCGGTTGTGTCCATATGCGTGTGGGTGTGTGGTTTGAGGAGGTTTTGGCACCTGCGTGGGCCTGGTTTTCTGCTGTGCTGTTTTCTACTGTTCTATTTGTGGCCGTGTTTCGCTTTGGCCTGTGACCCATTCTTTTGCGTGCATAGGTGCTGTGTGGTATGGGTGGGTATGTGTGTGTTTGTCTTGTTGTTTAGGGTGTGTTTTGTGTGTGTGTACAAATTTCTTCTCATTTTGTGTATGTCGTATACCTTGGTAGCGGGTGTATGGTCCTATGCTCCTTTGTTCCTCTATGTGTGTGTGTGTGGTAGGTGTGGTTTTGTGCACATGGTTCTCTATCCACGTCTGTGTCTGTTTTATGTATTTGGTTCCAGGTGTGTTTTATGTTTTATGTAGGTTAGATTGCCTATGTACTATTTATTCTTGAAATAAACGAGGAAAAAAACAAACCGGATTTTCCTTCCCTATTAAACCATATATTTTACAGAACGAGGCCTAAATAGCACATATTAGATATTGGATTGCTTGTTTAGCATTCACAAACTTCTAGACTAACAATCGGGGATTCCTGGATAGAAACCCGGACAGGCAGGAATGAAATTATTGGTGGCGTTTCCTATCACTCTAATGCCTCTGTTCTCCGAGCAGTAAAAGGTATCCAGGAGTTGTGAGCTTCTTGTAGGATTGCATCCTGGTGAGGGTTAGGTCAGGGTCAGTTTAGGTGTTTGATCTTGCGAGGTGGGTGTTGGTTAGGTTAGGTTAGGATAGGTTAGGTTAAGTTTGGTTAGGTTAGTTAGGTTAGGTTAGTTAGGTTAGGTTAGGTTTAGGTTAGGTTAGTTAGGTTAGGTTAGGTTAGTTAGGTTAGGTTAAGTTAGGTTAGTTAGGTTAGGTTAGAATAGTTCGGTTAGGTTAGGGTAGGTTAGGTTACGTTAGTTAGGTTAGGTTAGGTTAGTTAGGTAAGGTTAAGTTAGGTTAGTTAGATTATTTAGGTTAAGTTATGTTAGGTTAGGTTTAGGTGTAGGTTAGATTAGGTTAGGTTAGATTAGGTTTGGCTATAGATTGTGGTAGGTTATAGGTTAGGGTAGGGTATAGGTTAGGCTTGGTTAGGTTAGGAAATAGGCCAGGAGTTATTGCTATAAACAACCGACGCCTTAAAAGGCAGACTCTAAGATTAATGCTCGATCCTCCTGACACAAATAGGTGAGTACACATAAATATGTAACATGAATGATGTGTTCCTTCTCGACTCACAATATGGGATTCCAGGGTTCGAATCGCGGTCGGGCAGGGCTGTAATTGTTCGTAGCATTACCTATCACCTAATGCACCTAGGTTAGGTTAGGTTAGGTTAGGTTAGGTGAGATTAGGTTAGGTTAGGTTAGGTTAGGTTAGGTGAGGTTGGGTTGGGTTGGGTGGGTGGGTTGGGTTGGGTTGGGTTGGGTTGGGTTGGGTTAGGTTAGGTTAGGTTAGGGTAGATTAGATTAGGTTAGGTTAATTTAGGCTAGGTTTGTAGAAATAGGGCTGTAATTAATGGTAGCATTTCCTATCACCGAATGCATCTGTTCACCTAGCAGTAAATAGGTATCCAGGAGTTAGTAAGCTAGCTACTCGGGGCGTGGTGAGTGAGTGAAGGTTAGTTAGTTAGTCACTAGTTGGACCTTGTGGGGTGGTGGGTGTTGGAGACCACTACATAAGCCTGACATGTATAAAGTGCCTGTCCCCCGACACAATGATGTTACATGTATTGACTAAATGAAGCCTAAGAGAGCATATCCGAGGCCTAAGATGTGTCATTTGTCAGCAGGAGCAGCAACTTGTGCGAGATCAATGGCAGCGACGGTATCCCAACATTTCTATTTTGGAGCAACAGTAGTAGTCCATTTGTTGTTGGTTGGTTTGACTAAATAGTTACAATAAGTACTGTCATTAATGGAGAATTGGCTGCTATGTGTGAGTATCTTCCGCCTGCTTGCCTGCCTGCCCGCCCGCCGCAGTTACCATTATCTTGACTCACTCACTCACTCACTCACTAACATGTGATTAGTTACTACTTGTATACAATTGCAACGGCCATACTACCTACCTACCACCTTGAGAACACTGCGTCTCGTCCCATCCATCAGCCAGGTTAAGCACCGTTAACTTTGGTTAGTACTAGGATGGGTGACCTGCCTGGGAACACCAACTGCTGCTGATTGTATTCTGTGTGTGTGTGTGTGTGTACTCACCTAGTTGTGTTTGCGGGGGTTGAGCTCTGGCTCTTTGGTCCCGCCTCTCAACCATCAATCAACAGGTGTACAGATTCCTGAGCGTATTGGGATCTATCATATCTACACTTGAAGCTGTGTATGGAGTCAGCCTCCACCACATCACTTCCTAATGCATTCCATTTGTCAACCACTCTGACACTAAAAAAGTTCTTTCTAATATCTCTGTGGCTCATTTGGCCACTCAGTTTCCACCTGTGTCCCCTTGTGCGTGTGTCCCTTGTGTTAAATAGCTTGTCTTTATCTACCCTATCAACTCCCTCAATGTGTGTGTGTGTGTGTATACAAGAATGTTGCACATGGAAATGTGTACATGCCATTTTAATAATAGTTTACCATCCAAGAAGAAAATGTCTAACTATTTGTCAGTCCATTGTCTCTCTCTGCCGGCTGGCCTGCCTACCTACCTGCTAAAACTTGTCCACTCAATATGCTGTTGAATATCTATCTCCAATGATCACTTACCCTTAATTCCTACAATTTTAACCAAATGATCTCATTAACAAATCTCTACACATTTCCACCACTTACTTTCCCGCTAACATTATTCACAACAACTAATACACTCAACTCAGTCCCAAACACTTTTCTTATTCCTTCCTCAACACCTCGCCCTATATAACCTATCTGAAAAAAAAATTCTTCTTCTTCTTCTTCTTGAGAATAGGTGCAGTTTGCATGAAGGGTTAACCCTCCCGATGACTGCACCAGGACAGACGTAAGGAGATGCGTTGACGGTTAGGATGAGAAGAAAGTCAAAAGCGGTAGATGTGATGGGCCGTAGAGAGAGGAGAGGCGGCGAAAACTGAGTCGAACGTTAGAGGGAGACACCCCGCACCGGGGGGCGGGGCGTCGCGGTCACGGTGGCAGCCACGCACGGCTTAGCAGTGTGTGCAAGACGGGAACTAATACTTCTCCGGAAACTTGTATATCGGAAAGCGCAAGCAGTACGCTTCCCAAATCACCCGCTCGTCAACGGGCAGCCGGCCACTAGGCAGCGCCCTCGACTGAGACATCCTATCCGGCACCCGATACACAAACTCCTTCACCCGCGACACCCAGATAGTGGACGAGCACCACGGGATCGGAAGCACCCGGGCATGTCGATAAGGGCCCAACTCCGGACCCTCACAGGGCACGACTCCAGCAGACGGAACCAGGCAATCCCCAGACCGGAGCAAGGAAGGAGGGGATACAGCAGGGGATGCAGGTGCGTCACCGACCCCACCACCGGGCACAGGACCCGAGGCCCCCCGGCGCACATCTTTCCGCAACATCACGACGAGGTCCCGATCATCAGGGACAACCCCCCACTGCGGAGATCCAACAGCAGGAGACGCAGGAGGAGAGGCACAGGTAGCAACATCGGAGTCTCGCACAGCACCAACATCCTCGGAGGGGGGCGCCAGATCATCATACTCCCCCACCTCCTCCCAAGGCACACCACGAGGGGGACACACACTCCGAGCCCGCCGTGAACGCTTCGAGACAGGTCGCACCACACCACGCCCAGCAGGCCCCGCCGCAGGCACGGCCACCATCTTCACATCCACACAGGTCACACCAGCACTGTCCGAAGAGTCTACAGAGGCCACATCACCCACACTGTCCACATCATCCAGGGAAACAGCCTCAGAACACCGACGCGAACGCTTCTGCAAAGGGATGGAAAGAGCAGAACTACAGTTGTCAGCACACACAGGCACGGCAGGCACCTCTCCCTGCCGAAGCACCCCCTCTAAAACAGCAGAACCCGCATTCCCGGGAGCCGGTATCACATCCACAGGCGGGACATGGACCTCCACCGGGACATCCTGCACAACACGCAGCTCAGGCGACGGCCCAACACCCACACACACCGGCTCAACATCCCCAGGGGCCACAGCAGGCACCAGACGGGTCGTGCAGGCCGTAGAATTCACCTCAACAGGCAGAGCAGCAGACAGGCAATCAGGCGCCGCAGGCACAGTACCCACTCCATCCTCAGAACCGTCCGAAAGTAACAAGGGTGGGAAATCCTCCACACGAAAAACATGCACCCGACCAGCTGCTCCCACGTCGCACGCTGCAGCCAGATGACCCTCGTGACCACACGGATAACAGGTGCGCGGGTGACCCNTGGCTGCTTCTGTTCCCTGCATTTTCTGCAGTTGTCTGAGGAAAAAGACCATGTCGATGTGGACCTGTCAGCTCTGAATCCGCATTGTGATTCTGGATAGACTCTCTCTGCAAGTACTTGGAGCCTCTTCAATGCGACTCGAGCAACAGCTTTCCGACAGTACTGAGGAGGAGATTCCACGGTAGTTGTTGCAGTCGCCCCTGTCACCTTTATTCTTATACAGCGTGACGATGTTGGCATCCCTCATGTCTGTGGCACCTCTCCTTCTTCCCAGCAGAGGCAGAGAATTTCATGCAGCTCCATGAGCAGGCTACCTCTGCAGCACTTCAAGGTCTCAGCAGGAATGCCATCTTTGCCAGGAGCTTTACCAGGAGCAAGGGAGTCTAGGGCATCACTGAGTTCTTCGAGGGTCGGTTCGCTGTCGAGCTCCATTAGCACAGGCAGACACTCAATGGCGCTCAGGGCGTCTTCGGTGACCACATTGTCCCTGGCGTATAGCTCAGAGTAGTGCTCGACCCAGCGCTTCAGCTGCAGTGTCTGGTCCTGAATCACCTCGCCAGTGGCAGATTTCAGAGGAGCGGTCTTCCTCTGGATTGGGCCGAGGGCCTGCTTGATGCCGTCATACATTCCCTTACATTGCCTGTATCCGCTGCAGTCTGTATCTGGGAGCAGAGCTGGAGCCATAGTTGTTGGCATCGCCTGGCGCTCTGCTGTACTTTGCAGTTGAGCGTATTGGGACATGCCTGGCCGCTGTATTGCCCGAAGGATCTGTAAGTTGCGCTGACTTGGGCAGGATTTGTAGGCTGCCAAGGCGTTTCTCTTCTCTTCAATGACAGGTGTCATCTCTTCCGAGTGAGCCTCGAACCAGTCAGCCGACCTGCTGGTCTTCTTGCCAAAGGTGGAAATGGCAGCGTTGAACACAGCGTCTCTGAAGTGCTCCCATCTTTTACAGGCAGTGACCCCGACTGGGCCAGGGAGAGCTTCCTCGAGCACGCGTGCAAAATCTTTCACCTTGTCCTGATTTCTGGTCTTGGTGGTGTCGATGCGAGGTCTGCCGCCTTTTTCGAGTGATGAATCTTCTTTGGTTGCATCTTGACCCTGCTACAGACCAGGGAGTGGTCGGTATCACAGACAGCACTCTGGTAGCTACGCGTAATCTTGACGCTGGGTAGACTTGCACGCCTGGTAAGAATCAGGTCAAGCTGGTGCCAGTGCTTGGATCTGGGGTGTCTCCAGGATACTCGGTGTTGAGGCTTTGTGCCGAAGAACGTGTTGGTGACACAGAGACCATGAAGGCAGCAGAGTTCTAGCAGACGTTGCCCGTTCTCATTCATCCTCCCTATGCCGAATTGACCCAGACAAGTGGGCCAAATGTTGTGCTCGGCACCCACTCTGGCGTTGAAGTCGCCGAGGATGAACAGTGGCTCCTTTACAGGGATTCTCGCTACGACTCTGTTGAGGTCATCGTAGAATTTTTCCTTTGCCTCTGCTGGAGAAGTCAGGGTTGGTGCATATGCACTAATTACATTGACTGGTCCTGTTTGGGAGAGCAGTTGCAGAGACAGAATTCGTTCGGTTTCCCCCATCGGTGGCATAATGTATCCCAACAGTGCATTCCTGACTGCAAATCCCACACCATGTTCTCTGGTCTCATCAGGTGGTGTTCCTTGCCAGAAGAAAGAGAAGGTCCTCTCTCTCACAGATCCTGATCCAGGGAGCCTGGTCTCTTGGAGAGCAACAATATCCATCTGCAGTTTGCTCAGCTCCCTATTGATGATTGCTGTTTTTCGGGCGTCATTGATTTCTTGCAGATAGTCAGAGAAACCTGGTGTCAGTGTCCTGACGTTCCATGTGCCCAGCTTTAGGGCAGTTGATATTTTCTTTTTGGGTATGGTATTGCTTGGTGCAAAGTTGTCGGGCCGCTTGTCGGTTTTCACCCTAAACCCCACGCACCCAGTGAGGTTAACGGACCGTGGCGAGGCAACACCTTATTGGCTGGGGTTTGCCCAGCTTGAGGCGGGCAGTAGCTGCCCAGTGGGGCGCGATGACCCCTCCCACCGTCAGAAGCAACCCCTGGCGTCACACTCTTCGCCAATCGAGCAGAAGACTTAAAACCGGTAGACTGTCGCTTCCCGTGTTGGTTCGACGCTGTGAGGCGAAGCTGGAGTGTCCTCTCACGGGCGCAAAGCCTGGGTAGGTAGATATGGAGGAGAAGCTGTTACCCATGCAGCAGATCCCCCTCTCCACGTTGCTGAAATTATCCAATAGAAAGGCAAATGCCAATACACATGGTTCCAGCAACGTCGCAGGAGCTGCCAGAACGAGGTCGACGTCAACAACGAACTGCCTTAGGGGCTCCAACTCCGGATTTTTCCTCGAGGTTGACTCCTGAAGCCTTTCCCATAAAGCGTATGGCCGCAAGGCAGCGGAGGTTTAAAATCAGGGTTTTCCTTCCCCTAGATGGGCTGCCTTCCCAGGCTATCGAGTCCCATCTACCGGAGCAGCTGGTTTTAAGGCGCCAGAGGCGCGCCCTCGCCCATTCTCCTGTCGGTAAAAGCACTTCCGCCGGACTTAAAGACTAAGCCACCCATGCAGGCCAGGAGTTGGACTTGGTTGTCAGAGGCTATTTGAGACGCATGCCATATAGGAGCATTTTATAGGTCATTGGAGCTCGTCCCCCATTACCACCCCCTGGCTATGACAACCCCTTGGAACCTGCTACCAAGTGGTAGTAGTGGCCCCAGGGAATACTAATCAATTTGGTAGCAGGTAATTATATGTTAAAATCACTCACTCTTAGATAGTCTCAATAACAACAAGGTAATGGAGGGTTGACACAAACACAGCGGTGGTTTTGTATTTTACTTAAAAGATCAAAGAATCACAACTCTGCATCAACAACATGACGAAGGAATAAATGAGCAGCCTTCTCTCTCCGCCTCTTCACAATTCTGGAACACTCCAGGAATGGCAACACTCCTAGTAGACGTGCGTTCCCACGTTCCACATGCAGTGTTATCGAACGTTTGGCAACTCGAGAGATGCCACGCCCACTCACACTCCTCACTGTTCCTCACACTGCTCTCTTCCTCACTATACTCTCACTATTGGCGTGAGGCGCCTATTATTCCCTCGTATTCACAGAATATCACAGCACTGGCATAATCACAGTTAACCACCAGACATATGAATATATTATTTAATAACTCCAGCATAACTCCATAGTTCACTTTATCAATATTTATAATAACGAGGTAACTCTAGGCACACAGCCTTATACTATTAAATTGCATACTTATATATATAACCTCTGGCACGAACTTATAATATAAATGACATGTAAATATAAATGTCCTCGTTACAGTAATCTCTTCATCAAACCACAGGTGCAATCACACACCATAAATGTACATCTCGTGAGAGCTCTATAGCATCTCCCTTCACAACTCTGTCTTACTAGAAACATAGACATTGGTGAGCCCTGCTCACGACATAGAAAATACTCTGGCTAATCGCTAACTAAAGGGGAATGGGAGGGAAAACTGAATTACCTACTTCCACCATAAATGATGTGGAGTCGTCCTCTGTTGAGGGTTGAATTGAAGCTCCTGGCCCCGGCTCACGACTTGCTGTAGGGAACACCCCCACACACACACTGATGCTCTTCCCAGGACCTCAACCAACACCCAAAAACGCGTCTTCTCCATACTGCTTCTCTCTGCAGGCTCCGTGCTCCTCCACAACCTCTTGAAGGGTTGGAGTCGGTCTCCTGGCCGTCGCCTCCTCCTCACAACTACGTCTGCAATCCTTACGCCTGGCTGCAGTCGTTCGTATTCCCAGGTAGTTTGTTCTTCTTCCTCCTAACGGTGAACTGGCTCAGCCGCTACGTCATCACCCGACTGATGAAACTGTACAGTCGTCCCTGACGTCACTGCCCAGGCTTCATTCTTGCTAAGCACCTGTCACTGGAGCACTTGTTGCTCGTTTCCCGTCAATTCCTTCTTCTGTCCGCCTCACAGAGTTCAGGAAGATCTCACAGGATGCTCGCAGTCCACTGGTGATGCGTATATTCTCCGGAGAGGAGCGAATACTGTCAGACTGACAGGATCCCCCTATCGCACGTCCGCCCTTGACGACGTGTCGTATCTAACTCTTGGCGCCACGGGGGCGCTCTGCCTGGACCTACCTCCACTCGTGACGTCACACTTGCCAGGGGCATTTCTCATTGGCTCCCTGTACCACGTCACCGTTCTTGGCCAATCTGGTGCCACTGACGTTATAACATTTTGGCGAGAAAACGTAGGTGTCGGCGCCATCTTGGTGTCCAAAAGGGCCTAAGCCACTGGCCAAAATACACTCTTCTTTAGTTAATTTTTCTCCTATGCGAGAACACCTCATGCTCCCACATGTCAAATTGTTCTCTGGAAGGCAGAGAACGTTCGGGTAAAGTGGATATGACTCTTACAGCTGGCGTGGGAGAAATATAAGGGGGGTGGGGAACACCGTCACAATATGTATCCTCTAATGGTGAGGTGGTAAATGATATGGATGAATGAATACAGGGGGTATTAATGAGGTCCTATATAATGGGGTAGTAAATTAAGATTGTAACATGTTGGCAGTTTATGTTCTTACGGTTACTTCCGTTCCTGTTGCAGGGCCATTCAGTCCTGCTTCTGCATTGGCCCGGGGTCTTAAAGTGGGTAGAGTGTAACTGTGTATTAGCTGGTTAACTATGTAACTAATAGTTACCAGCTAATACCAACCAGCTAATACCAACCAGCTAATACATAGTTACACTTTGTTCGTGTTCCACCCTTGCTAAATAGTTTGCCTTTTCCACCCTGTCAAGTCCCCTAAAAATTTTGAAGGAGGTGATCATGTCTCCCCCATACTTTTCTGTCTTCCAGGGACGTGAGGTTTAGCATCCATAGCCTTTCCTCGTAGCTCATTCCTCTCTGTTCTGGGAGTAGTTTGGTGTCATACTTCTAAATCTTGTTTTACTTGGTCTTGTGTTTAACTAGCAATCTTTCCTCCAAACAAATAGTACGTTTTAATGCTAAATGTAATAAGTACATTCCTGACTGTCTGCATAGTACATAAATACCCTTAATCGTACGGTTACACTTACCTCCCCGTATGTTCTCCTCATTTTCTACTAATACTCAAAATTTTTAGGTTGAAGTTTTCGTGTTCAATTCTATATTAACAAGGTTTAAATATAAAGAATTTCTTTTTCAATTTTATTAAGCAATAGACATTTTATACAAAATTTGAAATATCCTGAGTTACTTAATAATTTATTAAAAGACTATAGTTTTGTTTTATTAGTTTCATGAAATTGTAATATCAATATAGCTCTAGGTTCAGTACTAATTGTAATTAAGAAGCAATAAATTCTATTTACATGCTTGTCCTCCTACACTCCTAAGGTTAGGTTAGGTCGTGGTTTTCTTATACAGCTTTTCTGATAAACTGCAATAATTATAATATTTGGTGCGATGCTGGCGGTTAAGTGTATTTATGTAGTATGCCGATAGTCAGGATTGTACTTATTACATTTAGTATTAAAACGTACTGTCTATTCGGAGGATGGGCTGTTAACTAGGTATGGACTCCAGGCTGGAGCTGCATACTCCAGGATTGGTTTAACATAAGTGGTAAACAAGATTCTGAACGATTTCTTATTTAAGTTTCTTAAGGCAGTTCTTATGTTAGCCAATCTAGCATTTGCCGCTGATGATATCCTTTTGATGTGGGCCTCTGGGGACAGGTTCGGTGTGATATAAACCCCCAGGTCTTTCTCTTTATTTGACACTGCAGGATTTCACCTCCCAGATGGTACCTTATGTTTGACCTGCTCCCTTCGCCTAATTTCCTTACTTTACAATTAATTTACAATCCTGAGTTAAACTTTAGTAGCCATTTTCTAGACCATTCATCCAGTTTGTTCAGGTTGTCTTATAGTCTCTGTCTACAGGACGTAACATACTGACTAATGTGTGTGTGTTTGAGCGTGGTAGTGTGTGTACTCCCCTAATTGTGCTTATGGGGCTTGAGTTCTGGTTCTTTGGGCCCTCCTCTTAACAGTCAATCAATCAACAGATTTTTGTTAACTCCCAGGTACCTAGTTATTGCTAGGTGAACAGATGCATCAGGGTGAAAGAAACTCTGCCTATTTGTTTTCGCCTCTGCCGGGGATTGATTCCCGAATTCTATGACTGCGAATCCCGAGCGCTGTCCACTCAGCCGTCAGACCCCCAAGTTATTGTATATCACCCCCCCCCCTCCCTTAGATATGTGTATTCACCTTAGTTGTGCATGTGGGAGGGTTGAGCTTCGGCTCATTGGTGCCACCTGTTAACTGTCATTCAACAGGTGTACAGTTGAGAGGCAGGACCAAAGAACCAAAGTTCAACCTCCGCAAGCACAACAAGATGAATTGTGCAACATATTCATAACACTAGACAATAGAAAAAAAATCAGTGCCAGAGTAATTATAAAATGGAATGCATTAGGAAGTTATGTTGTGAAGGCAACGCCATACACAGTTTCAAATATAAGGTTGATAGATGTGTGTGTGTACTCACCTAATTGTGCTTGCGGGGGTTGAGCTCTGGCTCTAATTCCGCCAATCAACTGTCAATTAACTGATGTACAAATTCCTGAGCCTACTGGGCTCTATCATATCTACATTTGAAACTGTGTATGGAGTCAGCCTCCACCACATCACTGCCTAATACATTCCATCTGTTAACTACTCTGACACTGAAGAAGTTCTTTCTAACGTCCCTGTGGCTCATTTGGGTACTCAGTATCCACCTGTGTCCCCTTGTTCGCGTACCACCCGTGTTAAACAGTTTATCTTTATCTACCCTGTCAATGCCTCTGAGAATTTTGTAGGTAGTGATCATGTATCCCCTTACTCTTCTGTCTTCTAGTGTCGTGAGGTGCCTTTCCCGCAGCCTTTCTTCGTAACTCATGCCTCTTAGTTCTGGCAGTAGTTTAGTGGCATATATCTCAACTTTTTCAAGCCTCGCTTTCTGCTTGACAAGGTACGGGCTTCATGCTGGGGCCACATACTCCAGGATTGGTCTTACATATGTGGCATACAAGGTTCAGAATGATTCCTTACACAGGTTCCTGAAAGCAGTTCTGATGTTAGCCAGCCTCGCACGCGCCGCAGATGTTATTCTTTTGATGTGGGCTTCAGCATATAGGTTTGGCGAGATATCAACTCCTAGACCCTTCTCTCTGTCCGTTTCATGAAGGACTTCATCTTCCATTCTGTATCCTGTGTCTGGCCTCCTGTTTCCACTGCCTAGTTTAATCCCTTACATTTACTCGGGTTGAACTTTAGAAGCCGTTTGTTGGACCATTCATTCAGTCTGTCTAGGTCATCTTGTAGTCTCATACTGTCTTCCTTCGTCTTAATCCTCCTCATAATTTTTGCATCATCAGCAAACAATGAGAGGAATGATTCTATGCCATCTGGAAGATAATTTACATATGTAAGAAACAGTACGGGTCCAAGGACTGAACCCTGCAGGACCCCACTAGTGACGTCTTGCCAATCTGAGACCTCACCCCGCACAGTGACTCACTGCCTTCTGTTACTTAGGTACTCCTTTATCCAATGGAGTACCTTCCCTTTCACTCCTGCCTGCATCTCCAGCTTTCGCACCAGTCTCTGGTGTGGAACTGTGTCAAATCCAAAAATATGCAGACTGCCCACCCCTCTCTTTCTTGTCTGATTCTTGTTGCCTGATCGTAGAATTCAATTAATCCTGTGAGGCATGACTTGCCATCCCTGAAAGCATGTTGGTATTGTATCACAAAGTTCCTTCGCTCCAGATGTTCCACTAGCTTTTTTCGCACAATCTTCTCCATTAACTTGCATGGTATGCAAGTTAAGGACACTGGCCAGTAGTTCAGTGCCTTCTGTCTATCCCCCTCCTTGTATATCGGGACTACATTTGCCGCCTTCCAAATTTTTGGCAGTTCACCTGTTACCAGTGATTTGTTATTCACCATGGAGAGTGGCAGGCACAGTGCTTCTGCTCCTTCCTTTAGTATCCATGGTGATATTTCATCCGGGTCTACAGCCTTTGTCACATCCAACTCTAGCAATAGCTTCCTTACATCCCCACTGGTAATCTCAAACTCTTCTAGTGGTGCCTGGTTAACTATTCCTTCTCTTATCTCTGGAACTTCTCCTTGCTCTAATGTGAAGACTTCCTGGAATTTCTTATTAAGTTCCTCGCACACTTCTTTGTGGTTTGTAGTGAATCTGTCTGCCCCTATCCTCAGTTTCGTTACCTGTTCCTTCACTGTTGTCTTTCTCCTGATGTGGCTGTGCAGCAAATTGGGTTGGGTCTTAGCCTTGCTTGCTATGTCGTTTTCATATTGTCCTTCTGCCTCTCTTCTCACCCTGACGTATTCATTCCTGGCTCTCTGGTAACCTTCTCTGCTCTCAAGTGTCCTGTTATTTCTATAGAGTCTCCATGCTCTTTTACTTTGTTGCTTAGCTAGCTTACATCTCTGATTAAACCATGGGTTTCTCATCTACATTACATTTTTTACCTTTTGGACCGGGATAAACTTTTCTGCTGCCTCCTTGCACTTTTGCGTGATGTATTCCATCATGTCTTGGGCCGTCTTTTCCCTTAGCTCTGATTCCCATGTTACATCCGTCAGGAATTTTTTTATCTTCTCGTAATTTTCCTTATGGAATGCTAGCATTTTTGCTTTCAGTTCCCTTTCTCGCGTACTTTAGCCCTTCTTCGACCAGATACTCAAACGTCAGTACACTGTGATCACTCATTCCTACTGGGGCCTCAAAGTCAATTTCCCTTATAATGTGAAGAATAGGTCGAGTCTCGCTGGTTCTTCGTTTCCCCTCATCCTAGTGGGTTCCCTGACATGTTGGCTTAGAAAGTTTCTTGTCGCCACCTCCATTAGTTTGGCTCTCCATGTATCCTCTCCTCCATGCGGTTCCTTGTTCTCACAGTCTATCCTTCCATGATTGAAGTCCCTCATGATGAGCAGATGGGATCAATTTCTACAGGCAGCAGAGGCTGCCCTCTCAGTTATATTATTAACTGAATTATTGTTTCTTTCATACTCTTGCCTGGGTCTTCTGTCATTTGGTGGAGGGTTATATATCACTGCTACTACTACTCTTGGTCCTCCTATCGTCATGGTGCCTATTATGTAGTCTCTAAACCCTTCACAGCCTGGGATAACCATCTCCTTGAAATTCTGTTCCTTTCTCATGAGTAGGGCCACTCCACCTCCCCCCCTACCCTCCTTATCTTTCCTTATTTCAGTGTAATCCTGGGGTAACACGCATTCGTTATGATTCCTGAGAGTTTTGTTTCCATGAGTCCAATTACATCTGGGTTTACTTCTTGTGCTCTTTCCCTAAGTTCACTCGCCTTGCTTGTAATCCCATCTATGTTCAAGTACATCACCTTAATGCTGACTCTTTTCTGTCCTCCTCAGTTTATGTTGATAGTAATATGTAGTAGGGAAACATGGAGAGATCTGGGATGGGGAGGGGGAAGGGGGGCCCCTGGGTTGCGAGGTGGGCTGAGGGAGGGGGACTTGGGTTGTGGGGGGGGGGGCTGGGAAGATCTGGTTTGGGGAGGGGAGGGGTGATGTGAGGGCTTGGAGGGGTGGGGAGAAGCGAGGGCTTTGGGAAGAGGCAGAGGAAAGAGGGCTTGTTGGGGGCAGGAGAGGAGGGAGGGCTGGGAGGAAGGAAGGCTTAGGGGGGTGGGGGAGGAGATAGGGTGTGGGGGAGAAGGGGGGGCTTAGGGTGGTGGAGGAGTGTAGGGGCTGGGGCAGGTAGGGCTTCTAGTGGGTGGGAGATGGGTATGATCCTCCTCCCACTGGGGCTGTTGAACTGCCTTTGGATGGTTCCCCACACCCTTCTGGGATCGTAGGGTTCTGGGCTGTTGATCCCTGATTCCTATCCTTCTCCTTGTGATCCTTCCTCGCTGCTGCTGCCCTCAAAATCTCC
>WNGS01028583.1:12205662-12243162 GCA_020271785.1 Procambarus virginalis | reverse complement strand
GCGAATGAAAATTCACACCCCAGAAGTGACTCGAACCATACTCCCAGGAGCAACGCAACTGGTATGTACAAGACGGCCTTAAACCACTTGACCATCACGACCGGACATAATGAGGTGATAGCCGAAGCTATTTGAACCACCCCACCGCCGGCACTCGGATGGTTATCTTGGGCATAGCATTTTACCAAATCACCTACATTCTTTGGGGCACACAGTGAGGAACACAAATGCGAACAAGCTGAATGGTACCCAGGACTATATGTCGTCGTCCATTCGCACAACGTGCCCGAGCCAGCGCATTCGTCTGTTTCATCATTGTGTACAAGCTGGTAATTCTTGTTCTCCTCAAGACGTTGTTGTTTATCACCTTGTCCTGCCAGGTGATGTCCAAGATGTGTCGAAGGCAGCGCATGTGGAAGGCATTCAGCTGTCTTTCCTGACGGGCGCGGAGTGTCCAAGACTCACTACCATAAAGGAGAGTGCTCAGGACACAGGCTCTGTAAACCTGAATCTTAGTATACTCAGTCAGCCTATTGTTGGCCCACACTCTCTTTGTCAATATGGACATGGTAGTAGATGCCTTACCGATGCGTTTGTTTAGCTCCGTATCAAGAGAGAGGGAGTCAGATATTGTGGACAACAGGGACACGAAGTCATGAACGACTTCCAGTTTGGAATCGGAGATGCCGATGTCAGGTGGGGAGTCCACTCCTTGTCCCATGACTTGTGTTTTCGTCAGGCTGATGCTGAATCCGAAAGCCTGAGAGGCCTCGCTGAAGCGGGTCAAGAGCCGTTGGAGGTCTTCGGCTGATTGGGCAGTGACAGCTGAGTCGTCGGCAAAAGGAAGTCGCGCAGACACCTCAGCCGAACCTTCGTCTTGGCTCTCTGCCTGGCGAGGTTAAAGAGCTTTCCATCCGACCTGGTCCGGAGGTAAATGCTTTCCGTGACAGATCCGAAGGCGTGCCGCAGCATAACTGCGAAGAAAATCCCGAATAGGGTTGGAGCCAGTACGCAGCCCTGCTTTACTCCACTTCGGATGTCAAAGGCGTCTGATGTTAGTCCATCAACGACCACGGTGCCCCTCATGTTCTCATGGAAAGATCTGATGATGCTGAGGAGACTGGGTGGGCATCCGATCTTGGGGAGGATCTTGAACAGGTCATCGCTGCTGACGAGGTCGAAGGCCTTCGTCAGATCTATGAAGGCTACGAAGAGTGGCTGCGTCTGTTTCCTGCATTTTTCCTGCAGTTGTCTGAGGGAAAAAACCATGTCGATGGTGGACCTGTCAGCTCTGAATCCGCATTGTGATTCTGGATAGACTCTCTCTGCAAGTACTTGGAGCCTCTTCAATGCGACTCGAGCAAACAGCTTTCCGACAGTACTGAGGAGGGAGATTCCACGGTAGTTGTTGCAGTCGCCCCTGTCACCTTTATTCTTATACAGCGTGACGATGTTGGCATCCCTCATGTCCTGTGGCACCTCTCCTTCTTCCCAGCAGAGGCAGAGAATTGCATGCAGCTCCATGAGCAGGCTACATCTGCAGCACTTCAAGGTCTCAGCAGGAATGCCATCTTTGCCAGGAGCTTTACCAGAAGCAAGGGGGTCTAGGGTATCGCTGAGCTCTTCGAGGGTCGGTTCGCTGTCGGCTACCATTAGCACAGGCAGATACTCAATGGCGCTCAGGGCGTCTTCGGTGACAACATTGTCCCTGGCGTATAGCTCAGAGTAGTGCTCGACCCAACGCTTCAGCTGCAGTGTCTGGTCCTGAATCACCTCGCCAGTGGCAGATTTCAATGGAGCGGTCTTCCTCTGGATTGGGCCGAGGGCCTGCTTGATGCCGTCATACATTCCCATTACATTGACTGTATCCGCTGCATTCTGTATCTGGGAGCAGAACTGGAGCCAATAGTTGTTGGCACATCGCCTGGCGCTCTGCTGTACTTTGCAGCAGACGGCCCGAAGGATCTGTAAGTTGCGCTGACTTGGGCAGGCTTTGTAGGCTGCCAAGGCATTTCTCTTCTCTTTGATGACAGGTGTCATCTCTTCCGTGTGAGTTTCGAACCAGTCAGCCGACCTGCTGGTCTTCTTGCTAAAGGTGGAAATGGCAGCGTTGAACACAGCGTCTCTGAAGTGCTCCCATCTTTTACAGGCAGTGACCCCCACCGGGGCCAGGGAGAGCTTCCTCGAGCACGCATGCAAAATCTTTCACCTTGTCCTGGTTGCAGGTCTTGGTGGTGTCGATGCGAGGTCTGCCGAAAAAATACGTTTCAGTAATAATAAAACATCAATAATGAGTACTGATAGAGTCAAGTCGTCCATAATGAAAATATCAGCGTGGCCTAGTATCCAGCCTAGTAGGCTGGCTACTAGGCCAGCCAGAATGGCCTGCAGTTCAACTTGTGTGGATTATATATAATTTTTATCTCGAAGTTCAATTTTCCTGTCCACAGTTACAACTCAGTATATTTCCTTATTAGGACACCACACCCTGTCCTGCCATCTTCTGTCACCGGCTCGTCACAAAATACTTGTAAACTATTGCCTCTTGGTAACCAAAATATCGTGCTTCCATACAAACACCGTAATTGTCTAGTTTCACGCTGAATCTTTATCTCCTTGAGGGGTGTGTGACGATGTCAATGCCATCTGTTGAGTGCATCCGACTCTAATTCTTTTATGAGGAGAGGTAAAGATGAAACGAGAGATACAGATAAACGAGAGAGAGATAAAACGAGATAAAACACCTAAATTATTGGGATCGTCTCAAATCTCTCCAAATGTACTCTCTAGAAAGGAGAAAACTAGATAAAGAAAACGAGAGAGAGATAAAACCTGATAAAACACCTAAATTATTGGGAATGTCTCTAAGCTCTCCAAATGACTCTCTAGAAAGGAGACGAGAGAGATACCAAATAATATACACATGGAAAATACTGGAGGGCCAGGTCCCAAATCTACACAGTAAAATAACACCATACTGGAGTGAACGATATGGAAGAAAATGCAAAATAGAACCATTAGAGCAGAGGTGCCATAGGCACATTCATAGAACACTGAATAAACATCAGCGGTCCGGGGTTGTTCAACGTCCTTCCAGCGACTATAAGAAATATTGCCGGAACAACCGTGGACATCTTCAAGAGAAAACCGGACTGTTTTCTAAGAGAAGCTCGGGATCAGCCGGGCGGTGGTGTGTATGTGGGCCTGCGGGCCGCTCCAAGCAACATCCTGGTGGACCAAACTCTCACAAGTCAAGCCTGGCCTCGGGCCGGGCTTGTGGAGTAGAAGAATTCCCAGAACCCCATCAACCAGGTATCAGCCAGGTGTGACGAAGGTAATGCCATCTGTTGAGCGCCCCTGACCCGATTTTGTGTTCTCACGTGGAAGACTGTAATCTTATTGGCACCAGTGCAGTTTCTTTCTTAAAAAATCATATTTTACTTTTCAGAAGTGATGTAGGTGATACTTGGTCGACTGGAATCATTTATCCAGGGCACTCCTTAACTCAAGATGTGTTCCAGTGAGAACAAGTGGCCGAGTTGTGTAGACTGAGATTTTTCTGTGAAACTTAGTGAAGTATTGGTGATTGGACCGACGTATCCGGGATTGCCAAGTTGAGTTACGAGATGGAATCTATGTCCGTCTGTTAATGCTTGTTATAATTGAAGATTGCATGGAAGACTGCCAGCGTATTGCTGGAGACCCCTGCCAGTGTGTTGCTAGAGCGTAGAAGTGGTGTTTTGCCATCATGATTATACTGTATAAGACTGGCCAACGACATACAGAGGAATGTGAACTCGCCGGCGTGAAGACCATCGAAGACAAACTCAGGAAGGAAACCTAAGTGTTGTACGATAGAAGATAGAAGTGGACTCGTCGGGAAAGAAGATTGCAAAAGTTTATAATGTCCTGTGTAAATGTGACACCAGCTGTGTTATGTGCTATAATATGTGTATATAATTAAGAAGTACACTTGGTAATGGTTCTGTTTAGTGATGTTTACCACCTTTTCCTTAAGATTG
The DNA here is from genome assembly GCA_020271785.1 of Procambarus virginalis. Lineage (NCBI taxonomy): Eukaryota > Metazoa > Arthropoda > Malacostraca > Decapoda > Cambaridae > Procambarus > Procambarus virginalis. Next base: position 12,239,140 of record WNGS01028583.1, on the reverse strand, counting down.
ATTATTACTGAACGTTCTTAATATTTAACTATGACTCGGGATGGGGTCCAGTAAGAAGAGACACTATGGCTCAATATACAGTTTGATAAGTGAAGAACCTGGTTACTGGCTAAGTGAAGCCATAACATAATTGGCATCCCCAGCGGCATCCCACTTCCTATCAGGTAAGTTAGACGCGACCGAACAAGTGATTTGGGCAACCGTCTAGTTCAGATTCCCTTTTTGTGTTTAAGTGAAATGTTAAGAGATTAAGCAATGGCTGAGAAAACTACAATTGATATGCTGGACGATGTTCAGAAGTTCCTAAACCAGGAGAACTGTCTCTCCAAATTGAAGTTTTAAAGGAAACCAAAGCTAGTGTTGATTAGTGCCTTTCTTCAATTAAAAGTGAAAGAAAAGGATTAATGTGTCGAGATCCAATTGAAAGTGCAAACGCATTTGAGACCAGATAGCAAACATGAGAGTGTAGTCCATAACAAAGGAGCGAGTGTCATGGATTCCACTGACAAGGAAGACTAGGGAAGTGATGGTGTGAGTGACTCAGGAGAACTAAATATGAGTCTATTGACAGTGAAAATGCGAGAATTAGAAATAAATCGTGAAATGCATGGAAAAGTTTAGAACTGGAGGAGAAAGAAAGAGAAGGAAGGAGAGAAAAGGAAGAGAAGGAAATTTAAATAAAACGCGAAAATTTGAAAAAAATGAATTAAAAAGAGAGAGAGAAAGAGAAGGAAGGGAGAGAGAGAAAAGAAGAAGGGAGAGAGAATAACAAGACAAGAAAAAAGAGAAGACAAAGAAAGACAAGAAATGGAGGTAAAAGAAAGGCAACATGAATTGGAAGTGCTAAGATTATGGAGTTAGAAGGGAATCCAATGGTTTCGACCAGTTCGAAATATAAAAAGTGTGCCTAATTTAAATGAAAAGGAGATGTCTAAGTTCTTTGCTGCCTTCGAGAAAGTAACTGCTTCGTTGGACTGGCTGCGAGACAACTGGGCTATTTTGAATGAATTAGTACTGACTGGGAAAGCACAAACCGTGTACTCTACACTTTCAGTAAGTGTCTCGAGTAACTATGGTGCTGTCAGGAAGGTAGTGATGATGGCTTACAAGTTGGTGCCTGAAGCACAAGTTTCGTAACCTAAAGAAAACAGTAGAGTTTTTTTCTTTTAAGGAGTTCGCTAACATTAACGATCTGATATTTTTCGAATGGGGCTTGTCTTGGAAGGTGGCGACTAAGGAACAGCTGGAACAACTTATCTTGTTAGAAGATTTCAAGGAGTATCTATCAGGTGATCTGAAAATGTACTTGGAGGAACAGCAAGTAGAGACTTTGGGTGCTGCAGCCACCATGGATGAAGAGTACGTTTTAACCCATAGGCCCTCTATAAGATATGATTCAAAAACTTTTTACCAAGTATAAGCAAGAGATCACAATTCCCCACGCTGCCGTGAAGGAAATCTCAGGTAGTCCAAGACGAACAAGCCCAAGGAGAGACATAATGTATTGAACATGCGGGAAGAAAGGACACTTGTCTGCTAAATGTAAGAGCAAGGCAGGTAACTACCCGCATAGGGAAGTTATGCTGGTGAGTTGTGTGACATCACCAGTGGACACCCATTATCTGTGGATAGATAGGAGGGAGAAACCAGAATTGTTTGCCACATACACTTTGAAAGGGTGTATATTAAGTGACCAGTATTGTAGGTCAATAGTAATTCCCAGAGAGAGTGGAGCAGCCCGATCTCTGATTTTGAAGAGCTCGTTACTCTAGCAAGGGCCTTCTGAAGGAAAGCAAAGTGTCCTATTAGGTTGGTTTTCCTCCACTTTCACGTGGCCCCCTTAGTAGAGGTTCATTTGGAATCGCCATATTTCAATGGCAGGTGTACATTGGCAGTAATAGACCATCTTCCTATTCAACCCGTTCTCGCACTTACTTACAGTCAATATTGGCTTATTTAATAAGTGCATATGTGACATACTGATTGATTGGTAATATTTTAGATTACCTTGAAAAGCTTCATAGAAAACACCGACCTCACCTAACCTTCTTAGTATGTTAAGATAAGCATCGTATTGCTTCTTATTTACAGTTATTACTTAACCTATCAATGGTATAGGTTAAGTAATAATTGTAATTAAGAAGTAATAAGATGCTTATCTTAACATACTAAGAAGGTTAGGTGAGGTCGCTGTTTTCTATGAAGCTTTTCAAGGTAAACTAAAATATTACCAATCAATTACTATGTCACATATGCACTTATTAATTAAGCCAATATTGACTGTAAGCAAGTGCAAGAATGGGTTGTCCTATTGAAGGGATAGAAGAAATACTGTCCAATGGCTTCGCTTTGAGTTTGGAAAGTAACCATCCCATAACAGTTGCAGATCCTTTAGAAGATGTGATAAGGCCAGTAGTAGCTGTACAAACCAGATCCCAGGTAAAGACTCAGTTGGATTTGGATGATTTGTTTAACCACACACCACACATGTCGCAGACAGTACTCTATCTAACTCTCTAGACTCTACTCTAGAACCGAAGGCCTGGACTAGAGCACCTTTGATTACAGAGCAAGAGAAGAACCCCCTGGTGAAAGCACTCGCAGATACCACAGAGTCTAGTTCGAAGACAGGTGACCAGTACTTGAGGAAGGACAAGGTACTGTGCCGGAGGCACTGACAAAGAACACTCCAGACTCCGGTGGTAGGAATGCAGGTAGTCGTTCTCTCAGTGTTCATGACCAAGCTGTTGGAAGCAGCCCGTGATGAATTATTTTCCAGAGGATGCAGAATTTCGAAAGCTGTTCAATGCCTACCCAGATATTTCTTCTGTGTCTTTTGTATTTACCTCCTCTTCGCCATAAAATCAGTACCGAAAGAGTCTCTAGGCCTATCTCTATTCGATATGGTGTATGAGCACATGGGTCGAGGACCATTGGAGGTTATCAAGGACCAGTAGGCGAACACGCAGAACATCATGGATTCGCTGGACTTGCTATCTATTCACAAAGGCAGGTTGCTCGCTCCAATGGAACTAGCCAAAACGAACCTGTTACATTCCCAGGGAATTATAGGTAGGAGATTTAGTATTGGTACGTTTACCAACGGTAACAGGAAGCTTGAGTACCAAATTTATTTGTCCTTACTCTGTTCTCAAGAACGTTAATGATACTATAACTATATCCTTAGCAACCAAGACAGAAAAAAGAAGCAGATGTTGGAACATGTGAACGTTGTGAAGCTGTGCAAAGGTCGGGATATTCGCCCAGTGACGATGGTTGTTTTAAAGGAACAAGACCAAGAGGTGATGGAGGAAGTTGGTAAGCAAGTAGAATCGAATTCAGAGATTCTTCTGAATCTACCTACCAAGTTAACTCACCCCTGCAAATACAAAACGTTTATTGCCTTTTTTATTTGGTAGCAGAAAAAGACACTATAACTAATTATATAAATTCGTCTTTTTAATGTATAAAAAAACGTTAATTTCAGTAAATCATATTGTAGAACCTGTAATCACCCAGTTGTGCTTTGGCTCTTTGGTCTTGCCTCTCAACTGGCAATCAAATGGTGAAAGAGTGTGTGTGTGTGTGTGTGTGTATTCACCTAGTTGTATTCACCTAGTTGTACTTGCGAGAGGTTGAGCTCTGCTCTTTCGGCCCGCCTGTCATTCAATTAAATTTTAATACCTATTTTTTTCCCCTAAAAAAATCAGGAAGCAGCCCATAAGAGCTGTTTAACTCACACGTACCTATTTACTGCTAGGTAACAGGAGCCTTAGGGTGAAAGAAACTCTGCCCATTGTTTCTCGCCAGCGCCGGGGATCGAATCCGGGCCACAAAATTACGTGTCCAGCATGCTATTACTATAGTAGGAATTGACGGTCGTCCGTCCCTTACGGACAAACCAATTGAAAACCCGTAGAGTACTTGTCTTTGATCAGGAGATCACCCTGAGCCCCTCGTGGAGAGGGGCTTAGCGTCACACATTTAGGGGGGTTCGGCTCCAACACTGGCCTCGTTGTCACGTGTACACACCCAATTCGAGCCACTGTGACTCCCCACACTCTCTCCTTATTTGGTATGACCTCCTCAATCCCCCTTCATGTGTATTATAATTGTGTACCACCCTGTCCACAGCTGTGGTTCTCTCTCTCTCTCTCTCTCTCTCTCTCTCTCTCTCTCTCTCTCTCTCTCTCTCTCTCTATCTCTCTATCTCTCTATCTCTCTATCTCTCTCTCTCTCTCTCTCTCTCTCTCTCTGGGAATCCTCACTACGACAAGGGCAAACACCTGTTCGTTACAAACATTTAATAACAACACAGAACATATACAAAGCACTCACATACAATATATATGTATATAAACTTCAACACCTTGATATTATATGCTGGAGTAGAAATCCCCCCCCCCCTCCACAGGGAATTAGATCAGCCCAAATCAAGGAGAGTGTTGGGGAAGTCACGGCGGCTCGACAGGGTATATATTCATGATCGACAGACCAGTTTGGAACCGTTTCCCCAACGAAGGGTGATGTTGAACCCCTCTACGAGTGTATAACGATTCTAGGGTGAACTTCCAATATGCACTCCAGTGTCCATTCTTGATTGATTGACGACCGCAGCAGTGCAATTGCAGTGGTTGATCTTATTTTATCAGGGAAGTGGTAGTGGTCTCCGTTCGCTAAAAGAAAACTTAGGAACAAGTTTATAAAATCCTCAAACGCTGATAAGTGTTAATTAAAGTGTTAAAATAATTATTTGAGTTTTGATCGTCATAGTGACAAGTGATTGATGTTAATATTTGTTGTGTTGACTGTCTTAGTGACAGGGCTAATGTAATTACCTTATTCTTAATTTAAGGTAAAGGGTTAACATATATAATTTAGGTGTCGTTGTTGTTGTTGTTTTGATACTGCAAGTGTCGAATGCAACAATTGTTAATGTGTTCATCAATATTGAGATAGTTCACTATTGTTTTGTGACTTTTCCAGGAAGTCGAGACTGAGGACTCATATCACCTGACAGAGTGATGCGAACGGATTTCGTGTTGCAAGTGTTGTTATTTGTTGAATTTGATATTCTAGTTTAACATAACGCAGCGTATGCCCTAGTGTATTAGTGAGTAAGTTGTTGAAAAAACTATTTTGCTATACATGTGTCCCACATCATCCCTTTTTCTGATTGATTTATTGATGAATTTTAAGCCCCCCAAGAAGTGGCATGGACATGAATATTCCATAAGTGGTAGATATTTTGGAGTGAATGTGCTGAGGTTGCATTGAAAATATCAGTCCTTAATATGTGGCTGCTATCGCGGGGGAGAATACTGCTTGATAGTATGTATGAGGATATTCAGCTGCTTGACACTTTTTTTTTGACCAGAGGAGTGGCAGTGTTGATGGCTTCGGGGTGGTTATTGCAGGATTTAGGGACTCTTAAAGCTCTTTTAGGGTAGTTGGTTACTTCACATTCTAGGAGATAGTGAAGTAGTGGCTTTTCTGTGATTGTGTGAGAGGAGATGCATTCCCAATCTTTGGGTTCACCAAATTCCCAGTACACCTGTATCCTATATGTAGTCTATTTAATGGAACTGCTATTTCCCTGTGGACTCTTTTCGGGATATTTAACCTGTCTAACTTGGTGGCCAGAAGATACCATGTTGCAGATGGCGAGCATTCTGTTATTCTCTGTTGTAGTCTGGCTTCGTTGAGGTTAGCTAGTATTTGGTGATGGTGTTTTTTATGTACTATAAGCTGGGTTGAATTGTTTTGTGGATTACTGGATAACGGTGGCCAATTTAGCTGTTTCATCGGCTTTCTCATTTAATGGGATTCCAACATGGGATGGGATCCAGTTTAGGGGTATGTTGAGTCCTTTTCATTTAATCACTGCTCCTAGATACAAAATGGTTGTAATAATTTCCACGTTGTCTTTCCTCTGCTTTTTTCCTAATATTGCTGCAAAAGTGCAGCTTTTGAGTCTGTGTATGTATGATTTCATTTATTGAGTACATCTCCGCTGTTATGCTCATTTATTTAATCTTTGCTATTTGTGTTAATTGGGTTTGTTCAGGGTATCAAGACCCCATAGCCTCGGTAATGGAATGCAGATTCGGTGTGAGGACCCATTAGTTTTCCTCTAGATTTCTAAAGCAGTTGAGAAAAGCAGAGACATATAATAATTTACTCATGAAAAATATTAAAAGGGCTGGTCCTAAACATGCACCATAAATAACAAAACATGAGACCAGAAGCATGGCAGGATGTGCAGAGTACCTCCGTTGAAAAGCAAAGGTGCAATAGGTACTCTGAGTGAGAGTTATATCAATATCAGAGGCCCGAGACTGTTCAACACGCTCCACTACACATAAGGGGCATAACTGACCGACCCCACACAGTGTTCAAGAATGAACTCAATAAACATCTCCTAAGGATACCTGATCAACCAGACTGTGATTCATATATCAGGCTGAGTGCAGCCGCGTCCATCAGCCTGGCTGACTAGTCCAGCAACCAGAAGGTCTGATCGGGGACCGGACTGCGAGGACGTTGAGCCCCGAAATGATTGCGAGGTAACCCCAAGGAGGGACTAACGACCCAGTGACAGGAGGTAACTGTATGCTAGGTTGGAGACTAGGGTTGTCCAGAACCTAACGTCTGGCTTACCTTTCCTCTTCACCTCAGATACAATGAACTTCGGCGATTGCTGTCTCCTGTTGTTGTGATTTACTGCAAAGTGGCCGCTTGCAGTGTGACCACCACCGGTGTTCATGCAGTTGCATGCATTTGCAGGTTATTGTTGAAAGTAACAATAAAACCAACCTCCTACTCTCTCATAATGACCTGTACTTAAGTAGTTAAATGATAGTTAAATGATTTTTAATGAAAAATCCATTAAATATTATACACACTAATTCCATCTACACACAACTTAAAGACTTATTATTGTTTGTCAATTGATAAATACTCCCTATACACAAGCAACTTAACATAAATGAGCTGAGCTGGGAAGCTACTTACACACACTATCCCTAATATCTACCAGGACTCAACTTAGGGATATCTAGTGAATCCAGGTAGGCAATACCCTAAAAAATATCAACTTTACCTACAGGACCTGTAGGGACAAACTTACTGTATATAATACTCTCATACAACACTATAACTAAACAGTACATATTAAATAGTATTTTCTAAGTTATGATTTTTATTACATTTATCCTTCTTTCTTCATGTTTTATTATTAGTAATAAACTACTTATACATAAGTGTATATTAACTGAAAAATATGTAAATAAGATATCTAAGCTTGCAGTAGTTTTACATGTTACAGGTTTACTCTGGAATATACAATGTTTCACAATATTACTCTTTTGTATTTAATTATATGAGATGAAAGAGCAATCTTATATGATAAGAAAAAGAAGTTACTAACATATAATAAGAAATATAATTGAATACTAGACTAGTAACAGTGTATTTATGTTTATCAACACAGAATACTAGATAACTCCTCTCCGGATTTTTTTTTTTAATTTACATGCCAATGGCATTATACAGAAATACAAAAATAAAAGGCACAGAGGTACCGCAAAACACAAACATCGCATCAACCACAACAACAATCACTAAACACCCATATTACAAACTCAACACAAGTACAGAAAAACATGGTGCAATTACATGAGCATACAAAAATGGCAAAACGAGAACAGAAACATAAGGACAAAATGCAAGCGCCAAACACATGGAGAAACACATCACAATAAATAAATCAAACCAAGGCAATGCCTACACATATTTATGGGGAAAATCATCCTTAGGATGCCGCAGACAGTACGCCACCCAGTGCGCCCAATCCCAATTGTGAAGGCAACTCCCTGGCGGCAGCATAGGGCGCTTCATAAATTCCGGAATAACAAAGTCAAAGTAACACCTCATGCTGTTCACCCACACAGGAGGCAGGCATTGGGGCCAGCAGCACAGTGACCCCCAACTCAGTACCCGACCCTACGGCAGCCACCGTCATGGTGTCTTTCGATACATTGACCGTCTATCTGGTGGGAATGGCAGCACAGGGTGACATCACATGGGACAATTACACAGGGGACGGTGGCACTGGGCCTGGCAACACAAGAGATGGTAGTACAGGGGAAGGCTGCACCTCGTACTGCAGGACAGGTGGCAAGGGCACAGAGGGCTCATGGTTAAAGTCCATCTTCTGCACAGCCATGGCGGCCTTCTGGCGAACTTCCTTCCAGAGCATAACCACCAAATCTCTGCTCACAGCACCCAACACAGCAGGGGTAACAACCCTCCACTCAAGGGAGCCTACAGTCGGGGCGGTAGTTGGGCACCCAGGAACTATTACGGATTCCCTCACACCAGCACCTGCATCCACCACATGTACATCCGCCACCACCACCGCCGTATCCGCCGGGACACCACTCAGCACACCAGCTAGCCCAGTCAACTCGTCATCTGAAGTCATGCAACTAGGAAATTCACCAACGTCAGCACAGTCGGGACCCTCAGGGGTCAGAGCAATCGAAAAAAGAGCACCTCGATCACTTAGGACCTGGCCGCAGGTCATCCGAACTGTCCACTGCCACTGTTTCCACCTCCATAGAAATGCAGGTAAGCCACACAAGCTAGGGGCACGCAAAACCTCAGTGGTAGCGACCACAGAGGGAACCAGCTTAACACTTTGGTCCGGGCATGATGCAATGCTGCGTCATCAGTTTACTGTCAGTAGTCACGGGGATGACGCAAAGCTGCGTCATCCACTAAAATAATCGCCAAAAATCAGATTTTTATCCAGTTTTGGGGGGACTGGTTTTAAAATGCGCGCCTATGTCATGTTCAACACACAACACTGAGGTGGTAAGTACAAAAAATTTATTATTTTGTATATATATATTTTTTTTTCATACTTTCGCATATTGTACTGGTAATATTGTTCTTCAGTTGGCCCTTATATGCACATATCCATCTAAAGCATTCAATTAGGAACAATTTCATGCCTAAATGAGCGCTGTAACACGAAAATTGAGATTAGCAACAAGTAATAATACTAAACATTTGTGGGCAGGAATTGGGAGTGTAGCTGGAAGGCGTCTGAGCGCTCACTTGTGGCTAACGCATGGCCCGTCTTCAACTCGTCGGCGGTTGGAGCGTGACCAGGTTTTTTATTTTATATGTTAATGTTCCTCTAGAGAATTCTATTGCGATTGCTCACATTGATACCAAAATGAAAGACCTAGGACGGAAATTGAGGTGACCAGAGTGAAAAGAGTGAACACATTTTATCGCTTTTGCGTGTTCCTGGGTAACTCGTTTGCACTTTCTCTGTTTGCTGCGAGCATTTAGCCAGGCTTTTTGAGTTTATATGCGTTCAGTGCTGTAGAGAATTCTATTGCGAACACAATGATACCAAATTTAATCTCGTAGGACGAGAATTGAGGTAACAAAGTTGAAGAGAGTATACACTTTTCAGAATTACCGTGCGCTCCCGTGAAATGCTGGGACCCACATTGCATAGTTGAGGGGTGGCGCGGCGGGTGTGCCAAAGTGTTAAGCACAACAGGAGGCTGTGACCCCCTACAACCCACCGGCACGGCAGGCAGAAAAGGCGAGCAATCAGAGACCGGAGTCACAGGATAACTGTCCACAACGGCCACAGAAGGAGTAGATAGAGGCTGCGAGCATGCAGAAACCAGATCCACAAAAGCCGCAGGCGAGGGAGGGTCTACCCGATGCACCACACCCATGCTGGTATCACACAAACAGCAGATGCAGAACCCACAGACGATGTCGGCACAGGTCCTGGCAGCCGACTCCTACCAGCCGCATCCGTAACACCAGACTCCTGCAGAGGCCCGACATCCATGGACACCCCCACATCCACATCCTTGGAAGCCTTGGCAACAACCTGCGGAGGGAAGTCCTCCTCGTGGAAGAGATTCACCTGGTCGAGGATGCGCACAGAACACCCTGCAGCCCGGTGCCCCGACATCCCGCAGAGGAAGCAGGTCAGTGGCTGCTGGGCATAATACACACGGAGATAATACCCATCAACTCGACAGACGATTAGATGTCAGACCGAAGTTGCGTTTTCAGCGTGCGAATGCTATTCAGGATGTCCTTCGAGACCTGACGAGATAACATTCATCTGCACAGACACCACCTTCCCAAACTTGCCAAAATACCGCAGTAACAACACCTCCAGAAACTTGAAAGAGGTGCTGTGGATACTGTGGATACTGACGAAAGTAGAAGCACCACTGCTGTCGGAGAGTACTACCGACCCAGCAGCACCCGGCAACTGGAACGTGAGCCTCATCAAACTGGCATAGAAACACCCGGTAGTCCTCCTTAGTAGAAACCTTCACCACCGCTCGTTTCTTTGTCAGCAATTCAACACGACACGCAGCGATATCAATGCACAGCACGTCAAACAGTCTTATCCATGGAAGGGTAATCCACAAGTCCTCAATATTCCAGACCAATCGAGTGAGTTTGCAGCATGGGGGGGAGGGGAATGAGCCCCTTCCCCCCATCACTCAGTGCAAGCTGGGCACAAGGCCCCTGCCAACGACCACACCAAGGACCGCTCGCTCGTTTAGTACAACGACAACTGGAACGAGCAGGCAAGACCCTCAGGCAGCCAAACACACAATCCCTAAACCTGGAGGACATGAGGTTTTATATAACAATCTTCACTACAAAAACACTCGTACGGCAAGCAGTTTTAGCTACAAGAAATTATGTGTACTTGTAAAAGACACTAGTAAACAATCTTGATACATGATACTGGAGCTAAATAAGATCTAGAATATATGTATATAATATATTGTCTTGTGTTAACAGAAATGCACTCCAGGGTTGGTACACCATGAATTAGCTCAGCAGTTTAGAGCGAGGGTAGTGGCTGACCACAACACTCACACCTCCCTGCACGTCTGTATGAACAACCTTACTCTCTATATAATCACTCTCAACCACTCTCTATATAATCATATATTTACATGTTATGCAATGAATTTATAGTCAGGATGAATTACACACCACACACTACTAAACAATACTAAAATGTGGAATATATGTGGCAAATAAATCTGACAACTATAATCTACACAAGTAAACACAAGATATGGCTCAGATAATGAACATGTATAATAATTGGTATGTAACATTAGGTCATTGACGCTTGGTAGGTCATTGACGTGTAGCAGGTCAGGTGCATCATTTTTGGAAAACCAAAACTAGTTACTATGGAAATAATCAACGTTCCGTTTTAAGTTTTTACAAGCAAATGTTATATTGATCAATCAATTACTAATTATTATCAAATTATTTTAACATGCAGAAACATAATTACATAAGCATAAATGACGCTACAGGAGGTCTATCGGCCCTCCGAATCAGCTCCTATTTTACATCTACATAAAGGATGCTTGTGCAGACCCAGTTTTTTTATTTTTTTTTATTTTTACATGCAAGCATGCGAGTTAAATTACAATAAGACATCAAATTAGAAACATAACAGAACAAAACAAAGAAACTGCTGGCCAGAAGGACCGACAGAACAACAATTACCAAAACTGGAAAGGGTACAGGAAATGCAGGATAAAAATACAAAAGGATACAAAACAGAAAACAATCACAAACAAGCATGCAATGCAAAGCAAAACAAGAACACAGCAACAATTAAAAAAATATTAGCAGTATGAAACAAAACAGACAGAAGCGTCGGCCTGAAGGACCGACAACAAAGCACAACAGTATGAACAAAATGAAATACAATAAGAAATACAATAAGAAAGCACACCACACAACAAGCCAATAACCAAAAAAATAAAAATAAAGACAATCACAACACATAAGCATAAAATAAAACACATAGGACACGGTAACAACACAAAACAAATACATGAAGACTAACACACACACCAAACAAGCCAATAACAAACAAAAGATAAAAATAAAAGACAATCACAACACGTAAGCATGAAATAAAACACATAGGCCACGGTAACAACACAAAACAAATACATGAAGACTAACACACACACCAAACAACCCGCCTCGCCACAAACAAAGGGAGAGGAACGGGCACAAACTACCAGATGGCAAACAAATAGCCAGAAGGGCACACAGTACAAGAGTAAGCACAAAAGTAGAAAATCACCTGACATCTTGCCCGGAAGCACCTCCCGAGGGAATCGTACATGGAACGCCTCCCAGCGTAACCACTGCCAAGGGCCCTGACCTTCCATTGGGGACGCCATATCATCCGGGACATTGGCAACAAACACTCGCAAAGAGGGCACCCAAATGGTATCACTCCTGATCCCAGTGACCGGCACACGCTCCAACACCAATGGAACTGCCCCACCGGTCGGGAGTTGTGGGGAGCCGGTCGGCCGAGCGGACAGCACGCTGGACTGTGATCCTGTGGTCCTGGGTTCGATCCCAGGTGCCGGCGAGAAACAATGGGCAGAGTTTCTTTCACCCTATGCCCCTGTTACCTAGCAGTAAAATAGGTACCTGGGTGTTAGTCAGCTGTCACGGGCTGCTTCCTGGGGGTGGAGGCCTGGTCGAGGACCGGGCCGCGGTGACACTAAAAGCCCCGAAATCATCTCAAGATAATCTCAAGATAAACCCTGAAAGTCCAGCGCCTCCTCGCAGATCGGTAACGCAGCAATCCGCGACCAGTGACCCAATGGCATCACAGACTCCGGTACCACGTTCCCCAAGTCCCCAGCGGACGTCCTCAGAGGAGGGAGCCGGACAGAAGGCACCACCACAGGGGCACCAGCGTCCACTGGCATACCACCGGACGACTGCCGGGAAACCGAACAGCGCACATCCTTCCACAAGGTCACCACCAGGCCACGCCCAACCCCAGCATCCCCACCATCCCTGGCAGCGGAGGCCACCACTCCCCACTGCGGAGAGGCCTCCGGTGGAGAAGGAACAGCAGGCACACCCGAGACACGGACACCAACGTCAGCAGGCATATGGACTTCCGCCACCACTAACTGCGGAGCCAGCGACGCATCTGGAACCACACCAGCCACACTTGAAGACCCACAGTCGCTAAATTCCCAACATCGGCCCAGGCAGACGACGAACGCCTGGAACGTTTGGGCACCGGCCTGAGATCGTCAGAGCCGGAAGCGGTCCCAGAAACACGGGCACCACCAGCCGCAGGGCCAGGCGCAGCAGCTGAAGACGGGGGAACAGATGGCGAAGCCTCACAGGAGCATCAGGAAGGCCCACGGGAGCAGCAGGGCCAGTGACAGGAGCAGGAGTGACATCCGACGGCACTGCAACATCAGGAGGAGGAGCGGCGACAACAGGGGGAACGTCGGGGGACGCAGGGGAAGCCTCAGCAACTATAGCATATGAGCTCACCATAGCCCATGCTACTTGGAACTTCTTGTTCTAGGTAGCGAATCTTTAACAACAACAACAACTCAGCAACTAACGGGACGTGCACCTCCTCACCCCCGGAGTCCCCATCCAGAGGGAGCTGAGGGAAATCCTCTTCCCGGAATAAGTTGACTGGAGCAGCCTGAGCTGCATCGCAACCGGCAGCCTGATGCCCCAACAGGCCACACCGGAAACAGGTACGAGGTTGCCGGGCATAGTACACCGGACGTAGTACCCCAGAAGCCGGACCGAAGATGGAATATCCGACCACAGGCGCATCCCCAAGGTGCAAACGTTCATCCGCCTACCTGCATACCTCCCTGAGGAGAGCGTGTTCACCCACACACTGACGACCGCTCCAAACCGCTGAAAGTAACGTCGGAGAAGGTCCTCGGAAACTCCAGGGGCGCCCACGCACACTGACATAAGTCAGGCACCACTACAGTCCGAGATGGACACAGAGCCGGCAGCATCTGGCAATGGCAATGTACGCCCCTCGTACCGATGAAGGAAATCCCGATACTCCTCCTCCCTCATGAACTTGATAACCACCTGGTAGGCAGTAAAAAGCTCAACTCTGTAGACAGCCTCCACTGGGATACGAAGCATGTCACACATCACCAATTCAATGGTCGGGTATCCAGCCTTACACCTGAACTCCAGTCCCATGGAGTTTATACACAGAACAGGAGGGAGATGGCTCTCCATGTCAGTACCGCCACGTCAACACTCAGCCAGGCAGCAACATCGGGGGAGGGGGGGGGAGACGCCCACACCCCCTGGCGACGAAAATGGCAAACACCCCAAACCACCAAAAGCCAGGCGGCACGTTCGTACCTCACGGCAGCTCCATCCATCACTGCAAACCCAGTTTTTTTTTAATTTATTTTACATGCAAGCATGCAAGTATAAATCAATAAATACAATAAAATTTACATAAGAAACCAAAATTAGCAGAACAAAAAAAAACAACCACCGGCCAGAAGGACCGACAGCACAGTACAAAACATCAATAAAACAAATAGCGCAAACAGGCAAACAAAACCCAAAACACAATAACACATAAAACAAGATCATAATACACAGAGAAAGCAGAGGAGAACAAGAAAAAATAATAAATCATAAAACATACAACATCAAAAAAAACAAACAAAATGCCACACATGGCACAATAACAACACAAACAATAAACAAACAATAAACAAACATGCACAACCACGCACGTAAAGCAGGCAAACAGCATAGCCATAGGGGCACATAATACAACATAATCAAAGAAACAGATAATCATGAAATGGTATAGCCACACACTAATTACAATAAACAGGGACATAGAGAAAACTAAATACGACACCGGCCTGAAGGGCACAAATAAATACCACAGAACATACCAAGTTCAATACATACGCGAAATACTCAGCAAGCACACAAACTATCAAGAGTGCGCATACTTATCCGGCCACTCAGCTGCCGGGAAACGAAGACAATACGCCTCCCAAAGCAACATGATGTCGTCAGAGTGACTATGGGCCGTACGAGGATCGGGCATCAAATTCGGCACACCCTCAACAAAAACCTGAGCCTGTGGAACCCAGATAGTCGAGGGGCACCACGGAACAGGCAGCACTCGGTCATTAAAGCCAAAATCCAAAGGGTTGGTCTTCTGATCGTACGCCACGCCGGAGGCAAGATGATCGGGACGGGCTTCCCCCTACAGGCGCGGGCAACGGGCAGCGCACTTGTAACCTTGTCAGCCCCACAGGGCTCCGCAGCAACCACCGGACGTGACATCTGCAGGGGCCCCCTCGCCGAACATTTCTTCAGCAACAACACGAGGTCGCGGCCTGCACCAGCACCCACCTCACCCACGTCCGGAGGAGCTACCACCTCCCACTGCGGAGAACCGCCTGCAGAAGAAAAAACAGGTGAATTATAAACACAACGCCGGCATCAGCAGGCACATGGACGTCAGCGACCACCACATCATCTCCGAAGACCCATCGGTGTCGAAACCCTCCACATCAGCCAAGCAGTGGAAGAACGCGGGACCGCTTGGGCACCGGGCGCACATCCTCAGAGCCGGAGGCGGACCCAGAACCACGGGCATCACAAGCCGTGCGAACCACCGCTCGCCTCATGACGGCAGCAGCCTCAACCGCAGGGGGAACCGGACACACACAACAGGAGGCCCCACAGCCACCCCAGCACCCAGCACAGCCGGGACCTGAGGCGAGTATGCAGGCGAGCACGCAGGGCCAGGTGCAGCACCTGAGAGGGTGAGCAGACAGGTGAGCAGACAGCGAGGAGGGAGCATCAGGAAGGCCCACGGGAGCAGCAGGGACAGGAGCAGGAGTATCCACCGAGGGCATCGCAACATCCTGAAGAGGGTCGGCGACATTCGGGGGAACGTCCACCACAGGGGGCGCATCAGGCGACACAGGGGGCTTAGCCGCGTCCGGAGAGGCGTCCAGAGCCACAGAAACCTCCTCCACAGGAAGCGGTGGAAAGTCCTCCTCACTGAAGAGATTCACAGGCGCAGAGGCCGGCGCAGAACAGTCAGCAGCCTGATGGCCCGACAGGCCACACGATAACATGTCCGAGGCTGGCGGGCGTAAAACACACGAACTGTGTACCCCATCAGACGCACAGAGGACGGAATATCCTCCCGTAGCCTCATGCCCAGGGTACGAATGTTCGTCCGGACACCCTTAAGTGGGCTCGAAGATACCACATTCACCCTCACACTAACGACGGCGCCAAAACGGCCGAAGTACCGCCGGAGCAGACCCTCCGGAAACTCCAACGGAGCCCCATGGACGCTGACGTAGGTGAGGGCACCACTCGATCCGATATGGAAACAGTGCCCGCACCATCCTGTAGAGGCAGAGTCCGCCCCTCGTATCGACGGAGAAATTCGCGATACGCCATTTCTGCAGTGAATTTCAGGATCACCCGACGGGCCGTCACCAGCTCGACACCGTATATATCCATCACAGGGACCTGCAGCTGCTCACACACCCGTGCAATCTCGGGTACCCAGCCCGGCTGGAAAATTCCAGGCCCACAGACTGAGCCCGCAGTACTGGTGGGAGGGGGACCCCCATCGTAACTCAGGTCCGCCACGTCAGCACGCAGCCAACCAGGCAACAACACTGGCTAGGGCAGCGACGCCCGCCACCTGGCGACCAAACAGCTAAAACCCAGCAGTCAAGGAGGGACACGTCCGCACTCCACGGCTGCTCAGGGTCAACCACCNACGAGTTGGGACCTCGGCAATAGTTCTCGTCACCAGTTGACACTCGCACCCCTACACGTCGGTCAGAATGATGATATTTACTTAGGTAGGGAATTAGCTTCTTTTTTCAGAGCACAAAGTTCGCTAATTCTGTAAGTATCATATTTCATTTCAGTGGGAAAAACTTGCTTTATGTCTATAGAGACTCGGCAAGGTATGCCTACATTCTTGGACTACCTAATTCACTTTTGGAACAATTAATGTTTCATTTGTTTAGAAACTCAGTTTCACTTAATTAGTAGGATTTTCTTGCCCTTATTCTCCACAGTGAGTACCGGTACAAGATTTCCTGCGATCTTGATTTATTAATCATTACCATCTTGAATTAACATCAATTGTTAACGATTCCACAGGATAGGTACCAGTTGCCACGTTGTCCTGTTTCTGACATTCACCATATCACAACAGTATATTCGTGTAATTTATTTGCTAATTTTCACCATGTTTCGTCTCCAAGCTTTCCGTACAAATCCAGCAGGTGAAATAGGGAACTTAAGTCGTGCCAAGAGGACCGAATTACAAACTCTTGCACATGAGTATCAACTAGATGTTCCCCATGGAGCCAACAAGAATGATATACAACATTCTCTTAGATCACTTTTTAGATGAAGGGGTAATAGACTCTGACACTCACGAACATTACACTATTGCAGATAAACATGATTTGGCCACAATGAAACTTAAACTGAACTTGCCAAGATCGAGCGGGAGCAACAAAAGGAAGCGCCGCATTACTCAAGAACAACAGGAACGTGAGGCGGCCCTGGCAAGGAAGCAGCTGCCATCAAGAAAGAGAACAAGGAAAGAGAGGCCGACCTCAAGAAAGAGAGATGGCCCTCAAAGAACGAGAGACTGCATTACTGCGTGAGCGTGAGCGAGTACAACTGGAAGTAAAACAACGTCACCTGGAGATGCAACGCGAGCATGACAAGCAGCAAGCGGCTATGGCTATAGAATGTCGTAAAAAAGAACTCGCGTTGGAAACTACCCACCACGCTCAACGCCAACAAGCTGCAGCTAGTCTTCCTCCAAGTTTCAATGTCTCCCATGCAAGTAAGTTAATGCCACCGTTCGTAGAGTCAGAGATTGACGTGTTCTTTACTACCTTTGAGACCCTAGCTAATCAACTTAGCTGGCCTGCCGACCAATGGGCTACCCTTCTCAGAGTACATCTTACAGGTAGAGCAGCAGTCACACTCAGTACTTTGGCGTCTGAGAATGACTACCAGACCCTGAAGCAAGCAGTGTTGGACGCCTACCTTCTCTCCACCGAAAGCTACCGACGAAAATTCCGTGATTACATAAAGGCAAGTACCACCACCTTTCTAGAATTTGCCAACACCAAACGGAGATATTTTATGAAATGGCTGGAAGCAGCACATGTCTCTACTTTTGCAGAACTCGTCAACCTCATGCTAGTTGAAGAATTCTTGAGGCGTGTACCTACTAATGTCCGTTTATATTTAGCAGATAAAGAAGAGACCGACCTCGTAAAATGTGCGAAGTCGGCTGACACTTACAGCCTCATCCACCGGCTGAAACCAGAACCACCTACCAGTAAGAAGTCTTGGTACAGTTACGAGAAAGTGAGTGCAGACCAAGCTACCTCGCAATTGTACTGTAAGTATTGTAGACTCTATGGACATACCATAGAAAAATGTGGTAAGTCTCAATACAAAGGTAATACTGAATCCACCAAACCCAAACAGACTCCTCCTAAGTCCGGTAAGCCTGTGATGAATGTTGGTGTTCATGTTAATGATCTTTCTCTCTTCAGTAAACATCTGTATCCTGGAACTGTCACTACCAACGGTTCAGATTCCGAGGGACGTTTCAAACTGAAGATCTTGAGGGACACAGCGGCTCTTCAATCAATAATCTTGAAATCAGCTGTGCCCAATGTCGCCTACACCGGGGAAACCGTCTTCATCACTGACCTCACTGCTACTACTCCTTATCCTCTCGCCAGAGTCCACCTGGATTGTCCCTTCGTGACCGGTGAAGTCCAAGTCGCCATCAGGGAAAAGCCTTTTCCCATGCCTGGAGTGCAACTTCTCCTGGGCAACGACTTGGCAGAAGACCTACAACCGACCAACCTGATCGTCAAGGACAAACCCCAGGTGTGTACCTCTGTAATGGATAATCCCATCTTTGAGTATGTTCCAGCAAAGGTTCAAGAGAGTGATGAAGTTTCTCCTCCGGTTTTGGTGACCACCCGTGCACAAGCTGCACGACCGCAACCAGCCGACCCTACTGCTACCGCTGTCTCTCAAGACCCTTTGAAACTACCCCCAAATCTCACCGCCTTGGAGTTCCGTAAGTTACAGAGGGAAGATCTTACCTTGACACCATTATTCTTTCAGGCTGAGACTCAATCTGACAGTATCCCTGGGTTCTTCCTAGAGAACGAGTTGCTCTACCGCAGATACCGACCCAGTAAACTGAAGGTGGAGGACGATTGGGCCAATGTCGAACAACTAGTGATTCCTACCAGCCTGCGGCCCACTATTCTACACGTAGCCCATGGAGCACTGTCACACTACGGTTTTAACAATACCTACCACGGGATTCGACAAGACTACTACTGGCCAGGTATGGTTAATGATGTCAAACAACACGTCAAACAATGTCATACATGTCAGATGGCAGGTAAACCGAACGTCTCTATCCCCAGAGCACCACAGACATCTATCCAGGTGCCTGCGAAACCTTTCCACAGACTTATTATAGACTGTGTTGGTCCTTTACCTCGGACCAGCTCCGGCAACGCCTATATACTAACTATCCTGTGTCCTACCACCAGATTCCCCATAGTAGTTCCAGTAAAGAACATTACGGCTGCTACTGTGGTGAAAAATTTGCTGAAGATCTTCACTCAGTATGGATTTCCAAGGGAGGTTCAGAGTGACTGTGGCACCAACTTCACCAGTGATCTCTTCAAACGGACACTGGAAGAGTTCAACATCATACAGGTACTGTCCAGCCCCTATCATCCTGCTTCACAGGGTTCTCTTGAGCGTAGTCATCAGACTATTAAAGCACTCCTAAAAAAGTTTTGCAATGAGACCTCTAAGGATTGGGATAAACAACTTGATCTCATCATGTGTATTTTCAGAAGTCTTCCCAATGAGTCACTAGGAGTATCTCCTTATGAGATGCTCTACGGACGTAAGTGCCGTACTCCTCTCAAGGCTTTCAAAGACTCTCTACGTGATGCCACCTTCAGTGAGCATCAGAATGTGCTTGTTTCTTCAAAACCTACAACACATTCTAGAGAGGGTGCATTCCTTTGCCAAGGACAATCTATTGAAAGCCCAAGAGAGGATGAAGACTCATTACGACCAGCACAGCAAAGTCAGGAAATTTAAACAGGGAGACTTCGTACTTGCCTACTTTCCTATCCCAGGTTCTCCCTTGCAAAACAGGTTTTCAGGACCCTACCGTGTCAAGGAGTGCAGAAACAACCACAACTACGTTCTTGAAACTCCAGATAGGCGGCGGAAGACCCAATTGTGCCACGTCAACCTACTGAAGCTTTATAATGGTACTCCTCCCACTGTGTTGCTTGATTACTCCACCTTTAAAGGTCCATACCTCCACAGTGAGACCGTCCCTGCTTCTCCTCCCGAAAGCACTGACACTCAGTCAGCGCTTTCCAACTCGGAAATCCTAACTGATATTCATAATTACTTTCAGGACAATAATAGTGCACCTCTCATCAAAATCTTCAAAGAACATCAGGAGTTGTTCCGAGATGATCCACAAGAGTGTAATGTGACTCAGCACGACATCCAACTGCTCCCTGACACCCGGCCGATTCGCCAACCATTCTACCGAATCAGCCCTAGCAAGAAGGAAGTCATGCGTGCTGAGGTACAGTACCTCCTGGACCATGGACTGGCTAACCCATGTGAGTCCCCCTGGGCCTCACCATGTATCTTGATGCCAAAACCCCAAGGTAAGGTCCGGTTATGCACTGACTAACGGAAATTAAATAATATGACTGTAAAGGATGCGTACCCATTACCTAGAATAGATGACATCCTTGACGCCATTGGTAATGCCCGCTACTTGTCCCAAGTGGACTTGCTCAAGGGGTATTACCAGGTGTGCCTAACAGAGCGAGCCAAAGAAATATCTGCCTTTATCACTCCCTTCGGACTTTTCAGATATGAACGCCTTCCCTTTGGACTATGCAATGCCCTGGCCACCTTTCAGAGAGCTGTCAATCGCGTCATCCAGAGCTTGGATAACACCTACGCCTATTTGGATGATATCGTTGTAGCATCCAACACCTGGAGCGAACACCTGCTCCAGCTGCAACGATTGTTTGCCAAGCTCCTGACAGCCGGCCTCACCATCAACCTGGGCAAGTCCACCTTTGCCAAAGGTAAAGTGCGTTATCTGGGTCATGTAATAGGGAGTGGCAGCCTTGCTCCGTTAAATATGCACACTCAAGCCATCAAGCATTATCCACAGCCTACTACCAGGAAGCAGCTCCTGCGCTTCCTTGGTCTTGCCTCTTATTACCGTAGGTTTGTGAGGAACTTTAGTACGGTAGCGACACCTTTAATCACTTTAACCAGTCCAAAGCAACGGTATAATTGGACCATTCAGCAAACCGTTGCTTTTGAACAACTCAAATTACTGCTCTGTTCTAATCCTATTCTCGCCTCGCCAGATATCACGAAGCCTTTCGTCCTCCATGTCGACGCTAGTGGTACCGGCATCGGGGGTGTCCTGATGCAGCAACGAGGCGAGGAGGTTCTACCTGTCAGCTACTACAGCTACAAATTGAAGCCTCACCAGAAAAATTACAGCACTATCGAGAAGGAGCTACTCTCCATCGTCCTGAATTTACAGCACTTTGCACCATATCTGCAAGGTGCTCGGTCTACCACCATCTACTCGGACCACAATCCTCTATGCTTCTTACATCAAGCCCAATTCAATAATCAACGTCTACTACGATGGGCTTTATATATACAAGATTTCAGCCTGGAGATTGCTACATCCAGGAGTCTGACTACATCATATCAGACGCCCTCTCCAGCGTCACTGAGGTAGAGACTGTTCCACCTACCACTCAACCTCCTGAAGACGTAACTTCACCAGAGCCGCAGCCTTCGGGGGAGAGTTGTGACGATAATCTCTTTCAAGAGAGATTGAGCCTGCTCTTCCCTACATTCGTCACGTCTAAATGCTACATTCAAGACACGTTCAGCAGTAGCAAAACGTTTGTCCAGGCAGCTACACGCACCTGCATACCCACCATCACCCCCCACTCCTCACCAGCCGGCTCGCCGCCTGTACTTCAACGAGCTAACTACCCTTCTCTGCCTGCCTGCTCGGGATTGGCTGGTCCCGACCGCACCACACCTGCCCTGCCCACTCACGCCACCTCGCCGAGTTGACGTCTGGGTCGCCCAGCAGATTCTCCTCAGAATATCCCTGTGCTCTCTGAAGTTGACATCTCTCTCTGGTAAATTAAGGCCCTGGCTGATGTATGCTAAAAAGAGGTGGCAACTGTAGCCAGTATTCTCAGCACCAATTATATTATACCACTTATATTAATAACTTTATCTTTGCATTCTTGTTAGAGTAACCATTCTTTTAATCATATTTATGTTATACTTTTTTCACTTGCTATTTTTGCACTGTGCATCGCCAAGGGATTGTCTTTGTTTAAATTTGTTTTCTAGAGTAATTAAAATTTCATTGATTATACTTTGTGTTTTGTGTGTCTTCCCATACCTTACCACAGACAAACATGGCAAGCAGTCTCTTTTTTTTTTGTATTGTGACCAGGCTTTGACACCTGCCATTGGAGGACTGAAGAACATCATACTCCACTACTNAACTATAACCCAAATAAAAGTAAATGTATCATGGTTCCTGACAAACACAGGATCTCTAGTGTACCAGGTGCAACCGTTTCTCGCAAATTTAATAAGTCAATTTGACTTATTAAATATGTGCATAGGTGACATACTTAATATAATAGTTTCCCTTGAAAATCTTCATAGAAAACACCGACCTTACCTAACCCTTGTTAGTATGTTAAGACAAGCATCTATTGCTTCGTATTACAATTATTACCTAACCTATACCTATAATAGGTTAAGTAACAATTGTAATTACGAAGCTATAAGATGCTTATTTTAACATACTAACAAGGTTAGGTAAGGTCGGTGTTTTCTATGAAGATTTTCAAGGGAAACTATTATGTAAGTATGTCACCTATGCACGCAACTAATAAGTCATATTGACTTATTAAATTTGCGAGACGGGTTGCCAGGTGATACAACCTCTAATACGTTTGGACCGTTATGTCTGTCCAGTACAAGCCATCGTGGTGGACAAAATCCGTTGGACCTATAGATTCATGGCCTAGGAGCAACTGCCAAATTCTTGAAAGAAAAGGGAGTTAAACTAGCAGACAATAAAATTACATCAGACCAACTCACTAGTATTGGGATCCTTTTAGATGCAGACTCCACTATATAATTCATCACTGGGCACACAAAACAGCATGGAATGAATCTGTCATTGTCTGTGGAAGGCAAATTCCTCACAGTCTCAGTATTGAGTCTGAAGAAGCCCACACCCATAGACAACAAACAACTCAACCCAGTGATGGTTGTGGGACTAGCTTGAAGAGCAATCACCACTAATGTTCAAAGACATGGCTGAGGATGAGCTGGATCCCTTTGTTCATAAGTTATGAGATCTAGCCCCCTTTTGCATCGTCTTTGGAGAACTTAGTCCAGATGATGCCTGGACACATCAACAATACCTGAACTCAGTTGTCTACGGGGACAACCAGTACAGGGTCAGACTGTCATAGCGGCTGAATCATCCTCAGCTGCCAAGAAATCATTTCACGGCACAAAACCAACTTAGGTTTCAGATGTTGCACTTACATAGACAACCTGACCACCTGAAGTTGTACCATGAAAAAATCCAACAACAGCTGAATAATAAATTAATCGAGGTCCTAGAAATCGGCGACTCTAAGTAGGGACACTGTTTGCAGCACCACACAGTATTGAAATCCTCTGTTACTACCTCACTGCAGTCTTTAACTACAGTGCTAAGGCTATACAGAATATTGTCTCATTGAATGACTACTTTCAAACTGGCCCTAGCCTAACACAAAGGCTTTATGACATGCTATTAAGGTTCCGAACAGGGATTTATGCATACACAGACAACACAAGTACAGCTTTCCATAGGCCTCCAAGAGGAAGTCAAAAATTACACAAGGTCCCATGGATCATGGACCCCTGTGATCCAAATAGTGAAAATCACATACAGGTTTGCATTAGTCCTATTTGGAGCTACTTCTCAGTTTCTGCTTCGGGCTACATTAGACAGGCAATTGAAGAAGTGCAATTGCCCCTATAAGACTGAAATTAGTAGCAATCAGTACATGGAAAATTCCTAAGGAACAACTAGCAGGAACTGCTAACAATTTATGATGAAGCCAATCAATAATTGTTGGGAGCCAATATGCCTCTCCAGTCATAGACTTCAAATAATGTAAAAAACTTTTATCACTCAATAGCTGGCAGATTATCTTCAACTAAAACTGTAACCCAAATAAAAGTAAATGTATCAGGGTTCCTGACAAACACAGGATCTCTAGTGTACCAGGTGATACAACCTCTAATACGTTTGGCCGGTTATGTCTATCCAGTACAAGCCATCGTGGTGGACAAAATTCCGTTGGACCTATAGATTCATGGCCTAGGAGCAACTGCCAAATTCTTGAAAGAAAAGGGAGTTAAACTAGCAGACAATAAAATTACATCAGAACAACTCACTAGTATTGGGATCCTTGTAGATGCAGACTCCTACTATAAATTCATCACTGGGCACACAAAACAGCATGGAATGAATCTGTCATTGTCTGTGGAAGGCAAATTCCTCACAGTCTCAGTATTGAGTCTGAAGATGCCCACACCCATAGACAACAAACAACTCAACCCAGTGATGGTTGTGGGACTAGTTGAAGAGCAATCACCACTAATGTTCAAAGACATGGCTGAGGATGAGCTGGATCCCTTTGTTCATAAGTTATGAGATCTAGCCCCCTTTTGCATCGTCTTTGGAGAACTTAGTCCAGATGATGCCTGGACACATCAACAATACCTGAACTCAGTTGTCTACGGGGACAACCAGTACAGGGTCAGACTGTCATAGCGGCTGAATCATCCTCAGTTGCCAAGAAATCATTTCACGGCACAAAACCAACTAAGGTTTCAGATGTTGCACTTACATAGACAACCTGACCACCTGAAGTTATACCATGAAATAATCCAACAACAGCTGAATAATAAATTAATCGAGGTCCTAGAAATCGGCGACTCTAAGTAGGGACAATGTTTGCAGCACCACACAGTATTGAAATCCTCTGTTACTACCTCACTGCAGTCTTTAACTACAGTGCTAAGGCTATACAGAATATTGTCTCATTGAATGACTACTTTCAAACTGGCCCTAGCCTAACACAAAGGCTTTATGACATGCTATTAAGGTTCCGAACAGGGATTTATGCATACACAGACAACACAAGTACAGCTTTCCATAGGCCTCCAAGAGGAAGTCAAAAATTACACAAGGTCCCATGGATCATGGATCCCTGTGATCCAAATAGTGAAAATCACGTACAGGTTTGCATTAGTCCTATTTGGAGCTACTTCTCAGTTTCTGCTTCGGGCTACTTTAGACAGGCAATTGAAGAAGTGCAATTGCCCCTATAAGACTGAAATTAGTAGCAATCAGTACATGGAAAATTCCTAAGGAACAACTAGCAGGAACTGCTAACAATTTATGATGAAGCCAATCAATAATTGTTGGGAGCCAATATGCCTCTCCAGTCATAGACTTCAAATAATGTAAAATTAAACAAACCTAGTGAATCAGAATTTTCCAACTTCCAAGTGTCTCAAAAAATAAAGGTATCAGGAGTAGAATGGGAAACATCAACTGATCATTTAACAATAAAATTTGTGGAAACTGAAAATGCCAACTTAAGCATGAGGAAACTACTCTCCCATATAAGCAAACCCTTCGACCCCTTAGGTCTATAAAGTCCATTATTAAATAAGGATAAGCTCTTGATGCAGGAATCCTGGATGGAGAAAATAGGCTGGGATGATCCTCTGACTCCTACACTTCAATACAAATGACAGGGGTTAGTGAAAGACTTAAATGCCATAGATGCCCTAACTTATGTCTAACAAGTTCCTTCGAACTATTACTCAACAAAATCAACCAATTCACTTGCATGTGTTCTGTGACGCCCCAGGGTATGCTTACGGTTCTACAGTATACCTAGTAACAGATGGGCAAGCAAATTAGTTCATATCCAAATCCAGAGTGGCACCGTTAAAGAAGCGGTCATTGCCACAACTGGAATTAACAGCTTTACTACTAAGAGTAAGACTAGCTCATTGGCTGACCTAAACATTAAGCAACATCCACTTTGAAAACACTGGGGTGTGGTCAGATAATAAGGCGGTGTTACAGTGGGTACGCAGTAATAAAAGCAAAACCCCATATGTCAGCAACAGTGTAAAAGGAATTCCTGATATGTCAGCAGGATACAAACTTCAGTATATTCCCACTAAGGAGAACCCAGCTGACTTTCTCTACAGAAGCCTGACATTGAAACAATTATCTAAAGCCGAGATGTGGTTCCATGGGCTTCAATGGTTAGTCAGTAAACAAAACAAAAGCCACAAGTCATTGTGAACAATGTCACTGTTCCCACTGAGATCCCAGAGTCACATCTGACTTTAGTGATTGATTACATTCAGTACTCTGAATAAAATAAACTTTTTTGAGTCACCTAAAGGGCGTTTCACTTACTACAAATGTTAGGGATCAAGCATAAATTCCCTAGTACTCTCATAGTACTAGGGAAGACCAAGTACAACCATTTCGGGGAGATTTTGAAAACCTCCCAACTAAGACTATCAATGATCTTGGTGCCTTGGTGCAATGACCCAGACAACCACAACATTTGTTGTTGATGTCAACGAATTCAGCATGCAAATGTCGACCTAGAAGTTAAACATCCTTGGTTCCTCCCCCAGAATCACTAGATGTGCAGATTGCTCGTGCTCCATATCCACAAGCACTGCACACTCCTCACTTCCCTAGATACCCTCACCTCCCTCACCTCCCTACATGCCCTCACCTTCTTAAGACAACAGTGCTGATTTTCTCAGAGTCGCCAGACTGTAAAGTCCATACTTAAATCCTGTGTTGTTTGCCAGAGGTATGACACTCGAGTGTCCTTATCCAGGACCTCCACCACTCCCTAAGGAACGAGTCCATCTTTGTCCTTTTGAGACCACTTTGGATTATTTCACGGGAGCAATAACTCTAACTAGCACCAAGGATAATATAAATGTGAAGGCATACATCTGCCTATTCACATCTGCCACCACAAGGGGAGTCCATTTAGAGATGACTCCTGACATGAGTGCAGAGTCATTCATGAAGGCCTTTTGCAGGTTTCCTGCCCGTTGACCCTGCCCGAAGTTGATGATCTCAGACAATGGGTCCAACTTGGTGGCAAGGCGCCTGACAGCTAGGTGGACAGCGCTTCGGATTCGTAGTCCTGAAGTTCTGGGTTCGATCCCCAGTGGAGGCAGAGACAAATGGGTAAAATGTTTCTTTCACCCTGATGCCTTTGTTACCTAGCAGTAAATAGGTACCTGGGAATTCCACAGCTGTTACGGGATGCTTCCTGAGGGTGGAGGCTGGTCGAAGACCGGGCCGCGGGGACACTAAGGCCCGAAATCATCTCAAGATAACCTCGAGGGAAAGCATGTCTGAGGTAGGTCAGGAATCTCCCAGTTGTTCGCACTGCCGTGGGTTATTCATACCACCCAGAGCACCGTGGCACAGAGGCTTCTACGAGAAATTGGTGGGGGACAGTAAAATGTTGTCTAAGAAAAACCCTGAACCACGCAAAAAATCAGGAGCTCCGAACCGAAGTGGCAGAAATTGAGTCTCAGGTCAATAACAGACCACTGACTTACCTCTCTGACGATAACTCCAAACATGAACCACTAAGTCCATTTCATCTGATGTATGGAGGACCTCCAACTATTATTGAATCACTCACTGACGAGGGACCTGGAGATTCTTCATATGTTGGAAAGAGTGACTTTGTTAGGAGTTACAAACATCTGTCCAGAGTAATCACTAAGTGGAATCAAGTTTGGACTCGAGAATATCTAACTGCTCTGCCTGATTATCACTATGGGGCAAACAATCCCTATAATAGAATAAAATTACAACCTGAATATGTTGTTCTGGTGAATAGGGATGGTTCGTTTTCAGAGTGACCTCAGGCCATATTGTTTCTGTCCATCCAGACAGCCAGGGTGTCTTGAGGATAGTAAAAGCAAAGGCACTAATATTCTCAAGATACGAGAAAAGTTAGTACCTTTGGAGTTAACAGGAAATGAAATTGTCGAAAGACTTCCAACTCCTACAACTCCAATATGGGACATCCGTCCTTTACGAACTGCTGCACAGAAGTGCGGCAGTTTTAATAACTATGCGGCGGTTCCCGAAATTCAATAATTTCAGTAATTCTGATGAGTAGTGATGAATTGTACGGCCAGTCCAAAACATTGAACTCTGACCCACATTTCTCCCCTTCCCCCTATCTCGAAATTATGTGGGAAAACTTCCCACATCACCCATAAATTCCTTAATACGACATGCAGCAATAAATCACTTCTGTTATTGCATTAATTAAACTATAAAGTGAATTAATTGAGAACTGAAGGAATGGCATACGTGACAAAATTGCTCAGGAAAAGTAGTAACTCTAAAAGCACAAGTCTGAGGACTGATTGTAACAAAAAAGTACTCCTCTAAATTAAAATAAATTGTCAGTAATTAAATAAATTCCCTGGAGTCCCTGGAGTGGGGAAGGAAGGGCGACATCATTGTGATTCTCAAGCAGTAGCACCTCCCACGAGTCACGTTTGCAGGGAGAAGTTCAGTATACCAGATAGTACCACTATTTACTGCTACGACTATGCTAAATCATTGAGAGGTGCTACAGTTAAGGTTGACATACATTAACTTGCCTGTTTGGACATTTTTGTTATTTAAATTATTAATAGGTAATGTTGCAAGGATAATCACCAGAAAGGAGTAAGTGTCTATTAGTTTAAATTAAATACCATTTCTCTTGTCATATCTGCATGATAGATGTTGTTTTGCAATGTTTACAATATAACAATCCGGCAGGTGAAATTGTAAATATATCAGTCAATAACTGGACTGGGTTATCACATGACACGTGAGGACGCTATGCACATGGTCCTTGAGGAGATCGATGAAGAGTCTGTTGCTAGTAGACCAGACTGCATTCTAAAAAGAAACCTGTGCTTGTCCATTTCATGTAGTTAACAATAATTTAAATAGTAAGAAATTTCTATCAATCGATTAGTTGTGATTTGGTAGAACAAATTAGAAATAACCCCTCCAAAGTGTGTGAAGGAGGTTTATTAGTTGGATAAATTTTAATCTATACAATACACTTTCTAAACAAATAATAATAAGTTCAAATTTAAATAATATATTAAACAAATAAAGAACAATAACTAAAATAAATAATCAAGATCCCAATGGTAAATTTCCCACACTTATAATGTAAATGTTGTCGACGCCGAGCATGAGCAGCGGTATTGCACATTCAATTTCTTGTCTGAGAGAGAGTTCTTGTGCATGAAAAAAAGGGCTTAAGGGGGGTCTATTTAAGATAATCAGCAAGAACATTGGCACGATCCTAAAGCGTTTGACAGAGGGAGCCGTTGATCATCAGGGGAAACGAATAGGATGATGGTCGACCTTTAATGCTCTTAAATGTAGCCCAGACTTTTGAATGTGGTGTGGTGGGTGTGGACCTATCACAAAAGTTTGCCAATGATGTGCGCTTTGCTGACAGTATCGATTTTTTGGCTGCTGCCGTGGCCCGCCGGAGGTTGATCAAGTTTTGTAGTCAACGTCTTTGTTTTTGTATGGCTCGTCAGCTTAAAACGACTGTTCGGGCACACTCCACGTTTCTCCACGGTTTAAGTAGTTTGTTAGACCTATTTCCTGAGCTTTTCTTTAACATTTGTGTTTCAGAATTTATCCTGCAGAATTAATGGCTGAGGTGATTGTAGACAGTCGTGTTTTAGGGTCTATATCGTCTGTATCTGGGAGACAGTATCACTCCATTAATGTTTATCTAGTTTCTTAATGTTCCACTTGGGGAGTGTTAGGGGATGGGTTGGTGACTGAAACTAAGGAAATTTTATAATGAGGTGCTTGGGGTCTCTACCAATATCCGGTCCAGTGTGAAACTAGTTCACGTTGGAAGTGCGCCAAGCCAAAGCACATGGCAAGTGAGGCTTTATAATTGGTTCTATAGTTAAACTAAATTTTGAGGTAGTGTGGCGAAAGATGAATATAGGGTGCAGTGGCAAAGTAGTTATATAGATCGGTTCCCGCAGTGTTCTGGGTACCTATACTCTATGTGGGGTGGTTAGCATTAAAATCGCCTGTAACAATGATCAGGTGTCGTAATTGATCAAGAAAGATGTCCAGTTCATTTAAGTTTTTTGTGCCACAAGTGTTGTTTATACCCAGAAAAGAGATGTGTGTACTATTGTAGGGTATTAAGCATGTAAACGTTTCTTGTTTACCGTTCAGAAAAATTATTAAGGATTACAGATTTATCCGACATATTACTTCGTGTTAAGAGAAAACACCTCCCCCTATACGATTAGGTCTGCCCAGTCTCTGTATAAAACCATTTTTTTAATAGGATTACATTTGGGAGTAAGCAAGGATTTAGTTACGCAAGCTATGTCAGGTTTTGATGAGTAAAGGAATTAAGTTCTGTGAGAGATGTTTCAATGCGTTTTGCTTTCCAAGTCAGGACGATTAGGGGAGCCATTTATGATGTTTGAGTTATGGATGTGTCTGGTTTCCTTGGCATGTCATTAGTATGTGGTGGATACATGTGAATGGATGGAGGTTGTGTCGTGGGAGATTGTGGTTTACGTGGTCTATGAGCCGAGTTTGAGGTTCGATCCACAAACAGTTTTTTTGCAATTAGTGAGCGTGATTTTGTTTTCGTCAATAAGAAAGGTGAATTGAGTGTTTTCGAGGTATTTAGTTAAGAAATTTTCGCGCATCAGTTCCAAAGATTTTTGTATGTTTCTGATTATTTTATGTGTTTGGGTGTCACTGTCTGTAGTCGAGGAAGTGGAGTCAGCCCCGAGGATGGGTTGGACTAGCTGTGTCATTAGTTTATTGAAGAACCGCTCCAGAGTCCTTTCCATTGCATTTCTATGCCAGCAAGATGTGTTGAAATTGAAATAAGTTTAATGAGGTATATATATATATATATATATATATATATATATATATATATATATATATATCTATATATTATATATATAATATATTATATCTATATATATATATATACATTATATATACATATATATATATATATATATCACTGTCTGTAGTAACAATATCTATATATATATATATATATATATATATATATATATATATATTATATATATTATAATATATATATATATATATATATATATATATATATATATATATATATATATATATAATATATATATAATATATATATATATATATATATATATATAATATATATATATATATATATGTATTGTGACGATAATCTCTTTCAAGAGAGATTGAGCCTGCTCTTCCCTACATTCGTCACGTCGAAATGCTACATTCAAGATACGTTCAGCAGTAGCAAAACGTTTGTCCAGGCAGCTACACGCACCTGCATACCCACCTTCACCCCCCCACTCCTTACCAGCCGGCTTGCCGCCTGTACTGCAACGAGCTAACTACCCTTCTCTGCCTGCCTGCTCGCCGAGTTGACGTCTGGGTCACCCAGCAGATTTTCCTCAGAATATCCCTGTGATCTCTGAAGTTGACATCTCTCTCTGGTATATTAAGGCCCTGGCTGACGTATACTAAAAAGAGGTGGTAACTGTAGCCAGTATTCTCAGCACCACTTATATTATACCACTTATATTATACCACTTGTATTAATAACTTTATCTTTGCATTCTTGTTAGAGTAACCATTCACTTAATCATTTTTATGTTATACTTTTTTCACTGTTATTTTTGCACTGTGCATCGCCAAGGGATTGTCTTTGTTTAAATTTGTTTTCTAGAGTAATTAAAATTTCATTGTTTATACTTTGTGTTTTGTGTGTCTTCCCATACCTTACCACAGACAAACAGGCAAGCAGTCTCTTTTTTTTTATTGTGACCAGGCTTTGACACCTGCCATTGGAGGACTGCCAAACATCAATACTCCACTACTTTACCATCACATACACATGGGGGCCTGTCCGGGATCTTCACTCAGGTACTGGTACCAAAACGTAAATTTGTGGCAAGCGTACTTGGCTTTAACACACTTGCTTTTCAATATTTTCAATATTCAATTTTCTTATTCATATGGTGCTGTGTGTATTGTGCATTCCGGGAGTAGCATATTGTGAGTGTGAGACAACTTTGGATTACGTGGTGACTGTAGGCCTCAGTCACTCTCTTAATTGGTCATCTCTCCCTCCGTGTTATTACCCGTGTTTACCACCTTTTGTCCCTAGGATATTTCTCATATTTTCTTCAGATCTTCATATTGGTACCCTGGTACTTTGGTTTGTCTTTGGGTCAAAGCACCCAATCTTCTGCAATCCGACTGAAGGAGGACAAAGAGGGCCATAGTTCCTCTAGCCCGGACTTTATTGACGAGTTGGGACCTCGGCAATAGTTCTTGTCACCAGTTGACACTCGCACCCCTACACGTCAGTCAGAAATGATGATATTTACTTAGGTAGGGAATTAGCTTTCTTTTTTCAGAGCACAAAGTTCGCTAATTCTGTAAGTATCATATTTCATTTCAGTGGGAAAAACTTGCTTTATGTCCTATAGAGACTCAGCAAGGTATGCCTACATTCTTGGACTACCTAATTCACTTTTGGAACAATTAAATGTTTCATTTGTTTTAGAAACTCAGTTTCACTTAATGAGTAGGATTTTCTTGCCCTTATTCTCCCACAGTGAGTACCGGATACAAGATTTCCTGCGATCTTGATTTATTAATCATTTACCATCTTGAATTAACATCAATTGTTAACGATTCCACAGGATAGGTACCAGTTGCCACGTTGTCCTGTTTCTGACATTCACCATATCACAACAGTATATTCGTTGTATATTTATTTGCTAAATCTTCAACATGTTTCGTCTCCAAGCTTTCCGTACTAATCCAGCAGGTGAAATAGGGAACTTAAGTCGTGCCAAGAGGACCGAATTACAAACTCTTGCACATGAGTATCAACTAGATGTTCCCCATGGAGCCAACAAGAATGATATATACAACATTCTCGTAGATCACTTTTTAGATGAAGGGGTAATAGACTCTGACACTCACGAACATTACACTATTGCAGATAAACATGATTTGGCCACAATGAAACTTAAACTTGAACTTGTGGCGAGGAACCGGAGTGGCGCGTTGGTTGGCGGCCAATGGGAAAGCTGAATGGCCGCAAGTCGCTAGTTAGGCAGTTGAAGAGGTTGTTGTCGCGTCGACCAGAGTGTGTACAGCAGGTGCTGGTAGTGGTGCGGAGGAGGAGAGTATTGAGGT
>WNGS01028583.1:12183227-12200281 GCA_020271785.1 Procambarus virginalis | reverse complement strand
GGCGTGTGGCTGTCTTGATATATACGTTTAGCCACTACAAAACGTATCTTGTATATTGTTGAGGACGTGATGAAATACGAAAATAGCAGGCTAAATCTCTGATAAGAGATTATCGTCACAGCTGAAATAGGAGTTCTCCAAAACTCATTTTCGTAATTTCGGGTGAAGAAAAGAGTAAATTACTATATAATGTATTACACTTATTTATACAATATGCACAACGTTTCGAACCTCCATGGTTCATTCTCAAGTGAATGAATTTTACAATGTGATTGATTTTATACCCGCACTGGGTCAGGTGATAAGATAATAAATGTGAAAACAAAAGAGGATACAAAGGGGATATAAGTGGGGTCACACATGTGAACATAAGAATATAGGTAACCGCAGAAGGCCTGTTGGCCCATACGAGGCAGCTGGTATCTACATACAAAGATTAATCCAGTGTAATGGCCTGTTATGTTGAACATTGTCTTCTGTGTTGGTATCGTTATGTTCTGGTCTTGTCCTTACTCTCATTGTGGGTAGGGTAAATAGTTCCGTTATTTGGGTGTTCATGGTAGGTTGTTCTATTCTTATGTGGATTGCTTCAAGAATTTGTAATCTTCTTGCATCTTGGGTTTTGTCTATTATGCATGTATTTTTGTTCAACATTTCTCTTGTTAGGGTGATGTCATGGGCTTGTCTCATGTGATTCCTAGGGGCACCGGATTGAAGATGGCATATCAAACGCCTCGTCAGCTTGGTCGACGTCATACCTATGTACTTAGATTGAAGGTTACATCCTTCGTGGGGGCAAGTGTACATGTATACAACGCTTGACTGCTGTAGAGGGTTCTCTGTCAGCTTCGGGTTGTTTTTGATAAGGAGTTCGGAAGTCTTCTTGGTTCTATAGAATATTATCAGGTTTATGTTTTGGTTAGGAGTAGTGCTTTTTACTCCTTTACGGATTATTTCTTTCATTATTCTTTCCTCTTTTATATGTTCACTGTGCATGGTTGATTTGTAATATAATTTTATTGGAGGTATTGTGGTTTCTGCTCTAGGTTCTGGATTATACCAGCGGTCCAAGATTGATGGAAAAATTGACTACGCCAGATAGAGGCCGTCGGTAAAAGCAAACCGGACTCGTATCTAGTGCGTGGATAGTCCGTAGTACACCCGGTGCGTGGCTCCACTCAGTTCAAAGGTCAACCAGGTGCGTGGGTGTTGCGACCCTTGACCTCTGGGTATGGTTTCTCTGTTGCAGTTGGTAACATGTAATAATATACGGCCTTGCCTCAGTAAATGTCTAGGGGGAAAATAATGCAACTGCTAACATAACAGAGCAATATACTTAAGCTAAGAGTAACAAAGAAACATACAAATAACATACATGGATAAATGCAGGTAGCCAGAAATATTCATACACCAGTAATTAATCTTACAATAGCACTGTATAACATAAATCATTTCATATCAACATAAATGAATAGATGGGTAATCTCATATTAGTCTAACCACAAAAATCAGCTTTGTAAACTAAGAAATAAAACAAAAATCCACCAACTTATCTCAGACATGTGCCGGCAAAGCAGGCGTCCTACCCAAACATCAATTTAGCATCCACATGAACTCTTGTGAAACTTCTACCAACAAAGTGTAGTGCTAATAACCATATACTCGGTAATATTACGTGTATATATAATACTGTTACATTAATCAAAGAATATATTTGCAAACAATAATAGGAAATAGTCAAGGTTGAAATATAAACGCTAGCTTGACAACCAGCCGTACTCTGGACACATCCAAATATGGTCATCCCCCCAGGAGAAACCACACTCCCTCCAACAAGAATTAACTTGCACAAGCCTATCAAAAATAATGCAACTCAGGCACACTACAGCATGCTACAATATACTTCATACAATATTATATAAATCATTCAATATTAATTGGATCCACAACTGGATACTATACTAATAATAGAAGAGAACAGGGGAATATTATATTTATCATGACAATGTTAGAACCACTGCTAGATTCGTAACAGTGGGTTCACCCAGTGCGTGGGTCTTTCCGGTGCATGGGTCCACCTGGTGCATGGCTCCATCCAGTACCCAGGTCAACTAGGTGCGTAGGGTCCACCCAGTGGACCTGCACTAGGTGCACCGAGTACGTGGGTCCACACAGTGCCTAGGTTAACCCAGTGTGTGAGGTTCACCTGGTACGTGGGTCATTCCGGTGCGTGGGTTCAGTCGATGCGTGGGAACCACCCAGTGCGTGGGTTCATCCGGTGCGTTTGTCTATCCTGTGCATGGACCCATCCGGTGGGTGGGTCCACCTGGTGAATGAGCCCACCAGGTGCGTGAATTAACCCGGTAAGCGACTCCACCTGGTGCATGGGTTCACCCGGATGCATCCAAAGGGCATCATTCCACCAAAAACCAATTCGATAAAAATTTGGTGAATTAACGAATATAAATGGGGAACATATTGGGCACTCCAGCGTTTGTCCAAACATGCCTTCTCTGTCTGACTGTGTCTCTTTCTCCATCTTTCTGTCTGTGTCTTTTTGTATGTATTAACGTTTACATTCTGCCATTCCACTCTGAGTGTCTCTTCGTTTCTGTGTGTCTGTCTTTTTTGTGTCGCTGTCTTTGTCTGTCTATTTTCATCTGTATGCCTCTCAGTCATGTTTCGCTATCTGTATATCTATTTGTATTTCTCTCTTTGAGTCTATTTATTTCTCTATTTCTTTCAGTACACCCTTACTACTATTCCTCCTGCTCCTCCTCCTCCTGCTATATTTTCTCTTCCACTTGTGTCTTCTCCATCTCTCACCCTCTCTTTCTATCTTTGCGGAAGAGAGGTAAAAGATTGTGGAACTTTTCACATCTTGGAGTTTTGATTATAAAATGCCAGAGGTCACATTGGTTCAATATAATGCTCTGGTTGGCTCCTTCCCTCACTACCCTATTGCTGGAATACCTTTTTCAGGGTAGTATCATAATCATAAAAGAATGAAGATATGCTTAGTAGAGTACAGATAACTGCGATTAAACTAATAAAATTATTTTAATTTAAACTTTACGAAAAACATACCCTAAGATATGAATTGTTTCAAAGAGAACCCTACAAAGAGCTCTAAAGAAACATAAAACAGAATAATAATAATAATAATAATAATAATAATAATAATAAATAATATAATAATAATAATAATAATAGTAATAATAATAATAATAATAATAATAATAATAATAATAATAATAATAACAACAAATCCACGGGAACCTGATGGGGGTTCGAACCAATGCACTGAGTGTTCCCATACACGCTCTAGTCAAATGTACCACGACATGGTCAAAAGAATTGCAACCTGAAGTGCTACTGCAACCGCGAGGGTACCAAGGCTTCCACTGAAGCCTAACCGGGGTTTCACACAATTCCCCCATGCACCCTCTTTCAGTAGGACCCTCCGGACTTGCTGTGATTTCAGTACAAATTCGGTTGTATGACTTTTAATGTCCCGGGGATCTAGTGGTAGAGTATGCGGCTTGGCAATGCCAAATTCCTAGGTTCGTGCCCATCTCATTGCCCTAGTTGATTTTCTCAATACTACTACTACTACTACTACTACTACTAATAATAATAATAATAATAATAATAATAATAATAATAATAATAATACAATAATAAATCAATCACGAGTATTCGTTTCATATTTCAGTAGATTTCTTCTTGTTCGAGGTAGATTTATTTGAGATGCACTTAGATTGGTTTGAATTAGGCAAATCTGTTTTAGAGATAGATAGATTTATTTCAGCAGCAGCAACTGTAGTAGTGACTGTGATGGAAATAGCAGCAACAAGTGTAGGTAGAGCTATTTATTTTAATGTATTTCTCACGAGTTAGTGCTGTCGTGATAGTGACAACAGGAAAGTGAGTTGTAACTCATTATGTCCCACCTACCTGCATTGTTGTATCTCGAGGTATATTGTAACATTTCTGACTTTGGAAATATTTGTTGAGTCTGACGATAAAGTTGTGGGTGGAGGCTTCCACAGCTCTTCCATCAGTAGATTCCACTTGCTGACATCCTGTACTGGGTGCGATTTTTTTATGATATTTCATCGACTAGTTTTCTTTCCCAGTTTTCATTTAGGTTCTTTTGTCCTAGTTACTCAAAATTTAAAGAGGCTTTCCTTTTCATTTTGTCCTTTCCTTCAGAATCTCGCATGACGTGACCATATCACTTCTGACAAGAAGGAATATTAATTCTAAAATGTTGTTTAAATGTTGTATAATATTTCACTACCCCATGGTAGTGAAATATTACACTAATATTTTTCGCTGGCAGAGGAAAGTAGGGAGAGAGCCCTCCACTTTCCTATCTTGTTCCCTTTCTGTAGAGAATTTAGTGAAGCGCAGATTGACACTTATTCTCAGTTTTTACCTAATAACCAAGCCGTGGAATTTGTGGTATCAATTACATTTTATACATTTACTGTACTCGTCTCTCTACCTCTTATCTCTATTCATTTTCCTCATGCTTTTCCTCCCCCACTACTGTTCATCCTCTTCCTCCTCTTATTTCTCCTCCTACTCTTCAACCTCTTCCTACTCTTCATCCTCCCTCTACTCTTCCTCTTCCTTCCCCTACTCTTTAATCTCTTCCTGCTCTTCCCCCTCCCTCTATTCTTCCTAATCCTCCTACTCTTCCGCCTCCTCCTACTCTTCCTCTTACCTCTACTCTTCCTTCTCGCCCACCTCCCCCTCCTCACCGTCCGTGTTATACAGTACAAACATCGCAGTTTGTTCAGCGACTCACTTTTGCGTGTCCAGCGCTGCCAACCAGCGCTAAAAATACAGTCCAGAAGGAGAGTTTAGAAAGTTAGGAGACAAACATTTTTATGTCTTCACGTCTCTCAGCCCCAGGCAGTCGGTCAAACTTACTGCCATTCCCAGCTAGTCCCAGCTTTCAAATTCAACTCCCAGCCTCACACGTGTCTCAGTTTCTCTTCTCAGTTCTTGGTATCAGATCTCAGTTACTGCTTCCAGTCCCTTCCATAGATGACAACCTCAGCCCCAGTCTAGCAGGATATTTCAGCCTCAGTCCCCAGCCGTCTCTATCTCTCAGCGCCAAACCCCAGCCCTCTCCATATCTATCTCTTAGCTTCAGACCCCAGACCACTCTATCAGCAACGAAATTTGCCCGAAACGCTATGCGTGCAAGTAGCTTTACAAGATTGTAAAATCAACATCATTCATATGTTCTCTCTTAACCCCAATGTACCTTCTTGTATATAAATAAATATATAAATAAATAAATAAATATAAAAAAAGATCTAGACCCAAGCTCTCTCCATCACTATCTATTAGATTCAGAACCCACCACCCTCTATTTCTTAGCTTTAGACCCCAAGACCTCTCTTTCTCTCAGCTCTCTATATTTAAGCTTCAGGCCTAGCCCTCACTCTCTTTCAAATGCAGACCCAAGCCCTTTCTATTTCTCTATTCCAGACAATAGCCCACACTTTATCGTAGATCCAGGACACAGTTTTCTCTATATATTACCTCAATACACCAGCCCTCTATCTCTCAAGTCCAGACCCCCCAAATCTCTATATCTCTTACTCCAGCCCTCTCGGTCTGTCAGCTTCAAACCGCAGCCATCTCTGCATCTCAGTTCCAGATGCTAACCCTCTCAATCTCTCAGCTCAAGACCCTCATCAGTTCTTTCTACATCTCAGCTCCAGACCTCCTTTATGAATCTCAGCTCCAAACCGAAGATCCCTCTATCTCTCAGCTGCAACCCCAGCCCTCCATGTTTCTATGTTTCCATGAGCTCTTTTTCTGAGCTCCATACACCAGCCCTCTGTCTCTCAGTTA
Organism: Procambarus virginalis; assembly: GCA_020271785.1. NCBI lineage: Eukaryota > Metazoa > Arthropoda > Malacostraca > Decapoda > Cambaridae > Procambarus > Procambarus virginalis. The sequence goes on along the minus strand of WNGS01028583.1, from coordinate 12,194,404 downwards.
TAGACCCAAGCCTTCTGAATCTCTTAACTCCAAACCCAAAACATCTTTATATCTCAGCGCCAGACCCCGCCCCTTTCTATCTATTTGCTCTAGACTCAAGACTTCTCAATCTTTCGGGTCGAGATTCCAGCTGTCTCTTTATCTCATCTTCAGACCCAAAATCTCTGTCTCTCACCTTCTGACCCCCAGCCTTCCCTATATCTCACCTCCAAACTCTAGACCTCTTAATATCTCAGCTCCAGACCAATTCTTCTTGATGGTACGTGCTGTTTGCATGACGGGTTTATCTCTGTTGCCGATGCCAACACGTGTACAAATGTTGAGAGACTTGTCAGTGTTGAGAAAGATAAGGTTTCAAACTGTTTGTTGTCTTGTGCTGTAAATAGCAGCGACTAAACAGAGGTGGGTGCGTTAGAGGGAGACTTGCCGCATTGTGGGTTGGGATGTTATGTTTAATGCGTCAGCTGATCCTAGGTAATGCGGTGAGGCATTGTTTTGTGTGTTTGGCTGTTGGTGGCGCGAGGAATAAATGTGGCACAGATCAAATGAGGCTCAATTTGTTGGTCGACTGGAGATATTTAGTCAGTGCTTTCACTATTTGATATTTTTCATGTAACGAGAGGTCACCCCCCCCCTCCTAATATATGCTCGATGGTAAAAAGGTATTATAAGTGCAATAAGAACTTGTTTGACATTTACTCTGGCACTATGATTTCGGAAACAGTGAAGGATGTTTTGTTCGATTGTTTCAAGCACATGACAGTGGATGCAGAGTTCGTTGACGTCTGTTCTGTATTTACAGCTGTGTGCGTCCAGATTGGTGTGTCCCAGCCTTAATCTGGTAATTGTTACATAATTTTCTTTGTTTTTATCTGACAAGTTTCCAAGTATCCCATATATTTTTATGGGCTCGTAGTATAAAGATGAGCATGGCGTTTACCCTTTCGTAACATAATCTGGGTGATTTAACTCTAAAGGCTTCTTTACGTGCAACATGAGGAACTGGTTGACGTTTAATGTAAGGCGTGTTTTGCATTGCTTTGGCCAGCTGGTCTACTAATTCATTATGGAGTATAACAAAATGACCTGGGACACATTGGATAGAGATGTCGTAACTTTTCAGTCGATATTCATGGAGAAGTTGAAGGGATAGGTGGACAAATTCTTTGCACGTTGTGGAAGAGTACACAAGTGCTTGAATCACACTCTTTGAGCCACTGCAGGCTGTATATATATCCCAAATGCTAATGTTATGGTTAATGTAGAGCTTGGTGTAGGCGTATAATATAGCTGTGAAAATAGATAGTTGATTTGGTAACCGCCATCTTGCATGAGATGGTATTGCAGAAATCTCGGTCAGCGCTAGTGACCGAGGGTGCGTTGTTCATGAGGTTGTGAGATTCATCTGTGTAAATCGCTGTGTTATTTGGGTAGCAATTTTTCATTGTTGAGACAAAGACTGAGGCTATGGCTGTGATGATGTATGTTTTGGAATGTTGTCTTCGTGTTGCATTGATGTTTTAAGTGTTGTATAAAGTCAAGATGGAATGGTGGGGTACAGTAAGTTGGGTTTTAGAGATTTGGATCAAAGAAAGGTCTATATTGAGGTTATTTATAGCCCTTGAGAGGAAAGGTTGTGAGTGATTTTCCTGACTTGGTATCTGCGAGGACAAGTGGCCGCCTTTGGTAGTAAGCATTCGCTGTTATAGTTAAGCAGTGTTGTGTGGACCGATGTACCCAGGATTTGGCCAAGAGGAGTTACAAGACGACAGTTGTGGACGTCGGCTGAGAAGTTGCTGGTCTGTTGCTAGAGACTTCTACCAGGATGTTAGGGATCCCTGGAAGTGATAACTTGTGACCCCTGTCAGCGTGTTGCCGAAGTCCTCTGCCAGAGTGTGTTTCTGGGGAGCAGATGTGGGGTATTGGGACATCATGACGATACAGTGTGTGGACTGGGCTCATGTTGAGGAAGGTGACCTCGCTGGTGATTATCAGTGAGCATGGACAACGTGTACATGAAGATAGTGGACTCAACGGGATTTGAAGAAAACTGCAGATATATTGAGCGTCCTGGGTGAAAGTGACTCTGTGTACATAAGAGTAGTTATACTTCGATAGATAATATATTGGTGAAGGTGTAATTGCATATTGTGTACCCCTCTTTATTCCCAACACAATTACTTGCTGCTGCCAGTTCTTGAGAAATTACCACTGACATGGGATAAGATAATAGAAGAAGATGCTCTAAGGCACATTACGCAGAAAGAACCCAGTTACTGGCTCAAGCAGGACGTTACATAATTGGCATCCCTAGCGGGAGCCGACTTCTTGTCAGGTAAGTTTGATAGAATTGGTTAGGTAATAAGTGCAATCCCCCTTGTATAGATTTCCCCTTTTAGTGTGTAAGTGTTTAGTGTAGTGTTCGGTGTTGGGAAACAGTGCAGTGTTACGTGAATGTGCGCAGCGTTACGAAATTGAACAACGGCCGAGAAACAGACCATTGATACTCTGGACGATGTTCAGGAGTACGTAAAGAGTTGTGGTGGATTGGGATGGTCATTTTCAAAGTCGCTTCCAGGTTATATTGTTTCTGTCCATCTAGACAGCCTGGGTGTCTTGAGGATAGTAAAAGTGAAGTGTAAAAGTACCACTAGCCCTAAGACACGAGAAAAATTAATACCTTTGGAGTTAGCAGGAAATGAAGTCGTCGAAAAACTTTCAACTCCAGCAGCTCCAGTATGGTACATCCGTCCTTTACGAACTGCTGCACAGAAGAACGGCAGTTTCCTATAATCATTAATTTCAATAATTCTGATGAGGAGTGATGAAATTTTCGGCCAGTCCTAAACATTGATCTAACCCACATTTTTCCCCCGCCCCTCTACCTCGGAATTTTGTAGGAAAACCTCCCCTCATCACCCACAAAATTCTTAATACAATATACAGTAATAAATCACTTCTGTTGTTGTATTAATTAAACTTTAAAGTGAAATAATTGAGTACTGTAGGGATGGCATATGTGACAAATTTGCTCAGGAAGAGGAGTATTATAATATTGCCACGTCGCCTTCTCATCTCACATCCAAAATCTTATTACTTAATTTAACCCTAAAGGTACAAGTCTGAGGACAGATTGTAACAAAAAAGTACTCCACTAAATTAAAATAAATTGTCAGTAACTAAATAAAGTCCCTCCTTCATATTATCAATGAAAACGCATCTGGCGAAGCGTTCCTGGAGCAGGGAAAGAAGGAAGAGAGACACCATTGTGATTCTCAAGCAGCAGCACCTCCCACTAGTCACGTTTGCAGGGAGAAGTTCAATATACCAGATAGTACCACTATTTACTGCTACGACTATGACTAGCACCATTGGGAAGTGCTACAGTTCCGGTTGATTTGCATTAAGGAGCCGGGTGCATGAGGAGTATTTTCCGAAAATGAAAAATATGGATTTTTAGCAAATTCCCCGTTATTTGGCATCAGCGTCGTGAAAATTTCATCCAAATATGTTAAGAAATTAATTTTTTACGGATATTTTGTTAAATAAATGCGTGCGTGATGATCAGCAACCAGTACTTATAATAACGATAACGCCTCCTATTTACTGACAATCAGGAATAAAGGGAAGTTATACTGGAAGTTCAACTGACCTTACTCAGATCCTGCAGCCTCTTCGATTTGCCCGAGTCAACCCAGCACCTAAAGGTTGTGGCATGGGGGCTGATACCAACCTAAGTTGGTATTAGGAGGGTAGGAGGGAAATCTTTGCTATTATGATTTCTGTGTGTAATGAAGTATGGGCGAAGAGGTAGAACTGCTTGTTGACAGAGCTCGGAAGCATGGGGGAATTGTGTAAAACCCTGGTTTGTGTCTCGGAGAAGCTGCAGGATCCGAGTAAGGTCAGTAGAACTTCTAGTTGCAATTCTTTTACCATGTCGTAGCTCAGTCAATTGGTCAGCGTCTGGGATCCTCTCAGACATAGGTTCGAACCCTCGTCACGGCTCTTGTGGCTTTGTTCATTTGATGCATCACACTATTGTGATTTCTGTATGTAATGAAGTAAGAGCGAAGAGGTAGAACAGCTTATTGACAGAGCTCGGGTGCATGAGGGAATTGTGTAAAACCCTGGTTTGTGTCTCGGAGAAGCTGCAGGATCCGAGTAAGGTCAGTAAAACTTCCGGTTGCAAATCTTTCACCATGTCGTAGCTTAGTCGATTAAGGCAGCGTCTGGAATCTTCTCGGACGTAGGTTCGAACCCTCGTCACGGCCCTTGTGGATTTGTTCAGGAAAAAAATTAGCTTTTTTGAAAAACAGGGCCATTTTTTGGACGTAAGAGCAACACACGCTGTAATCTTCAAAAGTTCTTCACCGATTGCTTTGAAATTTTGACACAACGTTCCATTCGAATACGCAGATGTTTTTATATAACTCCTATATAGATGAAACACTTGTGACAGGTAAAAATATGATTTTCTTGAAAAAAGCACCATCTGTTGCAAGTGATAACAACACTCGCTATACTAAATATGTTATGATTCCATTTCAGTGTTTCCGATTAAATTGATAAATTTAATTTTCATAGATATCGATGTATTTTCCTATTAATTTATTTATTTTGTGTGACATTGCGTAGGAATTGAGCTGTGTTGTTTACCATACCGTTCTTTACGTTAGTATAAGTATAGATGCCACACCTGTGACAGGAAACAATCATTCTTTTTTTTAAGAAACAGCGCCATCTGTTGTACGTAAGAACAACACATGCTATACTAAATATGTTACAATTCCATTTCAATGTTTCCGATTACATTAGCAAATGGAATTTTCATAGATTTCAATTGATTTTCATTTTGATTTAATTATTTTGTGTGACATTGCATTGGAATTGAGCTGTGTTGTTTACCATACCATTCATTTCGTGAGTATAAGTATAGATGCCACACCTTTGACAGGAAAAACATTTTTTTTAAACAGAGCAACACATGCCATACTAAATATGTTACGATTCCATTTCAATGTTTCCAATTTCATTAATAAATTGAATTTTCATAGATTTCGATTTATTTTCAAAATCGGTGGGGTGGACGAGGGACGGGGATGTTGGGGATGGTTTGGACGAGTGGACAGGGGAATGGAGAATGATAGGGAGGACAAGGGAACAGGAGAGTGAGGGGATGGTGGGGAGGACGAGACGACAGGCGAGTGAGGAATGGACAAGGGGATGCTGGGGAGCACAAGGGGATGGGGGAGGGGGGGTTGGTGGGGAGGACGAGGGGACGGGAGAGTTGGGAATGATTAGAAGGACGAGGGGTGGGGGAGTGAGGAATGGATGGGATGACGAGGGGACGGGGAATGGTGGGGAGGACTGTGAGACAGGGGAATCTTATCTTGAGGTTATCTTGAGATGATTTCGGGGCTTTAGTGCCCCCGCGGCCCGGTTCTCGACCAGGCCTCCATCCACAGGAAGCAGCCTGTGACAGCTGACTAACATCCAGGTACCTATTTTACTGCTAGGTAACAGGGGCATAGGGTGAAAGAAACTCTGCCCATTATTTCTCTCCGGCGCCCGGGATCGAACCTGGGACCACAGGATCACAAGTCCAGTATGCTGTCCGCTCGGCCGACCGGCTCCCTGTTGCTGTGGCTCAACAACGCATGGCTATATTCATCACATAAAAATTGTCATACAAATTCTACACTCTTCTTGTATCCTGTGTATGAATGTATGTACTTTTGACTAAATAAATTGTTATTAGCAGTAGTATTACTATTAATATTATTATTGTTGTTATTAATAATATAATTATTAGTATGTTATTTTATTATCCCGGCTGAAGAGCACAAAATACATGAGCTTAGGATGAAGTTGTTTTCTATGATATAACATTTGTATGCTGTTTTCTTTTTAAAATTTTACAAAAACTCAATCACGCCAGTATAGATTATTTGTTGAGAAGTGCCACAATTGACTGCCAATTAAGTGCTCACATCAATTGTAACTCTAAGAAATAACACTCAAGCCTTGCCTAACTGTCAACATTGACACTGGACACTGACGTTTCTCTCAACATCGCCACTTGTCAGTCATCTGGAGGAGAAATCCTTGACACAAACTGCACCTATCATAGAAAACTAACCTGTTTCCAGAGTGAAAGGAATTCGTTCGTCTTGAAAATATGAAGATAGATGTAGGAGGCAGGAGGCCAGATACAAGGTATTATTTGGGAGATGAACATTAGTGAAATACCATCTCATGTATAAAAGTGCTGATCAAGGCCTTAAACCTCTCAGAGCTCTGCTGTTCAACAAATTTGTAGTGTCATACTTTTCCTGATATCATTAAAAAAGGATGAGTAACGCCAGTTTATAAAGGAGGCGATACAACTGATACAGGCCAATATCAAATTTACCAATACTATAAAACAATATTTGAAAATAACTCTACTCCTTCCTTGTAAAATTCAACATATTATGCCCCAGCCAGTTTGGTTTCTGTTGCCAAAAGAGTACAATGAGTAGATTAAATCAAGCAAAGAGGGATCTCGTTTGTGTGATATTATCTACATAGACTTTGACAGAAATGAGTTCCCAATTGGCCTTTTCATTGACCTGAGAAAGGCCCTTGATACTGTCAAGCTTGTCAGCTATAACTACCTCTTACTTAAACTTCCTCACTATGGAATCCAAGCCCTTGCTCTGAACTATATTAGATCCTATCGAGGTGATAGACACCAATATGTAGCCATCAATGACATAACCTCCCCCACTCTACAATTAACAGTAGGAATGCCACAGGGCAGCATCTTAGTACCTCTCCTATTTCTTATATTCATCAATGGTCTGCCCAATGTCTCTAACACTCTTAAACCTATATTATTAGCTGAGGACAGTGCCTTCATCTATTCAGACCCCAACCCCCACACCCTAAATAATATTGCAAATAAAGAATTTAAAAAAGTCCTCTCATGGATGTCAAGCAAATAAACTCACACTAAACACAGATAAGACCTACTAAATTTTATTTGGAAGTAAATCATCAAACCAAATTAAACTTCAGATAGACGCCTGATAGCTGGGAGGGCAGAGCTTCGGATTCGTAGTCCTGAGGTTCCGGGTTCGATCCACAGTGGAAATGGAGACAAATGGGCAAAATGTTTCTTTCACCCTGATGCCCCTGTTACCTAGCCGTAAATAGGTACCCAGGAGTTAGACAGCTGCTACGCGCTGCTTCCTGGGGGAAGGGGTATAACAAAAAGGAGGCCTGGTCGAGGACCGGGCCGCAGGGACGCTATGCCCCAAAATCTTCTCAAGATAACCTTAAGAATATAGGCAATGTTCTATAACATTGGCAATAGACATTAGCCATACAAATTATGCAAAGTTCCTTAGCCAATATATAAGCAGGAGACTAAACTTCAACACCCCACATACAACACAGCCAAAAAGTATCAAAAATTTTCAATATACTCTCTAAAATAATATATGCACCTATCATAAACAAAATGAAAATAGTCACCAGTTTCATGGGGTTCAACCATGTAAATTACCTCACGCCATAATCACCCATCAAAATATTTGCTATCGGAACTGTAAGAAACTGTTTTCAAACAACACACAGCCCCTCTGTTTAAATTCCTAAACCCCTAAACACATATTCATTACACTTATTCCACGTATTCTCTTCTGAACGTCTTCCTTGATAGATGTAATTGATCCTTGATCGCTACACCAGAAATAAATATATCGTTGATTTCCCGGGCCAAAGTTAAGCTAAATCTGTGCCAACACACCATGCAAATAAAAACGCCTAGTCTATGGAACTCACTCCCTAATGAATTCATAAATTGTCAAACCTATACATTGTTCAAAAGTACAACCAATAAGAACCTAGTTTCATCCTCATAGTTTCCTTCCTTATGCTTCAAACTCACACTGTATAGTTTACACAGTACGCTCGCAGAGGACTCAGTGGTTTCAGTTCTTTCAAGTGTTTGGCTACAGTTCCGATAATTGTGCTATTGTTGATTCTTAGCATAGACTTTCTCAGCTGTATGGCTCCAGGAATATGCTAGTGAAGAAAGAAAGAACTAAGAAAGCTCGTGAATATATATTTCTACCTTTATTTTGGATGGACTATAATCTACTTTGCACTATAAAATGAATTGCTTCTACTCTCACCCGAAATAAGTGATTTTGAAAATTCTACTAGTTTAGTTATCTGACTGAAATATTTAAATGCACTGATGTATCTAGTTATAAGTGTATGCATCTACTTTTAAGTGCTGAACTAGTTTTAAGTGAATATGAGTGTTTTTACCTGAGCTAAGTGTGATTTAGAAATTTCCCTTCTTAGGATGATAAATTCATGTGGTATTCCTAAACTGAACAGTGGGTCACCTATGCCTATTTTCAACTTAGTTGCACAAAAAAACTTGCACAAAAAACTTGTGCAAGTTTTGCATTGCTGTGTACTGAGTGCGTCTTGGAAACACTCTAGATTAGATTAAGTGCATGACCCTAAGTTAAGTGAATGAACTTCTTTAAACACGGCTGGGTTGGCTCAACAGGCCTAAATCCGACCCAGGCACAACCAGGCCCACAATGTCTACCTAGGGTACGGCCACGGAACATTATAAGCAATCTGATGTTAAAGGTCAATAGGATTATATTTTCATCTTTGAATGACTCTGCAGAGGGTCAGCAGATCTCATCTATGCAGCCTGAAAGCTTGCCACGTAAACTTCCCCTTAATGCTAGAGTGCAGGACCAAGGAAGAAAGAGTACTTCAAGAACATACGCAAGTAGAACAACCTGATCAAGGGGCAGGTCAAGGGCCCAGACTAATCTCTAATCTTCAGAAGAGGGGTTAGAAGGAATGCTTCTTTCAGACATTAATCTTGTAATGAATTCAGGGGCAGAATCAGCCATTACGGACAAGGATGATCAGCAATTTCGGCTAAGCTGGGTGGGAACTCATCAGATAAAATAAATTGTCATTCACACTTCCGTAGAAATAAGCATTCCATTCACTTGGACTGTATGGGTCTCGAACTGTGGACCCAACGAGTGTGAGGCCGTAGCTCTTTCGACTGGGCCATGGTAGCTCTATCTACACTGTGAGCTACGGCCTCACACGCACGGGGTCCATTGTTCGAGATCCATACAGTCCAGGTGTATGGAATGTTTATTTCCACGGAAATGTGCATGGCAATTTATATGACGTGGACGTGGATCAGTAATTCCTCTAGGCTTTAGTAGTAGTCAGGAAAGTTGAAAAATCCAGTTTGGCAGCAGGTTGCTGCTTCTGGAAACTTTCCTTTTTATGACTGCTCATAGCTCAGTCGATAGAGCTATGGCCTCACACACATTGGGTCCACGGTTCGAGATCCCATGCAGTCCAGGTGAATGAAATCATCAGGTGAAGTTCCTTCAGTGCTCTAATGCAGGACAGAAATGGCACTTCTGGACCTTGCCTTTATTGAACACAAAGGTCAAGATTTTTTAAGCGGCTCTGGTGAGCAGCCAATTTTCAGGGAGATTAATTAAGACTTTAGAACTGAGATGTGAGGGTGTCCCCTTCTGCTCTCATTTTAAGGGAGGAGTTAGCTTGCGTGAGCTGCCCAATGGGAAACGTAGTTACAGGCAGAGAATCCACAGGAAGGAGCCAAGTCCTAACAGGAAGCAGGGCCCTTTATGATAAAATTCGGAAACGATTGCTAAGAAGAAAGTAAAATAGAAACTTGCAGTTGGTAAGTTACTGGAAGGCTTAGATCTATATAATTTCTCACTTTCTCACTCACTTTTAACTACTTTTCCTCTGGATCCTGGGGCGTGTGATGTGTGGAAAGGGCTACTCTGTCAAAGAAGGAACCATAACCAAGGAGCAGCGCTTAGGCGTTAAGATCAATACTAGGACAGAGTATTTCCCTTGAAGTGAATCTTAGATATAAAAACTGCAGTGTAGTGTTTAGTGTAAATAAATCATAATCAGTTCAGTGCACAAAAATAGTACTACCTCATTCAAACACATGAAATAGATGAAACATTAATATCATGTCAATACAGTAACCATGAACAGTTTCACAAATAAAGAAACATATATTTAAAATGTTAAATGTTTCCTTTATTTAAACCAGTCATGTTTTATTTTGTTGCATCATGTGCAATTCTACCCTTCAATGTGGAGTTGGTGGATATTCTTTTTCAGAGGGACATGTTAAATTTAACTTCAGCTTAATCGAACGCGAACTGCCTAGTGAAATACTAGACAAGTTATGCACTCACTATAACAAAAACATCCTTACCATACAGCACATCTCAGAAGGTTTACGTTCTGCTGTAGATAGACAATGGACACAAGAAATTTAAAGCCCATTCCAAGCCTTCAGAAACAAAACACAAACCAAAGGGTACGCAGAGTACTCCTAATAAAACTAAATAACTACTTCCACTCCAAAGTGGACGTCATGTAGTGTGGACACACATGCAGTTTGTCCCCCAAAGCCTACAATTACTGTGTCACCAAGGAAGTTACTCGAAAGGTGCTGAAGGCTGGAGGACCAATTTGTTCTGCCAAGAAGGGCATTTTATGTACCCAATGCACCAATTATCCTGATCGTACCACTCGTGTTAAGCGACTCAAGGAGTTCCAAAATTCCGAGGTGTCTCAGGTCACACGATACCAACACATGTGAGACCCCAGCTATTGCACCTGCAATAAGGGGTGTAACACGGGTCAACACCCCACAACAGTACTGTGCCGGTGGTGACATAAAATTAAAGTCTCCAAAACCTAATGTGGAGGAAGATTAAACTTCTACCACCGTACAGCATTGCAAGGTATGACAGGAAATCAGTGTCTCTGCGATGAAGGTACCACACTAGTACGATGTACTACTGTCCAACTTACCATAAAAAACTTGGTCTATACGCTGAGGTTGTATGTCTTGACCAAGTACCAGAAAGAGCCTTTTATCACTCAATAGGTGGCAGATTATCTTCAACTAAAACTGTGAACCCAAATAAAAGTAAATGTATACAGGGTTTCCTTGACAAACTACAGGATCTCTAGTGTACCAGGTGATACAACCTCTAATACGGTTGGGCCGGTTATGTCTTGTCCAGTAAAGCCATCGTGGTGGAAAATTCCATGTGACCTAAGATTCATGGCCTAGG
>WNGS01028583.1:12151961-12166682 GCA_020271785.1 Procambarus virginalis | reverse complement strand
CAAGTTCCAGATGCGAGTAAGCCTCGGAATGAATGATCGCTGATGCAGTGATGTCTTGAGAATGGCACTTCTAGCATGAGACTGTTGAAGGTTGAGAGCCTAGTGTGCGAGTGGGAACGACAGGTACCCACGGAGTTGGCCAGGTGCGGAACTTTGATTATGTTAGCCTTGTACATAACAGTAAGACCAACAACGTCCGGACGGTGTTGCAGGCTCTGATGTACAGACCGTTCCACTAGACTTGGTCAAGACCAGAGATAAGCCTTCTAGCCCATCTCTCCACTTTGCCCAACAGTCTGACGAAAGATGGGGGGCAGGCATCCAGGAAAGGGTATACTCAAGATGGGAGCGAACTTGTGCTTCATATAAGGTTTTGCATCCATTGCTGTCAGAAGATATGAGATGCACCGTAGTGCTGTAAGTTTCCTGGCTGCCTTTTAGCTAGGTTTAGAACATGGCTTCATTGTCATTGAAGAGTCGAACTTCATTCCCAAGATGTCAAATCTTCTGTGAATCCAGGATTTGCACTCATTGCAGTTCCGTCCGATTCGCCATGTGCAGTCTAGTTATCATCATCGCTTGAGTCTCTCAGCCGCAAATGTGACCTGCCATCTCCTACCCAGGTAGAAATTGCTGAAAGTTGGTGATTAATGATTCTTGCAGCAGGTAGCATTTCCTATTCGTATCTAAAGTTCAGAGTACAGTCATCAGCATAGGCTTGAGCTTCAGGAATGAGATGAAGAAGATCATTGAAGTAAACATTCCACAGCAGAGGGCCAAGCACACTACCCTGTGGAACGCTGGCACCAATTGAGTGGCTATCGGATTCTGCTCCATTGAGGACTACCCTTAGAGTCCGTTCTTGAAGGTAGTCTTTTAATAACACTAAGATGGAGCCTGCAATGCCTAAAGCTTGTAGCTTCACTGCTAATACAGAGTGCCAGACCGATGAAAGGCTCCTGCTATATCTAGAGCAACAACACAGCTGATCTTCGACTCATCCAGTGACTGATACTACTTAGAGGAGAGATTTAGCAAGAGATTAGCAGCAGATCGGCTTTTCTAAAACATACTGTCGATCACAAATTAGCCGATGACGGTCAAAAAATATATCATTTGCTGAGCAATTTAATGATTCTAGGATCTTGCCAGTAATGGAAAGTAGTGACACAGGTCTGTAGTTACCAACTACTGAGCGGCTCTTCTTTTTGTGCACTGGAACAACGTCGGCCTTCTTCCATAAGTAGGGCAAATTCCTTGAACTAGGCCGAGTTGGAAGAGGCACGTGAGAGGTGGAGCCAACAGGTCAGCGCAACAGCGTAGTAGTCTTGGACTGACCTTATCTGGCCCCACAGTTTTGCTTGTGTCTAGCGTGTTAAGGAGATGGAGAAATTCAGCCTGATTTATAACCACTTCAGTCAACCTAGACACAGTGCATGGGGCAAGATGTGGAGGCTGACGTTCAGGATCGGACCTGCATCTTGGCAGCACTCTCTCTCCCTATCTCTCTCTCTCTCTCTCTCTCTCTCTTTCTCTCTCTCTCTCTCTCTCTCTCCCCAGCAAACAATTTTAAGTTTCCACAACGTTCCTGGAATGTTTTGAAGGATTGGAAACGTTTGTCTTCACGAATTAGATACGTTACTTTGTATGGAATTAAATAGGTTTCCAAACTTTTAACCAAAACCTACGTACCTAACCTAATTTGAAACTTTGTGACCCCTTTTGTACCTAATTTGAGACATTGTGACCCCTTTTGTACCCTAATTGAAAACTTGGTGACCCTTTGTACCTACTTTGAAACTTTGTGACCCCTTTTATATAGAGTTTCAAGTTAAAGTGCTCAAAATAAATACAGTAGGAAATGTAAAAATATAAAAAATATATTTCTACATTTGGTAAAATAAAGCTCATAATAAAGGGGGTTCAACATTTTTTATCATTTATCATTTGTAGTAGCATAGGGTAGTGGCCTGGTGTAGTAGCGTGGTGTAGTGGGGTGGTGATGTGGCGTGGGGTAGTGGCCTGGTGTAGTAGCCTGGGTAGTGATGTGGTGTAATAGCCTTGTGTAGGTGGTGGGGTAGTAGCTTTGTGTAGTGGTGTGTGTAGTGGCCTGGGTAGTAGCGTGATATAATAGCCTGGTGTAGTGGCCTGGTGTAGTAGCCTGCTACAACCCTGAGACTTAGTACGGTTCTTTTCCCGCAGTGATCAAAGTATATTAAATCGGCCTTGCCAACAGGTGTCTAGGGGGTGAAAAGAAACACTGCATAAATTGGGAAAAAAATGTAACTACGCTAAGAGTGACAAACATACAATTAAATATTACATGTAATAGCCAGAATATTCTTTAGCATGCAATAATGCAATAATATAAATAAAATCCTTATTGAGCAATGACCATAATCCCAACACATGAAGTATTTAATTTAATAATAGCACAATCATCTAACCAGAGAATTAACTGAGTATTTAGCTAAAATAACAATAACCACTGACTTAACTTAAAAACATGTCTCCCTCCGATCCACGCTGCCACCCTCTGACCAAATCCTGGCTTGCCAGGGCGCGTCTACCACACATATCAGCTAAGCATCCACATAAACTATTGTCGGACTTCTACTAACAAAATTTAGTACTTAATCAAATCAACTCATTAATCTTAAGAGTATATAATATTGTTACACCACTCAATAGAATTTACTGGCAAACAATAATAAGAATTAATCAAGGTTGAACTATAAACACTCGCTTGACATCAAGTTCCCATGGTGGCCACATCCAATTATGGGCCTCCCCCCACACGGAAGAAACCAACATGAAAATACATGCACAAAAAGCCTCATACAATATAATGCAACTCAGGCACACTACAGCATGTTACAAATATTTAACATACAATATTCTATAATCATCCAACTGGATACTATACAAATTATAGAACAAGACAATAAAGAATATAAGCATCAGGAGTATGTTAGAATCCTTGTAAGATTCGTAACATCCCTTCCGTCCCCTAAGAAAAAAAATGAAATTAACTGAAGGTTGATTTCATTTTTTTTTGACTGCATGAAATATAACATGAAAATACAACATGAAAATACTTCAACTAAAATCAAAGTACAAAGCAATGAAATTTACACAGTAAAAAAAAATAAAAAATTTACATACATCTTATGAATAAAGAACACTACATATTATGGCACTGCAACAGGAAATCCTCTGGATAAGGCATCAGCAATAACATTTTGCCTCCTAGGAATATGACGAATTACAATATTGAATTCTTGCAGAATCAATGACCATCTAAGTATTCTCTGGTTTTTACACTTCATAGAGTTGATAAATGTCAATGGATTATGATCTGTATATGCTACTTCGTCAAATTCAGAGAGGTGGTGGTACTGCTCTTTACTACCACCAAGAATAACATGCTTAAAAGTAATTAGAACTAGAGACTTCTGTGGGGAGTATATCTTCGCCAGTTTTAGAGTCAAGGGTGCCGAGTCTATCCTGTCTGTGGGTGCAGTCTATAGAATTCCTAACACTGATGTGTCCGAATTCAATTCAAACCTTAGTAATCTAATACTCGATAACAGACTGAACAAAAACCATCTAATTATCACAGGGGACTTTAATATTGAACTCTGCGAGCCTGAACACCCTACTGCTGTTAGCTTCCTCAACTGTATGAATTCCTGCTTCCTCATACCCTTAATCACTAGACCTACTAGAATCACTGATAGTACTGCCACGACTCTAGATCACCTCTGGCCCAACATAACCTCTCCGCTTACTTCAGGTATAATCACCGATAGCACTACAGACCATTACCCCACATTTCTCTTAACTAATATTAACAAACCACCTCTAGAGTCAAGGGAGATAAGTTTTAGGCTGCACAATGAATCTGCGATAGACAATTTTACAACTGCTGCTGATAATGTCAACTGGGAGTCCAAGTTAGGTAACATAGGGGACATCAACCTAGCAGTGCAATCTTTTCTTCAAAAAACTCTTAGCCTTTATAACACCCACTGTCCTATGCTTACAAAACAAGTCACAACCAAAAGGCTTAACAACCCTGGCTTACAAAGGGTATACTTAAATCCATTAATAAAAAACATGACCTTGAGAAGAAGTATAGGTTAGGAACCGTCCCCAAAGAATTCTCAAAGAATTACTCGTTATTGCTAAGATAATTAGACGAGCCAAAACTAAATACTGTGAAGATAAATTTACCCAAATAAAGAGCAACATTAAAAAAACTTGGAGAACAATTTCACAAATATTGGGATCAAAGAAGATTTTAAACACAAACCAACACTCCTGTCCAATAACGATGGTCAGCTTTCAGCCTCTGATTCTGTTATTGAGTTCAATAGGTTCTTCTCTTCCATTGGGTCATCCCTTGCATATGATATTCCATCTTCCAGTACTGATGTTAAGGACTATCTTACAGGTAACTATCCACAGTCTCTGTACCTAAAGCCTACTAATTCCACTGACGTCAATGAGATAATCCTTTCCCTTAAAACCAAGTCTAGTGCCCTTGAGGAGATACCAACATTAATTTACAAAAAAGCATCCAGATCCTTAGCCCCTGCAATTGCATTGCTCTTCAACAAGTCACTTGAACTCCAAACCTTTCCAGATATTCTAAAAAAAACGAGAGTAACCCCTGTCCACAAATGTGGTGATCTCACAGATGTTAACAACTACAGACCTATATCAATCCTGCCTAACTTATCAAAAATTTTTGAAAAACTAATCTACAAGCAGCTTTACTCTTATCTGGCCAAACACAATATACTTAGCTCTTGTCAATATGGCTTCAGACCCAAAAAAAGCACTAACGATGCACTTATTAGTATGATTAACTTAATTCATGCAGCTCTTGATAAAAATGAGTTCCCTGTTGGGTTATTTGTGGACCTGCGTAAGGCTTTTGACACTGTCAACCACCAAAACCTTCTTCTTAAATTACATCATTATGGAGTCAGAGAACACTCCCTGCAATACCTCAAATCTTACCTTACTGACAGGCTCCAGTATGTTTCTGTGAATAATTCAATTTCTCCCACCCTACCCATCAACATTGGTGTTCCTCAGGGCAGCATACTTGGCCCTCTCCTCTTTCTCATCTTCATTAATGACCTTCCAAATGCCTCCCAACAACTCAAACCAATTCTATTAGCTGACGACACAACCTTCATTTACTCCAGTCCTGACCCCCTTGCTCTAAATGCCACAGTAAATACTGAGCTAAATAAAGTCCATCTTTGGCTAACTGCCAACAAACTCACCCTTAACATTGACATAACTTTCTATATGCTGTTTGGCAGTAAATCCTCTAATCAAATAAATCTCAAAATAAACAATACCCAAATTTGTAACAAACTAGATGGAAAATTCCTTGGCGTTCTCATTGATCTCAAGCTGAATTTCCAGGGACACATTCTAAATATATCAAAAAAAGTTTCAAAAACTGTTGGCATTCTTTCTAAGATCAGATATTATGTACCCCGCCCTGCCCTGGTTACTCTCTATTACTCCCTCATCTATCCATATCTCAACTATGGTATTTGTGCTTGGGGTTCTACAACCCAAAATCATTTACGTCCTCTAATTACACAACACAAAGCTGCTATTAGGACAATATCCAACTCTGGCCCTAGACATCACTCGGTACCCCTACTCAAATCTCTGAATATGTTAGATATTAAGTCACTGCACATTCTCTCATGTGTATTATACATATATAAAACGCTGAACTGTAATGCCAATCCTGACCTCAAAAGCTTCATTGAAGGTTGTAACAGAACCCATGAGCCAGAAATAAATACAGTTTTGATATTCCAAGAGTACGACTTAATCAAACTAGAAATGCTCTACAAATCAAGTGACCCAGAATGTGGAATGACCTTCCCAACCATGTTAAAGACTGTACCTCTCTTAACCAGTTTAAGATAACAACGAAACACTACCTAATAAATTCCCTGTAACCTACCTTACCCCTCTATTGTCAACTCATGTCTGTTATTTTTTTTTAATCAACGCTGTTTGTCGACCTATTGTATTTGTGCTGCTTTTTCAGTCATGTTCCCCCATTTTTTTATCTTTATTTGTATTTGTTCTCAACACATTTTATTCTTTATACTCAATTAGTATTAAGTTTTAGATATTAATGTTTTTCCTGCCCGAAACGCATTGCGTAATAGTGGCTTTAGGCATTGTATGTACTAGCTCTCTCTATAAATCGATCAATTTATGTAAAATCACTTGCATGTATGTACCTTACCTGAATAAACATATTTATTTATTTATTTATCAAACAAAGTGCTTCTTTCTCAACTGCAGACTAATTAATTTGTGTCCTGTCAAATTTATGAGAGAAATAATAAACAGGATGTTCTAACTCATCTGGTCCTACTTGGAGCAAAACAGTACCTGCTCCTAGATCTGAAGCGTCTATGTGCAGAATTGCTCTTGGTTTATCATACTGTGGACTAGCTAGCACAGGTGAAGTAGAGAGAATTCCTTTCAACTTCTGAAAAGAGTTCTGACACTCCTGCGTCCACTTAAATTTTACCTGTTTCCTTAGAAGATTTGTTATGGGTGCTACAACAAAGTTTTTACAATATCTCCTAT
Organism: Procambarus virginalis; assembly: GCA_020271785.1. Lineage (NCBI taxonomy): Eukaryota > Metazoa > Arthropoda > Malacostraca > Decapoda > Cambaridae > Procambarus > Procambarus virginalis. Next base: position 12,160,037 of record WNGS01028583.1, on the reverse strand, counting down.
AATATGTACACATTCCAATAAATCTCTGCACAGACTTCTTATTTGTTAGGACTGGGTAATCCACATTTGCCTGGATCTTGTCTTGCAATGGAACTATCCTTCCTTGTCCGACCTCATGTCCTAAATTCACTATAGTTCCTTTAGCCCAACTACATTCCTTCATATTCACAGTTAAATTAGCATGTTGTAACACATTGAACAATTTCTTTAAACTAGACATATGATCTACCCAATTCTTACTGAAAATCACAATGTCATCCAAATATGCCCTACAATCTGGCACATCCTTCAACAAAGAATTCATTAACTTCTGAAAAGTGGCTGGAGCATTCCTTAATCCGAATGTCATTACATTAAACTCGTACGCTCCATCAGGAGTGATATATGCTGTCATTTCCCTTGCAAAATCTGTAAGAGGTATCTGGTGATATCCCTTAGACAAGTCTAATTTCGATACAAACTTAGCATGACCTATAGTATCGATACAGTCCTCCAATAAAAGTAATGGATACACATCAACTACAGATACCTGGTTGAGTTTTCTATAATCCACTACTAGTCTCCACTTATCCTCTAGTTTTGGTACTAATAAACACGGTGAACTCCAGGAACTCTGACTGGGTCTAATGAACCCATGTCGAAGAAGATAATCATCCTCCTCCTGGATGATATGACGTTTCTCGCGTGTCACTCGATAAGGGTGTAGCCGAATTGGAGTTACATCTGTCAGGTTAATGTCGTGAGTAATGAGAGAAGTCTGAGTGGGGACCTCCCCAAACAAGTTAGAAGACATCTCCAAAATGTCCTGGAACTCTGCTCTCTCCTCATCCTGCAAATGACACAATTCTTCCCCGGAACTGGAATTAGACAAACAAGAATTACCAACTTCCTCTGCAACACTCGACTCTTCAGGATTTACTTCCTCAGCAACACAACAAGCCACAATACTAGGCTCACAATAAGCTCTCAACCGGTTCACATATACACTCATGGTCTGACGTTTCTGTTTGGGATGGCAAACCTTGTAAGTAACTTCCTCAAGACGTTTTACTACTTGATACAGTCCTGCAAATTTATGAGTCATAGAAGTACCCATACGAGGCCTCAAGACCAATACCAAATCTCCTGGCTCAAAAACTCTGAGTTTGGCCTTGAACTTCTTATCATGCTTCTCCTTCATTACCTGTTGTTGTTCACTGAGATGTCGTAAGGCCAACTCCCTCGTTCTAGACAGCTTGCTCTTTACATCCATCAGGTAACGCTCACTATGCCTGGCTGTAACATCTCCTAACATCTTCTCATGTAACATTTTTAAAGGTCCTCTCACCTGATGTCCAAAGATCAAATCAAATGGAGAGCAGCCTAGGGCACTGTGCAATCCATCTCTAGCAGCAAACAAAACAAATGGTAAATTATCGTCCCAATGTCTGGGGGAATCTTCCCCAGTTGCTTTCAACATTTTCTTGAGAGTTTGGTGGAACCTCTCGATTCCCCCTTGACTCTGAGGATGGTAAGGACTGGAAAAATTATGCTGAATACCAAATGAATCACAGAAAGTTTAAATGTGGTGGAACAAAAATTACTCCCACTATCAGTTTGAATTATACGGGTCATACCAAATAATGAGAAGAATCGTTCCAACTGCCTTATAATGGTAGAAGCTCTAATGTTACGTAATGCATATGCTTCAGGGAACCTGGTGGTCATACATGAAATTGTAAACATATACATATTTCCGGATTTGGTACAGGGTAAAGATCCGACACAATCCAGTACCACATGAGTAAAAGGCTCCTCTGGCACTACAATAGGGTATAATGGTGCTCGTGGCACAGTCTGATTAGGCTTACCAACAGTTTGACACACAACACATTTGTGGCAATATCTGACCACATCTTTCTTAAGTTTTGGCCAATAGAAAATTTACAGATCTTATGATACATACTGGTAATGCCTTGATGGCCTCCCATCAGGTCATCATGGGCAGCTTGCAATACCAGCTCCCTATACTCTGTTGGCACAACGAGCTGGGTTTTAGACTCACAATCATCTGATGAGGGAGTTCCTGATGGTCTCCATCTTCTCATTAGACATCGATCCTTGAAGTAACAACCCGTACTCTCCTCCAAAGTATCAATGGAGTCGGCTGCTTCTGCATAACACTCAGCTAGACTGGGATCAGTACTCTGTAACTTACGCAAGGTCTGGAACTCTGCATCTGGAGCGAGCGGGCAAGGAACTGGTACCTGGGCCACCTCTTCCAGACCATCTGGGTCAGAATAAATTAGGGCTTTGGCACTGGCCTCACACTCGACATCTACGTGGGGTAAAAATATATCTTCAAGGTCCACCTCCATCTCTCTGTCTGAAGGGGTCCTGGCCTCGAGAACATCCACCTTGGTAGTAGCAGGACTTACCACATTCTGCTTACCCATGGATCTGGTCACAACACAGGCTGGATAAATGACACCATCATCCACATCTGGTTGAGTCAGTACTGCACTAGGTTTAGTAAACATAACAGGACAATCGGACCCACTAACTTGACACTTGTCAAAATCATTACCTACAATGATATCAATCCCAGGAATGGGCCACTGCTCACTGACTGCTACAGTGCACCAACCTGGTGTAATAGAAGAATTCAGGTTAACCTTAATTAATGGTACACGCTGGATATGACCTCCAAGTCCTGCAATAACACTACCTCTCCAGTGTCTTCTGTGCTAACATCAGTAAGAACACGGCGAGAAATTAAAGACTGGGAAGCACCAGTGTCCCTTAACAACTGAACTGGTTTCCAGGTTCCACTAGTACATAATAGGGTTCCAGAATGTTATGGATCAAATTAGTCATCCANCTACAAGACCCTGCCGTTCAAGTGCTCACAATGGCAGCCTCTTTCCCTTACGTTCACAGTAATTAAAATTTCTTTTGCTTCAATAAGCGCCAGAACCGAATCACTAATGATTGTGGGTGTGATGGTAACTTCTGAAGAAGGATTTAACATGGAACCACCCCAGTGCGGAGGCTGCACAAGTTGGCTCCATAGGTGGTGCGTTGGACGGTGTGGCCAGTCGTCGAGTCACATGTGCGTGTTATGGAACCCAGTGTTATGAGGTCGTAGACCACGTGTGTGTGTACAGAGACCAGTATGGCGAGGTCGTTGAGCCACGTGTGTGTGTGTACAGAGACCAGTGTTGTGAGGTCGAAGAGCCACATGTGTGTGTACAGAGACCAGTGTTGTGAGGTCGTAGAGCCACGTGTGTGTGTGTGTACAGAGACTAGTGTGGTGCTCTAACAGCACAATGCTTGAGTCAGTGGTGTAACGACGCGTGTGACTCAGTGTCATAACGTACGCCTCGTGCGACTCAGTCGGTAGTGATTCATCATCGAGCAAGTGATTGCCAGTGTGACACTGACGTATCATTGGTGGAAGAACTGGTTGTTAAGGACTGTCATAGAACTGTTAGATGCTCTGAGTGTTGTGACCACGTGTGGGTCAACAATTTTGATAGTTGAGGGGGTCGTACTCTCTCCCAGGACAGTGAGTGAATGACCATGTACGACGGCACCTGCCGGTGCCTACATGTGCTCGTGTCGACCCAGGGATAACGATGGTACGACACAATTGGTGTATGGTCAAGCAGTCTTCTATCATGATAGTGACAGAACCGTGTGTATGCCAGCTCAAGGTCGGTGAGTTCAGAACCATTATTGTCTCGTCCTGCTTATAAGTGCATTACGGACGTGCATACGTCGTGTACAATGTGCAAAACTCATCACCATCCACATCACCAATGGAGATCAGTCGCAGGCGGCATCACCACATCATTGTTGGGATGTATTTATGTGTGTGTGTGTGTGTGTGTGTGTGTGTGTGTGTGTGTGTGTGTGTGTGTGTGTGTGTGTGTGTACATAGAGGAATTACAGGATCCTGATTATTCATGGTACCATATGTGTGTTTTAGTGTCAGTTATCACAGTCTCAGATCATCAGAGTAACACTCGCAACGAGCTCTCTGTGTGTGGATCCACTGAGATTGTGAAGGGTTAAACTGTAATCTTTCAGGAAGGCCCGTAGAGGGCCCTTCAAGCGTCTCTCACCTCTCGACGACGATACTCCCACTATGAAAATTGTCGGGGTTGATTAATGAGGAGAACTAATAGGGACTTGTTCTGTACTAAATTAAAAAATACTGTATGGAAAATTAATTCAACTAAAGTCCCTAGCTAGGGTCGTAAATCCTAGCTCCTCTTTTCCTAATGACAGACCGTGGCCTGTAAGGGGCACGAGGGATCCCTAAGGGTGAATGGAAAAATTGATTGAAGATCCACAATCCACCTGCTGACAATTCGACACATTAGCTTGTATTGTTAATAAAAGGATAAGATTTAATAAACTGTTATATAACTGAAAACTGGTTCATTTATAGTAACGTATGAGTAATGGTGTCTAAGTGGCACGTGTGAGTAACGTTGTCTAAGTGGCACGTGTGAGTAACGTTGTCTAAGTGGCACGTGTGAGTAACTGTGTTTAAGTGGCACGTGTGTGTAATGTTGTCTAAGTGGCACATGTGGGTAACGTTGTCCAAGTGGCACGTGTGAGTAACGTTGTCTAAGTGGCACGTGTGAGTAACGTTGTCTAAGTGGCACGTGTGAGTAACGTTGTCTAAGTGGCTCGTGTGAGTGACTGTATCAGTGACATAAGTGTTCATCTTTTTTAGTTGTGTGAAAATCCCATTATCGGTGTTTCGGTGATACGTGAATACATTATTAATTTACCTCTATATGTGATAAGTTGATTAGTAATTTTTTATTGTATCGGTGACAAAAGTGTTAATTAATTGAAATGTTATTGTTTTTGATTCTTCAAGGGTCGGTATGCAGTAATTGCAAGAGTGTACAGGTTACAGTTTCACTTAGCCAGAAACCGAGTTATTTTCTTTCAAACATTATATGGGGCCTTAGTGCCTCTTCTTACAAGATCCAACCCCGAGTCATAGGCAAGTTATTAAGAACTGGCATTAATAGTCTGTCCAAATGGAATGGGGTAGATAACACTAAACACAACCATCACCACATCTTAACTATATACACTTATTATTACACATGTTCATAACACCACAGGTGTCACTTTCACACAGGATACTACAAAAGAACTTCAGCAATCGCCTATCCCGGCTAGTTCATTTCTATCTTTTATCGTACAGCTCTCAAGGTACCTTTCCTGAGCCTTTCTTCTACGGTACTCACGCCGGCTCGTCCATCTTTCCCAGTAAATCATGGGCCTGTCCTCCACAGTATTATCACAGTGTCAAAACAACGCTTCTACTATCCAGCAATACGCTAGCTAGTCTCCAGCAACACAATGGCAGGCTTCCCCTAAAGGCTTCCCCAAATAACAAGCCCTTACTTAGAGGACGACGGACGTTAATTCCATCTAGTAACTCAACTGGACCATCCAGGGTAATGTTAGTTCAATCACCAACACTTCACTGGTTATCACAGACAAATCACAGTCTCCACTGAATCGGTCAACGTTTTCCCACTGGAACACGTTTTGGGTACAGGGCTGCCCTGGGTGATCTGGTAAACTGACTCTTGTTGACCACGGTACCCTCCACATCACTTCTGAGGAATAAAAATTGTATAATAAGATGGAAACTACACAGATGTCAGTAAGATCACAGCCTTCTATGGGGGAACAGAACATGGGGACAGGTGCGCTCAATAGATGGCGTTGATATCTTCACAGTACACCCCAGTGTTCACAATAGCTCACTTTGTGTTACCTATGAAGTGGGTCGAGACTCGTGGTCTCACACTTACTAGAGTGGCAGGGACAGATTTTCTGTTGCGTAAGGTTGCGTAGTTATTGTTGTGTCACTCTTTGTTAGAATAAAGTATTTTCCAGTGTATTTAATAATGTTAAGTGTAAATAAACCTAATTTATTCTACACTGGTGTTTATGTCAAACCTCACCACAGTATAGCTACCTTGAGGTTACCTTAAGGTGTTTTCGGGACTTAGCGACCCCGCGGCCCGGTCATCGACCAGGCCTCCTCGTTGCTGGACTGGTCAACCAGGCTGTTGGACGTGGCTGCTCGCAGCCTGACGTATGAGTCACAGCCTGGTTGATGCCTCTACCTTGGTTGATACCTGGTTGGCTACCTCTACTTGTGTTTTAAAAGCACTAATAAATTCTGGAATTCAAAACCTAAATGACTCTAATCACATTTCAATACAAATATCCGAATTGTGTATGACCTGTAATGTGTTTACCTATACTGGTCAGTTGCATGGCCTTAGCAGCTGAGGAGATAAGCGACCCAGTGGAGCTAGATCTGCAACGCTCGCCTGAGGAAGGATACTCACTGAAGATCCCGTAGTCGACTCTCGGTGTTTGAGGTCTTGTATGGCTGCTCTCGTAAATGAGTTATCTTTCTCTGATAGATATTGACTTGCAGCCTTATGCAAATTTGCGACGTTGCATCCAACTGCAGTCACACGAAAAAAGTCAAAGAACACCATATCCTCATACCCAGCTTTTACCATTATATGGAATAAATCCCCAGCTTTCACTATTATACCTAATATATCCCAGCTTTGACTTTTTAACAAGACCAGTACAAAGCAGAACAACATAACAGCAGAACAGCAACAGTTGGGACTGTTTGATTCGTCGCCGGCAAATCCGCGGAATACAATAGAAAATTTCCTCCGTCGTCAGGCGCTAACTAAGGGCCAGATCAACTGGGGTCAACGGCGAGGTAGGCACAAGGCTGCCAGATACGATACTGTCATGCTTATCCACGAGGATTAATTCATCAATATCATAAGGAGGCCGATGATCTCACATGACCCATTCAACTGTATATAAAATCACATATAATGAAAGAAGATACAGAGAGTGTGTAGACTGTGGGGTGTACTCACCTAATTGTACTCACCTAATTCTGTTTGCGGGGGTTGAGCTCTGGCTCTTTGGTCCCGCCTCTCAACCGTCAATCAACTGATGTACAGATTCCTGATCCTACTGGGCTCTATCATATCTACATTTGAAACTGTGTATGGAGTCAGCCTCCACATCGCTTCCTAGTGCATTCCCTTTACTAACTACTCTGACACTGAAAAAGTTCTTTCTAATGTCTCTGTGGCTCATTTGGGTACTCAGCTTCCACCTGTGTTCCCTTTGTGCGTGTGCCACCCGTATTAAATAATCCATCTTTGTCCACCCTGTGAATTCCCCTGAGAATTTTGTATGTGGTGATCATGTCTCCCCTAGCTCTTTTGTCTTCCAGCGAAGGGAGGTGCAGATCACGTAGTCTGTCCTCATAACTCATGCCTCTTAGTTCTGGGACTAGCCTAGTGGCATACCTCTGAACCTTTTCCAGCTTCGTCTTGTGCTTGACTAGATACGGGCTCCATGCTGGGGCTGCATACTTCAGGAATGGCCTTACATATGTGGTATACAAGGTTCTGAAGTCTTCTTTACACAGGATTCTGAAAGCAGTTCTGACGTTAGCCAGCCTCGCCATAGGCCTCTGATGTTATTCTTTTGATGTGAGGCCTCGGGAGACAGGTTTGGATTGATATCAACTCCAGATCTTTTCTCTCTGTCCTTTTCGTGAAGGACTTCCATCTCCCATTCGGTATTCAGTGACCTGGCCTCCTATCCATCCTCCTAGTTTCATTATCTTACATTTACTTAGGTTGAACTTTAGTAGCCATTTGTCGGACCATTCCTTAGTTGTCTAGGTCATTTTTGTAGCCCTCATACATCCTCCTCTGCCTTGGTTCCTCCTCAGGACAGAGGTAGGTGTTTGTTGGGTGTTCCAGGACTCTGGAGGCACGAACATCAAGTACCTCAAGGTCACAGTGGAACTCATGTGGAGTACGATACGGTTCTCGTTGTACCCAGCATCTAATCATTCAATTCTCTTTGCATTCAGTTTGGGAACATAGTTAGGAATAGCCTTTTCAAAACTGATAATATATAGTTATATTTTCAAAGAGTCACTCCCTTGTCGTTTAATGGTGCATGCCAATTGTGAAACATGGGCTTACAGCTCTC
>WNGS01028583.1:12101001-12134844 GCA_020271785.1 Procambarus virginalis | reverse complement strand
ATTGTTCTGCTGCTCGTATCTTTGTGGGGAAATGGTACACAGTTTGTTCCATTTATCTTCACCTGAGTGTCCCGCTTTCTCTTCCTGATCTGCAACACCTACTGGACTCCTTGCCGGAGCTTGTGCTCATGCTGGGTGATTTCAATTGTCGTCATTCCCTTTGGGGTGATGTTCTGACGAACACCCGAGGTCGCCTTCTTGAGCTGTTTATCCTCTCTTCTTCCATGTCTCTTCTGAATTCTGGTAAGCCCACACATTTGAACTCTCGGACTCACACCTATTCCTGTCTTGATCTTTATCTTTGCTCGTCTTCTCTTTACTTGGATTTCACGTGGCAGGTTCTTGATGACCTCCATGGCAGTGACCATTTCCCCAGCCTTGTTACCATTTTCTCTTTTCGGCCTTCCCTCTCCATCCCTAGGTGGCAGTTTGCTAAAGAGGACTGGAACCTATTTACCCTCATGCTACTCTCTCTGACCTCTCCCTCGCTCTGTCCTCCTTTTTCATGACACTGTCTTCGATGCTGCCCTCCGCTCTATTCCTCTCGGGGTCCACGGAAGTGCGTTCCCTGGTGGAATGCAGACTGTGCTCGGGCTGTCCGTTGTAAGCGTGCAGCCTGGAAGAGACACCGCCGTCGGCAGACGGCCGATTCTTTTCTTTTTCTTTCGGAAGGCGAGTGTGGTGGCCCATAGTGCCATCCGTACGCCTAAACGTGAATGTTGGGCATCTTATGTCTCCACCAATGGGCATCTTATGTCTCCACCATTGGGCATCTTATGTCTCTCACCATTGAGCATCTTATGTCTCCACCATTGGGCATCTTATGTCTCCACCATTGGGCATCTTATGTCTCCACCATTGGGCATCTTATGTCTCCACCATTGGGCATCTTATGTCTCCACCAATGAGCATCTTATGTCTCCACCATTGGGCATCTTATGTCTCCACCATTGGGCATCTTATGTCTCCACCATTGGGCATCTTATGTCTCCACCATTGGGCATCTTATGTCTCCACCATTGAGCATCTTATGTCTCCACCATTGGGCATCTTATGTCTCCACCATTGGGGATCTTATGTCTCCACCATTGGGCATCTTATGTCTCCACCATTGGGCATCTTATGTCTCCACCATTGAGCATCTTATGTCTCCACCATTGGGCATCTTATGTCTCCACCATTGGGCATCTTATGTCTCCACCATTGGGCCGCTCGGCCCCACCGGGGCCGAGCGGCCGAGCGCACAGCACACTGGACTTGTGATCCTGTGGTCCTGGTTCGATCCCAGGCGCCGGCGAGAAACAATGGGCAGAGTTTCTTTCACCCTATGCCCCTGTTACCTAGCTGTAAAATAGGTACCTGGGTGTTAGTCAGTTGTCACGGGCTGCTGCCTGGGGGTGGAGGCCTGGTCGAGGAACGGGCAGCGGGGACACTAAAGCTCCGAAATCATCTCAAGATAACCTCAAGATAACCATTACGTCCGAAACTCCTCTGCCACAGATCTGGAAGCGTATCCATAAGATAGCGGGTAAGTTCTTTCTCGATGTTTCACCGGTCCTTCACCTCCGTGGTACTCTTGTGGCGGACCCGTTGCAGGTCGCTACCGAACTGGGTTCCCACTTTTCTTCTGTTAGCTCTGGTCTTCATCTTCCCCAATCATTCCTTCTTCGTAAACCTGTCCTTGAATCTCGTCCTTTCGATTTCTGCACTAGTCTTCGACTTCCCTATAACGATCCCTTCTCTCTCTCTGAACTTCGTTCTGCCCTGGCCCTCTGCGGTTCTATGGCAGCAGGCTCCGATGGCATTCATTATGAGATGCTTCGCCATCTCCCTCCGTGCACGTCTCAGTATTTACTGAGTCTGTATAATCGGATCCAGGAGTCGTCGTTAGTCCCTGAGGACTGGCTCGATGCTGTTGTCCTCCCTGTTCGCAAACCAGGTCTCTGGGAACATCCCCTAAGGACTATCGCCCTATTGCCCTCACAAGTTGTGTCTGCAAACTCTTTGAACGTATGGTTAACGTTCGTCTGATGTGGTTCCTGGAACACCATCACCTCCTCTCCCCTTCTCAATTTTGTTTCCGCAAGTGCCGCAGCACAACAGATATCCTGGTGAACTTGGAGGTCTATATTCGTACTGCTTTTGCTGCGAAGACCTCCGTTGTTGCCGTTCTTTGTGACCTGGAAAAGGCTTACTACACCACTTGGCATTATTATATTCTATCCCAGCTACATTCTTTTGGCTTTCGTGGTCATCTCCCTCTCTTTTTTCCGCATCTTCCTCTCTCGTCGATCCTTTCGGGTGAGGCTTGGTACCATTCTCTTGGCCTCTTTTCAGCAATACGGTGTGCCCCAGGGTAGTGTTCTGAGCATTACTCTTTTTCTGGTTGCCCTCAATGGTCTCCTTTCCTCTCTTCCTTCAGGCGTCTTTTCCGCTCTCTGTGTCGATAATCTTACCCTTTGCTGTCAGGGTGATGATTTGCCTCTCCTTCAACGCCGGCTTCAACTTGCGATTGATGCCGTGTCGTCTTGGGCCACCGATCATGGCTTCAAGTTCTCTTCTACTAAGACTTGTGCCATGACTTTTACTCGGAAACGGGTCATTCTTCGTCCCTCTTTGTCACTTTATGGTCATCCCTTGAGTACAAAGATTCTGCGAAGCATTTGGGGTTATTCTTTGACACTCGTTTGTCTTGGTCTCCTCATATCTCTTACCTCCGTGTTGAGTGCTCTATGGTCCTTGCCCTCCTTCAGGTATTGTCCCATACTTCTTGGGGAGCGGATAGGCGACCTCTCCTTGCTTTACATTCTTTCTCGTCCGGTCTAAGCTCGATTATGGTTGTCCTGCTTACTCGTCTGCTTCTCCTTCTACTCTTCGCCGTCTTGATGCTTTGCACCATACTGGGTTGTGCCTCAGTTCTGGTGCCTTTCGTTCGACTCCCGTCCTCAGATTGTATGTTGACACTGGCTTCCTGTCTCTCCAGGACCGCCGTGATCGCTACTGTCTTCGCTATCTTGCAACATCCTTCCTCTCGCCTCTATCGTGCTTTAACTTTTACCCCTCCTGCGGTTCCTGTCCCTCTTCACCACCTCCCTCTTTCTGTCCGGTTACCTCGCTTACAGGATTCTCTTTCCGTTCGTATTTCTAATATTTCTCCTCGTGTTGTTCCTTCTTTGCCCCCGTGGAGAGTCCCCCTTCCACAGTTTTGTACATCCTTGACCCGCATCACTAAAGCTTTTACCCTCCTACAGTTCTAAAACGCCTTTTCCTTGAGCACTTTTCTTCTCACTCCCACTCCGTTCTCGTCTTCACTGATGGGTCTAAGTCTGCAGACGGTGTTTGTGAGTTTTTTTTTCTTTGACAATTATCAAAAGAATTAATTCCTATTAATGTTACGTTAATCGTAACTACCTCGCAAGAGAGGCAGACCTTAAACAGCAAGAGCTGCCAGTGGCAGATATTTAATCTTAAAGCCTAAGATCATAGGACCGCAGAAGCAAACCGCCAGGCGAAACCACACGGGAACACCTGTCACTTAGGTCGCTGGCTCCACCTAGTTGACAACTAATAAAGGGTAGCCGACGGATTCTCACTTTGTATTTATAGAAGTGTGGTGCTGTGCAATGGACTCGAGCTTTAGATACAGATTTGATATGAACATAAGCAGGCAAAGTGTTGCAGAACATAAAATGGGGGCAGTAATATTGGAAGGTTTGACGTAAATGACCGTTTTCTATAACATAACAATTTATTCACAAAACAAACTAAAACTACTACAACAAGAATTTACGTTACTTTTCTGTCACTCCAGTGGCACATTCAAGAACAGCTATTCAACAGCCTGATGGACCCACGGTATCTTATCCCATTGTCGCTGACTGACTATGACACTAACTAAACAAAGTGGCGCCCACTGGTGAAGATTACAATCAATATTGTCACGGCTTCACGGTGAACAAAACTATAATCACAAAACTTGACTGGCGCTCGCTGCTCTCAACGAGGCCGGGTAACAAGTAACAAGGCGGTTAATCCAAGAATGATAACCCGTTATAAACATTTTACGTTAACACTTGTCTCTCAGGACAATCAACACAAAAGTTACTCTAATTGAATTTAAACAATTACGTAACACACACATGTCTCAATGACACTTAAATGGCAGCAATAACTCGTAAATCAATTAATTACATCAACTTGAAAGTCAAGCATTCGGTGAGTAATTCCCAATTATTACTGAATACAATAGCCTATTAATTCAGACGAGTATTGATAAAGCTACTGTCTCTCAACTGACAGTTCACTTCCGGTCTTACGACAAGATTGCCTTAACGAGGTAGACTACTGTACCACACACAAGGTTACAAGACACTCCATGTAAACAACAACATCAACACCTGGTGAATTCCCTAAGTGTGGTGTACTAATTCTCCTTAACCCTTACACTGCTCAGGGGTCCTGGGGACATTTACACCCCTGTGCGCAAGAAAAAAAAATAAAAAATACGCCATTTCTGCAGTGAATTTCAGGATCACCCGACGGGGCCGTCACCAGCTCGACACCGTATATATCCATCACAGGGACCTGCAGCTGCTCACACACCCGTGCAATCTCTGGGTACCCAGCCGGCTGGAGAATTCCAGGCCCACAGACTGAGCCCGCAGTACTGGTGGGAGGGGGACCCCCATCGTAACTCAGGTCCGCCACGTCAGCACGCAGCCAACCAGGCAACACACTGGTAGGGCAGCGACGCCCCGCCACCTGGCGACCAAACAGCGAACAAACCCAGCAGTCACGGAGGGACACGTCCGCACTCCACGGCTGCTCAGGGTCAACCTAACAAGTAACAAGGCGGTTAATCCAAGAATGATAACCCTTATAAATATTTTACGTTAACACTTTTCTCTCAGGACAATCAACAACAAAAGTTACTCTAATTGAATTTAAACAATTACGTTAACACCACATGTCTCAATGAAACTTAAATGGCAGCAATAACTCGTAAATCAATTAATTACATCAACTTGAAAGTCAAGCATTCGGTGAGTAATTCCCAATTAATTACTGAATACAACAGCCTATTAATTCAGGCAAGTATTGATAAAGCCTACTGTCTCTCAACTGACAGTTCACTTCCGGTCTTACGACAAGATTGCCTTAACGAGGGTAGACTACTGTACCACACACAAGGTTACAAGACACTCCATGTAAACAAACAACATCAAACACCTGGTGAATTCCCTAAGTGTGGTTGTACTAATTCTCCTTAACCCTTACACTGCTCAGGGGTCTGGGGACATTTACACCCCTGTGCGCAAGAAAAAAAAAATCAAAAATTTTTTTTCGTCTTCTAAACACGTTAATTTGTGTCCCTGAGCACGGGAAAAATAGCAAAAAAATCGTAGGTCACATATTTTGGGCGCAATTGACCGAGAGTCTGGCAAAAAGTGGGCGTTGACAAAGCGTCGCGAGGGACCGGTACCCGGTCAGCGTCACCCGCACTGACAGATGGGAGTTGCCACAAAGATATTATTACCTAATTGTTTAATGTCTCCGATTGATTTTTTCTTAGTTTTTTTTGCAGTAATATTATTCAATAGTGTGTATTGTAATAATTTTATAAATAAAAGTGGTGAATAATCGCTATACTCAAACGTATGGGTGTGCATAATTAGTAATTCAATTATTATGTTCATAAACAATAAACAAATAGTTTTGCTGCTATTACACTCTATACACAGGTTATATATAAGTACTGCATATTTGGTTACCATAACGAACCACTAAGTTGGTATTGAGAGTCGAAAAGCAACGAAGAGTTACCGCTACACAACACAGCCAGCCACTCGCTGCCACTCCCTCAACACCACACTAAACTTTCTCCCCCAACAATACCCATTTGTGGTGTTATTACACTATATACAGACGATATATAAGTATGTATATATTTTGTTCACCACAACTGTACAGCTAAGCTGATATAGTTAGTTCAGGCACTAAGAGTCGTCGGTATACACAGCTGGCGGCTGGCGGCTCCCTCACTCATTCAAGGTCACACGCACTAAACTTTCTCCCCAACAATACTGTTTTCAGTGTTATTACCCTATATACACATATTATATATAAATATCTACATGTTTTATGCACTGTAACTGTACACCTAAGCTTGTAGTGCGCCCCCAAAGAGCATAGTGGCCACCCTCTAAACAGCTTGACAAATCGTGCAGACGACGTCACCTCCGTCACCCAAATGGCTCCTCCCAGCATAATCCTTTTGCTGTTATTACACTAATACACACATTATATATAAGTATCTACATTTGTGTTCACCATAGAGAACCACTGAGCTGGTATGGTGAATGTAAACAATAACAGGTGGCCACACAGTCAGAACGTTGCTGTCTCTTTCAGTCTCTCAGCATCACTCCTCCCACAGCGCTAATTATTACAACAATCCTGCTATTATCACAACCCTGGTTATTTAATCACAGTCACGGGTCATCTGTAATATTGTCATCACTAAATAATAACAGTTATATATTTATTTTGACATTTTTTCGGTGATGCTGTGGTCACAAGCTGAACAGCAATGCTGATCGCTCATGCTGCGTGCGCCAGCCTTGGTTGCTCCAACAGTACTGTGCCTCTCACACCTGAGAATATTGCCCACGATTTTTTTTTAAATTGCGTCTGTTTACAAGAGCCCTGAGGAAGCTACTGTGAACCCCGGTAGCCGCGGGCCATTTGAATCGGGAATGGCACCCTATGGCGTATATATACGCCATGCGCACCGTCGGACATGTTCAGGGCGTATATATACGCCATGCGCAGTTTTAAGGGTTAATTNTTATTTTCTGGTGAAGCCACATAGAGGAACTTCACATATATTAAGGTGGACTTCAAGGAGCAGCAATATTGAAGAGACTACAGGAGTATCTACCTGGTTTGAGGACCCAGAGACAGATGTACTTAGTAGTGGGCCTCGTGACATAAATCAGTGAATTATATGGACACCATGATATGCTTGAGGGAGTGTTTTGAGTGGTGCTTGAGTGATGTAAGGTGAGAAAGTTAGTATTTTATTTTTTGGGATATTTTATATGCAGTTTTACCGAACCACAAGCAGTGAGCGGGCAAAAAGGCTTTGACCGAGAATTGAGCAGCACCTAGCTCACTTTATTGGTGAAGAACTAATATTATTAAGTGTGTTGTTGGTTTGTAGAATCCTATGATTCTGTACTGGAATATTATATATATATTTCATTCTGTGTATTTTCATTAAAAAATGTATGTCTGTCGGCACCTGATTTTTGCTCTTGTTCTGATGAGGATTTCTAGGAAAAGAGAGAGAGAGAGAGAGAGAGAGAGAGAGAGAGAGAGAGAGAGAGAGAGAGAGAGAGAGAGAGAGAGAGAGAGAGAGAGAGAGAGAGAGAGGAGAGAGAGAGAGAGAGAGAGAGAATGTGTGAGAAACGGCTGCAAACTGGATTACAGAGGACAGCAATATCATGAAGGAGAATTAGGGGTCAACCCATAATAAGGAGAGCATGGGGGAGTCACGGCGTCTCGACAGGCTGTGAATGCACGTCGAATAGGCCAGATAGGAGCCGTTTCTCTATGTAAAGGTGACGTTGAACCTCCCCTATCCTCTCTGTAATAAGACGGTTTCAGGGAGATCTTTACAATATGCACTCCAGTGTCCCTTACTGGTTGATTGAGGACAGCAGCAGTAAGTAGAAGTTGATGTAATTAATCATATACTATCAGGGACGTTGTGGGGTCTCCGTTCTTTAGAAAAATTAAGTAGAAAGTAAGTGAACGAAATGTTAAATTCCAGTTTATAAAAATCCCAACCTCTGATACTAGACTCTTCAAGTTGCCGACCAGCGACTAGACTCTTCAAGTGGTCGACAAGCGACTAGACACTCTTAAGTGTCTAGTCGCTGGTCGCCCACTTGAAGAGTCTAATCGCTGGTCGCCCACTTGAAGAGTCTAGTTACTGATCAGCCACTTGAAGAGTCTAGTTACTGATCAGCCACTTGAAGAGTCTAGTTACTGATCAGCCACTTGAAGAGTCTAGTCGCTGGTCGCCCACTTGAAAAGTCTAGTCGCTGGTCGCCCACTTGAAGAGTCTAGTCGCTGGTCGCCCACTTGAAGAGTCTAGTCGCTGGTCGCCCACTTGAAGAGTCTAGTCGCTGGTCGCCCACTTGAAGAGTCTAATCGTTGGTCGCCCACTTGAAGAGTCTAGTTGCTGATCAGCCACTTGAAGAGTCTAGTCGCTGGTCGCCCACTTGAAGAGTCTAGTTGCTGATCAGCCACTTGAAGAGTCTAGTCGCTGGTCGCCCACTTGAAGAGTCTAGTCGCTGGTCGCCCACTTGAAAGTCTAGTCGCTGGTCGCCCACTTGAAGAGTCTAGTCGCTGGTCGCCCACTTGAAAAGTCTAGTCGCTGGTCGCCCACTTGAAAAGTCTAGTCGCTGGTCGCCCACTTGAAGAGTCTAGTCGCTGGTCGCCCACTTGAAAAGTCTAGTCGCTGGTCGCCCACTTGAAGAGTCTAGTCGCTGGTCGCCCACTTGAAGAGTCTAGTTGCTGGTCGCCCACTTGAAAAGTCTAGTCGCTGGTCGCCCACTTGAAAAGTCTAGTCGCTGGTCGCCCACTTGAAAAATCTAGTCGCTGGTCGCCCAATTGAAAAGTCTAGTCGCTGGTCAGCCACTTAAGAGTCTAGTCGCTGTTCGGCCACATGCACACGCACGCACGCACGCACACACACACACACACACACACTGACACACCCACACTCCCATACATGCAAAAACTGAAATGACTGAAATCAACGTATTTTATACGTTCTAAAAACGACTTTATATATATAGTAAGAGTGTCAACCGGTCTGCTTCCAAATAAAAACGTGTGAAACGTTTTGTGTTTACTGGGTTAACACGTTGATCTTATATACATTAGTCTTGGTCAAAATACATATTTAATTTTGCTGTTAAGAAATAATTAGCAAAAACTTTCATGTTTCATGAAGATATAATTTTCACGTAACGTGCTTCAGTAGTTTAGCAACCATCCCACACGCATCACCTGTCTTCTTTTGTCAGGTGTTGATGATTGATTGATAAAGATTAAGCCACCCAAGAGGCGGCTCGGGCATGAACAGCCCATAAGAATTAAAAAATTTTGCTCGGTAATTTATCAGGTGTGTCTGCTTACCTGGTATATAGTGCAGTCATCAGGTAATACCAGCCTCGCCTGAGGCTGGTAGTACGTAATTCCACTGTTCAAATAGTCATCTCCACCTCTTGTTTTTTGTATTAAGATTCCTGCTCCTCTTGAGTATCCTTCTCATGAGTTTTCTCCTATTTACAGTCCGTTTTTTTTTGTTACTTTCTCTGCATGTGTAACTTTTTCTCTTTTTATTAGACCTCTTCTTGCATTCTCTTCTTGGGAGTATTGCGTGACCTCTTCTTCTGTTAGTGTGTATGATAGTGGTCATGGCATTATTCACACCATCTCAGTTTTATTCACTGTCCACACTCAAATAATTCGCACTTCATCTCTGTACATGCTTTCTCTTATCGATTGATCTCTGTACACGTTTTCTCTTATCGATTCATCTCTGTACACGCTTTCTCTTTTGATTCTTCTCTATACAATCTTTCTTTTATTGATTCATCTTTGTACACGCTTTCTCTTATCGATTCATCTCTGTACACGCTTTCTCTTTTTGATTCTTCTCTATACAATCTTTCTTTTATTGATTCATCTTTGTACACGCTTTCTCTTATTGATTCATCTTTGTATACGCTTTCTTTTATTGATTCATCTTTGTACACGCTTTCTCTTATTGATTCATCTTTGTACACGCTTTCTCTTATTGATTCATCTTGTATACGCTTTTCTTATTGATTCATCTTTGTACACGCTTTCTCTTATTGATTCATCTTTGTATACGCTTTCTCTTATTGATTCATCTTTGTACATGCTGTCCCTTATCTCAACACACTTTCTCTTTCTATCTAATAACTTACAAATGTTCAGAAACATTGACATTTTGAACTCATGATTCCGTCATGTGATGTTCGTTATTTACTTTCATTTCTCTATTTTATTTTCCATTTGTTGTGAGCTAAAGCTCTTTAGGGGCGCCGGCCCGGCAGAGTCTCAGCTTAGCTTCCTGGTGGCTCTAGGTGGACCTGATGGCTCAGTCCCTCTTGTGCAAGCCTTTTCTCTCTGCTATTATTTCTCCCGCCTGGAACTCTCTCTCTCCCCCGACTGCATCGTTTTCCCATCACCTGCATCGTTTTCCCATCACCTGCATCGTTTTCCCATCACCTGCATCGTTGTCCCATCACCTGCATCGTTTTCCCATCACCTGCATCGTTTTCCCATCACCTGCATCGTTTTCCCATCACCTGCATCGTTGTCCCATCACCTGCATCGTTTTCCCATCACCTGCATCATTTTCCCTCACCTGCATCGTTTTCCCATCACCTGCATCGTTTTCCCATCACCTGCATCGTTTTCCCCTCACCTGCATCGTTTCTCCTCACCTGCATCCCTGTCTTCCACCAGCATCCCTGTCTTCCACCAGCATCCCTGTCTCCCACCAGCATCCCTGTCTTCCACCAGCATCCCTGTCTTCCACCAGCATCCCTGTCTTCCACCAGCATCCCTGTCTTCCACCAGCATCCCTGTCTTCCACCAGCATCCCTGTCTTCCACCAGCATCCCTGTCTTCCACCAGCATCCCTGTCTTCCACCAGCATCCCTGTCTTCCACCAGCATCCCTGTCTTCCACCAGCATCCCTGTCTTCCCCCTCCCATTTCTGTCGTTTGCTCCTACCTATAGGTATTGTATAGCCTGCATCATTTTCTCCCACCAACATCACTTTATACTACCTGCATCAATTTCTCCCAGCTATATCACTATCTGCGACCTATATCATTTTTTGCCACCTGCATCACTTTCTGCAACCTGCATCACTTTCTGCCACCTGCATCGCTCTCTCCCAATTGCATCACTTGCTTCCACCTGAAACACTTACTGCCACCTGCATTACTTTCTGCCACCTGCATCGCTTTCTCCCAATTGCATCACTTTCTGCCACCTGCATCACTTTCTCACACCTGCAGCACTTCCTTCCTCCTACACTACGTACTGCAACCAGCATCACTTTACCCCACCTGAATTTATTTCCTCGCTCGTACTGTGTTAGTGACTAGAATGTCATAACTGAGCTTTAAGACGCTAAGGTAATTTGAAGATGAGAATGCTGGCTGAGTAGAGTAATTAAGGTATCCTGACACACTCAGTATCTTGAATATGCGAATGTTGGTTTTAGTAAATAACAAAGGCCAATTTCAATTTGATGATTGATTGATGAAGATTAAGCCACCCAAGAGGTGGCACGTGCATGAATAGTCCATAATAAAATTGAAGAGGAGCCTATAGCATTATTTAAAATTTTCCTTAACCTAAATTTTCCATTACCTAAATTACCTGAGGATCAGTAACACTTGTGGGAAAATCTGGCTCCTGAATATTATTATTAATAATAATTTTAATAATATCGAAGGATCACTCCCTTTATGGGATAAATAAATTGAATAAATAAATTGTAATAAATTTGTGAACCAGTGCCTATGGATCTCGAGATTAATTAATAATATAATGCGATAGCATTAAGTTAACTGTAGAATAGTAATTAAATTAAAGAGCCAAATCCCTCAACACTCTTTGGAGGGTTGAAATAGTACAAAGAAACTAATGCGTTACTTGCACAATGAAATAGATAACAATACGTATCGAATATAAGCCATTAAGATATTATGAATATCAGTAATAATTACATGACAAAATATTAAAAATGGTTTGTAAAATATGATCTTATATTGAAGATCAGTAATTGAATAAATGTTAGTAATATATTAATTTAGAAAATAAAGAGCAGCTTAGCTGTGTTGGAGAAATAGATGTAAGCATTTGGGCAGTCACGTCAAGAGAACTTGTCGAAACAGGCTGTCCTAGTGCACACGTTGAGGTATAGGCTATCTCCCGTCTTGTGACTAAGGCACAAGCTAAAATGGTGGTAAAATGTAAGATATGCCTATACTAATGTTGATTTACACCTATTTCTGAAAGAAGATATTAAGGCGGGTCTAGCATGAGACTCACTTTTTTGTTATTTAGAGTCCATGCGGCCAGATGATGAGCATTCTACAAGTTAGATATATCGTGATCACAATCTACCAACTATTAGTAGGACTTATCGTTACTATGCTCGCCGAGCCGAGTGTCTGCATAATGACGGAACCGCTCCAGCACTGACATCCGCTGCTGCTTGGTTGACACAAATATGAGCTGGTGAAATACGCAGGCTCCAGATACTGCTTAATGCCAGAAATATGGTTGCCATCACTCTCTCCTTCCCTCTCAGGTTGATGCATGCCCAATAGCTCCCAGTAGGGGCCACGAGCATAAATTACATTATTTATTTATTGTTAAATTTGAAAGGAAGTGGGTATGACGAATATTTATGTAAAAAATAAATGTGTTATGCGGCCATATATTTTCTTGTAATGCAAGTCAATTAATTTAGACTGCGCTAAATAAACGAGAAAGATTTAAGGTGGAAATAATTTTACGTTATAATATTATTCACTGGAACAGCTAATCTAGCTGGATAAATGAATTCCAGTAAATAGTAATATACTAAATAAAGTAAACTTTTTAATAACGATTATCGTTAATAAAGGAAGGTAAATAACTGGACTCTATTTGATCCACAGATATGTGTAAATTATTCCTCGGGGCTAGCTGGCTGACGCAACTTCGCCATAAACAGTGAGAAAGATTTTGCGCAGTTATTACGCAGTAAGAAATGAATTAATATTATTACACTTTTGATTAGTAGTATTAGTCAATATAATTGTTAGTACAAGAATTCTTCTTAAAGTTCTAAATGTTAGTGATTATGTTTTGGAAATTTCCAACATAACTCCCGAGAGAGGAAACACAGGTCATAGTTCAGGTGAATATCAGTAATAATAACAGGTACTGACGTACCTGTCTCTCTACCCCGAAGTTTTATATATTTAAAAGTTATATTCATTGGGTTAGTATGTAAGTGCGTCAGTACGTACAGAATGGATGTCCCGTATCTGTGTAACAGATGTGACTAAGTCTTTATGGGAATATAAATGAAATGTTGAAAATGTAAATTATTAACTCATCTAAAATCAAGAACTCTCTAAGGTCTACAGCAGAATCAATGACTAGTGTCGCTATGACGTGTAATGCTTGAATTTCTTAGTCAACGAATGGTTCTGCAGACTCAGAAGTATTCTTAATAACAAATAGCTATAAACTGCAATTAGGCAGAAGAAAATACTGTTTAAATTAAGTTGTAATCTACATTGTTATACATTAATTACAGAATATTTATCATTGTATCACTCATGATCGAAGAGACTTCGAAACTACTGTGAGGTCACTGTTTAGGGTCACTGTGACTTGTAACGTTGAGTTACTAGACGTTAATTCAGCACTGAAGCATCATGATCACCTCAAACTCAAATGAGGAATTGTTTGCACTTAGGCAGAACTAGATATGGCTTAAATTTGCACTTTCGTGCAGCAGTCATTTCCGACTAATAGTATAACTAAGTTGCTAACCTAGCTAAATGTTATTTAATATTAGAGAACTGAATGTGTTTATTCATTAAAATCAGGGAAGACTCTTGAGTCAACAGTGTGGTTAGTAGCTTAGTCATTGTGACTTGCAGCTTATTGAATTACAGCACACAGGCTTATCACTGGAAACTCATTAATTAATCATCAACTCTATATGAGAAATTAATTTTATTAAAATCAGTCTCTATTAATAGTCAACTGTGTTTAATAGGGAGCACAGACTCGGTTGGTACTCTGATATCCCTAATATCCCTAATACCTACCTAAATAGATGGTTTAATTTTCCCAAAGCTACCTAATTAGAGGGCTAAGCTAATTGTCACAACTCACTATTGGTTGTGTCACCCTAGCTAAATGGTGAGCAGTTGAGCTGCTCGTGTGTGAATGCGTTAGGCTATAGCCCTCTAGATACTTAACAAACATCTAGTCTAGCTAAATTATTTATGAGTAGTGGGTCCTACTCGATTCATAGGTAGGATTCTACTCATTCATTACAATACTATAGCCCTCTTGAGACTTAACGAAGCAATGTAACTTAAAGAATTACATGGTGAGCAATAATAGTTGCACAGGTTATCATGGTGAGCAATAATAGTTGCACAGGTTATTATGGTGAGCAAGATTGATTCTAAATACCGCGGTGAGCAATAAGGCTCTCGAATTATCGGGATGAGCAATAAAGGCTCGAATTATCGCAGTGAGTAATAATATGCTCATATGATGGTGAGCAACAATGTGCTCGAGATGATGGTGAGCAACAATGTGCTCTATGATCATGGTGAGCAACAATGTGCTCTATGATCATGGTGAGCAACAATGTGCTCTATGATCATGGTGAGCAACAATGTGCTCTATGATCATGGTGAGCAACAATGTGCTCGAGATGATGGTGAGCAACAATGTGCTCTATGATCATGGTGAGCAACAATGTGCTCTATGATTATGGTGAGCAACAAGAGTGTTCGAATTAGCGTGGGGAGCAATAAGGCGTTCAAATATCATGGGTGAACAATAAGGCGTTCAAATATCATGGGTGAACAATAAAGCGTTCGAATGATCGTTGGGAGCAATAATGGGCGCAATTATCATGGTGAGCAATAATGCGCTTGAATTATAATGGGGAACAATAATGCGCTCAAGTGATGATGGTGAGCAATAATATGCTCAAGGGATCAGAGTGAGCCATAGGCTCTAATGATCATGGTGAGCAACAATGTGCTCGAATTAGTGTGGGGAGCAATAAGGCGTTCAAATGTCATGGGTGAGCAATAAGGCGTTCAAATGTCATGGGTGAGCAATAAGGCGTTCAAATGTCATAAGTGAGCAATAAGGCGTTCAAATGTCATGGGTGAGCAATGAGGCGTTCAAATGTCATGGGTGAGCAATAAGGCGTTCAAATGTCATGGGTGAGCAATAAGGCGTTCAAATGTCATGGGTGAGCAATAAGGCGTTCGAATTATCTTGGAGAACAATAATGCGCTCAAATATCACGTTAATTCATAGGTAAGCAGTTAAGTCTGCTCGTTTTATTGGGGTTAAATTAGTGCAGGATCCTTCTTGAGGGATAGCTAAGGACAGAATCTTTAAAGATTCATGGGTGAGCAGTAAGCTTGCTCATATTAAGCATGTTAGGTTACAATACTTAAAGTTAAATGTTAATTCATTAAATAATGGGAAACCAAAGGTTTCTGAAAAGAATTAATATTATTATTATGACCAAATTTGCATGGAAGATAATTTGTAACGGATTATCCAAACCTATACTTCTCACGGTTTAAAGTTATCTGTTATATGATCACTTACAAATTTGCAAGCTTGTCATCTTGCTCGTGCTGTGCATCTACAAATATGAAGAGCAGAACTAAAACAAAAACAGCTCAAACAAAACTAAAGCAGGTGAATCACTAGAATCCTAGTACAGAAAACTTTAAATAAATGTGGTTGTCTGGTTAAGACTAACCTAAGGTTTTCTTGGCAGACATTAATTAAGCACTGGATTATTTTGGACCTTGGTGTTGGTGAATGTGCGGATGTGAAAGTTTCTTGATGACTTCGTGTTATTGCTAGGTTCATCCCCCCTCCCTATTCAACTCGTTGATGCCGGGGGGGGGGGGGCTAAGTGGGCGGCTGCCGGAGCGTGATGCTCCTTGGGACAGTCTTCTGCCCTTTTGTAGCCTTCTGCTCCTGCTGCTGTCCTCTCTAATTGTGCTGAACAACTTTTCCTTTTCCTTCTGTTTTGTTTTTCTTCCCCCTCTTCTCCTATCTGCTTGACGTTTCCTGCCGACCTTTTGTTTGTTTTGGTTATTCCTTTGGATGTCTTCCATTTTGACGCCCGGGTGCTTGAGGAGGCATACTCTTGCACCCGTAGAATTGTAGTACCCAACGTCAAGAGCAAGAGAAACCTTTTATTGTCAATCCTCCTTTCGTCACTGAACCCGATCTCGATGGACTGACGGTTCTTAAGGTGGCATTTGTGGGGTGTATACTCACGATTCACCCCCAGCATGATCGGCGATAACTTCTTGTTGGGTGTCCTGCCTCTAATTGTGGCTCCATGGTGGGTGTGGGGGCACATTCGTGAATGAATGTTTCTTTTTCGTCCTCATGTTAAATTCTGCTTCTCCTTTACCTTCTCAGGTTCGTGGGGTGGGCGACCAAGCCCTCGAGTCGGTCCGTGTTGGAAGACCGGGCTCTGCAGCCTCCGCTGCATTGGGCCCCGACCTTGCTCCTCCTTTGGCCATTCTGACTACTCCTCTAGGCTCCCCTCCCTCCTCTGTAGTTGGGTCGAGCCCCACGCCCCCAGTGGTGACTACCTCGTCCCCTGGCTTGGCTCAGTCTCTAGTTGTGACTACTGCGCCTTTTAACCCCTCTCTCTGGGGGTTCTCAACGCCGTCCTCGACACGGCCGCGCTCGCTCTATTCTTTCCCGTTCTGATGCCAATCAAGCCTTGTTTGATCCCACTTCGTGGGCCAAATACTTTGATCTCCTCCCTCTTGATTCTGCGCCTCCTGACGATTTCAACCTCCATCGGCATCTTGTTGATTCCGTGGATGCCTCTATTACCTTCAACCCCACTCGTCTCGGTACACGTGTCGTTGCTGCTCCTTCTCAGGATGCAGCTTCCCGCTTGGCTGCCTTATCCTGCCTTGGCGAGACCCCTGTTCGAATCTCAAAGAAAGCTCGGTTGAATGCCAGAGTTGGCACTATTCTCCTCCCCCCCATGTTGCGACCGGTATTCGGAATCTACGGGACTGCCACGATGATATTCGGCATATCATCGATGTCCAGTGCCTTTCTGTCCTCCAGGTAGACACGTTTACTCGTCCCCCTCGTGGTCGTCGCCGTCAACCCCTTCGGGTTGTGAAGATTACTTTTGATGGTAGGACCCTTCCACCCTGTCATTCTTGCTGGTGCCAGGTGCTCTGTCCAGAAGTACATTCCTTCTCTTAGGCTCTGTAACAAGTGTTGGAGGTTTGGGCATGGTGCCCTCCGCTGCTCTGGGACTGTCTCTCTCTCCTTTGTGTGGGGGCGAAGGTCACTCTAAGTCGGAATGCACTTCTCCCCAGGCTCACTTCCTCAACTGCGGTGAGGCCCATCCTACCTTCTCCTGTGCGTGTATCCATTACAAGCTTGAGGCAGCCGTCCTCAACTTGAAGCACCGGGAGCGTTTATCTTTTCCTGAGGCGAGGCGCCAGGTTCGCTGGCTCCCGCCTTATGCTAACATCTCTTATGCTCACGTGTTGCACTCTTCCTCTCCTCGTCCTTCCCACCTTCCTCAGACCCACAATCGTTTCTGGACCTTGGACCCTGATACGCCCACTGCCCCCTCCTCTGTTCCTTTGAGTTCTGTCCCGAAGGGTCCACCCTCCTGGTCCTCTGTCTGGGGTTCCCCTTCCTTCTACCCGGTCTGTCATGTCTCCTGTGTCTTCTTCCTTGTCTCCCTCCGATCCTCCTTCCCATCCTTCTCCTCCGTCAACTGACCGTCCCCGCCGCCTGTCGGTGTGGGCTGATGTCCGTCACTCTCCTAACGGCCGTTGTGTGTGCTCTCGTTCAGCTTCTGTTGAGACGCTGGAATCCGTTGCCCGGTACACAGTTGCTGGGATACCGGTTTCTTTAAGTGAGAAGCGTAAGCCTGGCTCCTTCCTTCCTCCTCTCCGGCAGGTAAGAAGGCTTCGCTTTCTTCCTCGGCCCCTACTACTGACTCTATTTCTCCTTCCCCTCCCATTTCGGTGGTTGCGCCCCCTGTTCCTGCTATGGAGGTTTCTTTGGCCCCTGCTTCCCTCTCGGTTGCTGCCCGTGCTGAGGTGCGCTCCCCTCTTTCTCCTCCCCCTCTTCTTGCTGCTGTCCTTGACTGCTCCTCTCGGTTGTCTCCTCCTCTCCTCCTCCTCCTCTGGATCCCGTCCATCCACCTCTGGTCTGTTCTCCCGCTTCCTTCCCTCCGTCTTTGCTCAGTTTACCCATGCCCCCTAACCCTGACTTTGCTGACCCTGATCTTCTTTAACGTGCTGTGTTGCTCTTTCGCCTTTGTTTCTTCCTTGTTCTCTGTTGTTGTCCTTTCTCTTCTCGTCGATGTCTATTCTTCAATCAAACGTTCGAGGTTATTATGCCAATTTCCTTGAACTCCAACTTCTGATTTCGCGGTTTTCGCCCCTTGTTNTTCGTCTCTCAGCATTTCGAAGTGATCCAGCAAATGAAATAAGGAACTTAAGTAGTGCCAAGAAGACAGAATTACAAACTCTAGCACATGAGTACCACATAGATGTTCCCCATGGAGCCACCAAAAGTGACTTGCATAATCTTATCCTGACCACCTCTTAGATAATAGAAGTATAGTCTCTGATTCTCACGAAAAGTATTCCATTCCAGAACGGCATACTATAGCTGCTATGAAGTTGAAGCTGGAACTCGCTAATGCCGAATGTGAACGTCTGAAAGAACAAGCTGCCTTTGAGAAGGAAGCTCTACAAAGGAAGGAATGCGAGGCTGCCCTAAAGAAACGCGAGGCTGCCCTTGAGCGTGAACGCCAGAAAGAACAAGTGGCCTTACAACGTGAGCAGGTTGAATTAAGAGAACGTGATCTGGAGATACAACGTGAACACAATAAGAAGCAAGCCGATACTGCTCTAGAATACCGTAGAAAAGAACTCGACTTGGAAACTACACATCACACTCGGCGCCAACAAGCTGAAGCTAGACTTCCAGAAAGATTTAGCATCTCCCAGGCAAATTAGTTAATGCCACCATTCGTTGAGACAGAGATAGATGTGTTTTTTACTACTTTTGAGGCCTTAGCTAAAAAGCTTAGCTGGCCTGAAGATCAGTGGTCTATACTTCTCAGAGTGCATCTCACAGGTAGAGCTGCGGTTACTCTCAGTACCTTAGCGTGTGAGAATGAGTACCAGATCCTAAAACAAGCCGTTCTAGACGCCTACCTTCTCTCCACCGAAAGCTACAGACGAAGATTCTGTGATTATCTAAAGGCAAGTGTCACCACCTATTTAGAATGTTGTCAATACTAAGATAAGATATTTCATGAAATGGCTGAAAGCAGCCCATGTTCTACATTTTCAGACCTCGTCAACCTCATTCTAGTCGAGGAATTCTTTCGACGTATTCCTGCTCCCATCCGTCTTCATTTAGCAAACAAAGAGGAAACCGACCTCATCAGATGTGCGAAGTCGGCTGACACCTACAGTCTTATACACAGGTTAACAGCTGACACATCTTCCAGTAAGAAGTCTTGGTCTAATTATGACAAAGTGAGTACCGATCAAGCGAACTCTCAGTTATATTGTAGGTATTGCAAGCTCTATGGACATACCATAGATAAATGTGGAAAAGCCCAATACAAAGGCTATAGTGAAACTCCTAAACCCAAACCGACTCCTCCTAAGTCCGGTAAGCCTGTGATGAATATTGGTGTTCCTGTTAATGATCTTTCTCTCTTCAGCAAACACCTGTACCCTGGAACTGTCTCTGCCAACAGTACAGATTCGGAGGGACGTTTCAAATTGAAGATCTTGAGGGACACACTGCTCTTCAGTCTATAATTTTGAAATCGGCTGTGCCTAACATCACTACACCGGGGAGACGGTCCTTATCACTTACCTCACTGCCACCACTCCGAATCCACTCGCCAGAGTCCACCTGGATTGTCCTTTCGTACAAAGTGAAGTCCAAGTCGCCATCCGGGAAAGCCTTTTCCCATGTCAGGGGTACAACTTCTCCTGGGCAACGACTTGGCCGAAGATCTACAACCTTCCAACTTAATCATCATGGACAAATCCCAGGTATGTGACTGTCGTAGAAAACCGCATCCTGATGTATATTCCAGCAGAGGTCCAAGAAAGTGATGAAGTCTCTCCTCCGGTTTTGGTGACAACCCTGCGCAAGCTGCACGCCCGCAACCAGCTGACTCTGCTTCAACAGCCGTCCCTCAAGACCATCAGAATCTGCCACCGAATCTCACTATGCTGGAGTTCCGTAAGTTGCAGAGGGAGGATCCCTCATTAGCACCATTATTCTTCCAGGCCGAGACTCAATCTGATAGTATTCCTGGGTTCTTTATAGAGAACCAATTGCTCTAGCGCAGGTACCGACCCAGTAAACTAACGGAGGATGACGATTGGACTAATGTCGACCAACTAGTAGTTCCCACCAGCCTACGGCCCGATATTCTACACCTGGCCCATGGAGCGTTTCTCACTACGGTTTTAATAAAACCTATCACGCCATCAGACAAGACTATTACTGGCCAGGTATGATTAAAGATGTAAAAACTTATATACAACAGTGTCATACATGTTAAATGGCAGGAAAACCTAACATCTCTATTCCCAAGGCTCCTTTGATTCCAACCCGGTGCCTTCGGAACCCTTTCACAGACTTATCATAGACTGTGTTAGTCCTTTAACCTCGGACCAGTTCTGGCAATGCTTAATACTAACCATCCTGTGTCCAACCACCAGATTCCCCATAGCGTTTCCTGTAAAGAGCATTACAGCTGCTACTGTGGTGAAACAACTGTTGAAGATCTTTACACAATATAGACAAGAACTAACCCTCACCCATTTGCCCGCCGCCTTCAATATTGAAAAGGTTTTGAGCAAGAGGGAAGTCGACGGTCAGTTGCAATATAAAGTCAGATAGGAGGATTACGATCAATCATTCGACCAATGGGATGATGCCGATGATGTACTGAAACTATGAAGGAGCCTTTAGTTCAGAAATACTGGGATCTGATAAGACTATTAGCCGGTCTTAAGTACTCTAGCAGAAAGAAATTAATTGAAAAATTAAAAGAGCCACACATAAATTGCCTATCAGAAATATTTAAAAACCTTTTAAGAAATAAATTGCCCGTGCCTAGCAAGTTTTAAAAAAGCTGAAAAAATGTAGTTCATTAATTCGAGTGGTAGCTTGCAAAAAGCCTTCCGTGGCAATTAAAAAAAATTAACTAGCAAACGGGGTGGTAATATCCTATCTATTCTCCTTCCTATTGCCGTTAATCTGTTGTCGCGTTTATTTACCAAATGAGAGAGTATTATTTAGTCCCGCGAAAAATAATGGACGAGCGAGTGCCGTCCCCTTTGCCGACAGTGCCAAGATGCCGACGCCAGTGCCCCCGCAACAGACAACTGAGCACGCTCAGCCCTAAAGATCTAATCCTACTGTAACGCATCTGATAAATTTGAGATTAAAAGCGATACATCACGAATATGCAGGGGCACTTTTAAAATATTTCAACGAGAGTGGGCTCGTCAAATGGGATGTCAATGGCAATATGATGAGTCCTGTGGCTGGTTTGCATATAATTAATGATATTATATATGGGATGGCAGTCCACAATGAATTATTTGCCCCTACTAAACTACCTCTAGCAAAATTATTTTTTTAATGTGGCTTCAATCCCAGGGGGTTGTCATGTTCATAGAAAACGGTACCATCCGTTTGTATGTGTTGTGGCTCAGACGCGAGCAGGAGGTAAACAAGAAAGCGTACAGGACGACACCAGCTTGGAAGCAGCTAGTCATGTAATCGTTTATAAGTATTAAAGTCAATAACCAAGCAATGGCTTTATATCAACCCTACAACCAAGACTTCCTCAGCTACACACAACACCACACTGGCAACGAGGATGGGATGTGAACGCAGGTATTTGTTCAGCTTAAAACACAAGGAAGAACATGCGGTCTCGCCCCCGGAGGAGGAAGGGAAGTTGTGCTGTCTGTGAGCACCATACCCGATGCAGTGTGCTAACCAATGCTGTGTGCTAACTGATGCTGTGTGCTAACCAAGCTGTGTGTGCTAACCAAACTATGTGCTACTCAAGCTATGTGCTGATTGAACCTGTGTACTGGGGAATCTGCCGATGCTGTGTACGAAACGACGCAAATTCGTATACAAAATACAATGTTTTGTATACGAAATGACGCTCTGTGCTGCACAATTCTTCACGCTATGAACTGACTGCTGTGCTAACTGCTGACAACTGTGCCAACTGCTGCCAACTGCTGTACCAACTGCTAACAACTGCTGACAACTGCTGTAGGAATAACACCACATGTTCACAGGGTTAGGTAAGAAGTCAGTTGCTGCTGTATTGTGCACTACTGTGAACTTTTGCATTAAAATGCTTGTGTGCTTTGCAAGATCAAAGTAATTACAGTGAATTCTTAACTAACATATACAGTGCAGTAAGTGTTTAGTATTCTGAGGAACTTTTAAGTGATAAGTTTACTTTTATACAGTAAAAATGGCAAATATAGCTCAGTTTCCTGCATTTGATCCTGACTGTGACCAGACAAATCTGTCACAGAGGTAGACCAAATGGCTTAAAAGGTTTGAAAATTTGTTGATAGTTTCAGACATCAAAAGTGCTGAAAGAAAGCGTGTCTTTCTACTTCATTATGTAGGTGATCGAGTTTGTGACATCTTTGACACACTGAAAGACACTGGTGGTGCCAAAGATTATGACATTGCCAAAGCCAAATTAACTGAGCACTTCAAACCAAGACAACTGTGGCAAACACAATCTTGCACCTCATATCCAAAATGTTAATAATGTACAAGACAACATTTCATTACAACCAGTCTCAGATGACAGTAAATGTGATTACATTTATGGAGTACAATCAATCACAGAATGGAATGATCTTCCAAACAACCCAGAGACTATAGTATACATTGCTGGTATTTGTCTCAAAGTTCTCATTGACACTGGATCAAACATTGACACCATTGCTGAGTGCCACTATGAAAAATTTAAAAAACAGTTCCCAAAGCTTGAAAACTACAATGGTAAAGCCACTACCTATGCTTCAAATGTAGCTTTGCCAGTGATTGGAACTTTCTCTGCAGAGATTAAGTCAAAGAGTGCAATGCTCATTACTACATTCCATGTTGTTAGGAATGCAAAGGAGTCTCTACTCAGTTACAAGACTTCAACCAAATTGGGGCTACTTCAGCTTTCTAATACTGTAGCAGTGGAATCTGCAAACAATGTTGATGCTATCGTTGCTGAATTTTCTGATCGATTTGAATCCATAGGTTGTTATACTGATAGCAAAGTACATCTGCATATCAACCCAGATGTAATTCCAGTTGCCCAACCACATCGCCGACAACCATTCCATACTCGCAAGAAAGTCGATGCCGAACTGGATAGGCTGATAGAACTAAATATCATTGAACCGGTAACAGGCCCAACACCCTGGGTAAGCCCAACTCTCACTCCACCAAAGCCGAAGAATCCAGATGAGATACGCATTTGTGTAGACATGCGTGTTCCCAACAAGGAAATAATGCGTGAACGCCATCATACACCCACTGTAGATGATATGATTTACCGCTTGAATGGTGCAACTGTATTTAGCAAGTTAGATTTAAACAAGGGCTATCATCAGCTTGAACTTGATGATGAGAGTCGCTTCATCACAACGTTTACGAGACATCGAGGTCTGTATAGGTACAAGCGCCTGAGTTTTGGTATTAACAGTGCTGCTGAAGTATTCCAGCATATCATCAGCCAGGTATTGCAAGATATACCTAATGCTGACAACATGTCTGATGACATCATTGTTTATAGCCGTACCCAAGCTGAACATGACAAAGCCCTTCGTGCAACATTGCAACGCTTATGAGAAAAGAATCTGACACTAAGCCGAGCAAAGTGTGAGTTCAATCACCAAAAAATTGAATTCTTTGGACATGTACTTAGTGACAAAGGTCTATCTCCAGATCCTAAGAAAGTTGCAGGTATCAAGAATGCTGCACCTCCTTCAACATCCACTGAAGTACATAGTTTTCTGGGAATGGCAAACTACTGTTATCGCTTCATTCCAGATTTTGCTACCATTACGAAGCCTTTTAAGTGAGCGCCTGAAGAAAAATGCATTATGGTACTGGAGCCATGAGTCCCACAGGGTTCTGTAGTTGGGCCTATCCTATTTTTGATCTCCATAAATGATCTTCCAGGGGTACAGACTCATTCCTCTCAAAATTAGGAGAAGGATTAAGACAGACGAGGACGCATGAGGCTTCAAGAAGACCTGAGCAAACTGAGGGAATGGTCCAACAAATGGTTGTTTGAGTTTAACCCGAGCAAATGTAATGTAATGAAGATAGGTTTAGGGAGCAGAAGGCCAGATACAAGGGATTATTTGGGAGATGAAATTGTTCTAGAATCAGAGAAAGAGAAATACCTGGGGCTTGATGTCACACCAGATCTGTCCCCCGAATCTTATATCAAGAAGATATCATCAACGACATACGCCAGGTTGGTTAACATAAGAATGGCCTTTAGAAACTTGTGTAAGGAATTATTCAGAACTTTGTATATCACATATGTCAGACCAATCCTGGAGTATGCAGTTCCAGCAAGAGATCCATGCCTTGTCAAGCATAAGACTAAGAGTGGGGAAGGTTCAGAGGTTTGCCATCAGACTATTACCTGAGGTGAGAGGTATGAGCTACGAGGAGAGACAACAGAAACTAAAGGCCACGTCGCTGGAAGACAGAAGTGTTAGGGGAGACATGATCACCACATACAAGATTCTCAGCAGAACAGATAAAGTAGATATAGACAGTTCATTTAATGAACAAGCATTAGGGGATTCAGTTGGAAATTGAATATCCAAATGAGCCATACAAACATTAGAAAGATTTTTTTTAGTGTCTGAGTATTTATTAAATGGAATGCATTAGGAAGTGATGTGGTGAAGGCAGACTCCATACATAGTTTCAAGTATAGATATGACAGAGCCCAAAAGGCTCAGGAACTTTTACACCACTTGATTTACAGATGAGAGGCGGGACCAAAGAGCCAAAGTTTAAACGTCCTCGCAAGCACAACTAAGGGAGGACAATTTGGTGAGTACACACCCGTACCTTGTACTCACACCTTATACGTGCGCACACATACTCTTAATATAAAAATACACAAGTGTGACAGGTAAGAGCCACTGAGCTACATGCCGGTGTCCCTGACCTTTGTACCATGCCAGGTGATAGAGTTCATGAGGAAAAATCTAGTAGCACATGTAGGGGGAGGGACTTAGTGACACGCCACCAAAATAGGTTCAGGGATGGAAAATCTTGCTAAATACGAATTATCGAATTATATGACCAGGTAACAAGAATTAAACAAGAGTGGGCAGACTGCATTTTCTCGGATTGACACCGTACCTCATAAGAGGATGGTGCACAAATTGGAGAAACAGTCAGGAGTGACAGGTAAGGTGCTCCACTGAAATAGGGTGAGAGCTCAGAATGGAGAGTTGTCACCAGTTGAATCCCACAGAGTTCTGTACTCTGACCTATCCTATTCCTGGTATACATCGATGATCTCCCCAACAATTTCTCGCGAGCGTTCCTAACGTCAAGTAATTGTTGAACTAAATTGTCCTAACCCAATCATTCAGAGGAGCCACTAATAGAAAACAAGACATTATGTCAATTTAGCGAGTCTCTAACATTTTCTTATGCATTTTTTTGTCCTCAGGTAGTGAATACGTCAATATACAACGTACTATAAAGAGAACAGGTTGATCTACCAGAGGGATTGACTTATTCCTCTCAATGTTTACTGGTGATACAAAAACCTATGAGAACGATTAAGACAGAGGAGGACAGCAAGAGAGAGAGACACATATGGACAAACTGATGGAATGGTACAGCAGATGGCTACTACAGGTTACCTCAAACAAACGTAAAGTAAGGAAAATTGGTGTAGAGAGCAGGAGGCCAGAAACAAGAAATCATTTAGAGATGAAATCCTTCAAGAATCACGAAAAATCTGTCCTCCTGAAGCCCACATCAAAAGGATATCATCAGCAGCATATGGGCGGTTATCTAACATAAGAACAGCCATAAGAAACTTGTGAAAGGAATTATTCTGAGACCTTGTAAAGTACATATAATAGACCAATCCTGGAGTATGAAGCTCCTGCGTGGATTCCGTACGAAGTCAAGCATAAAACGAAGCAGGTGAAAGCTGAATAAACCACGAGGAAATTCTAATTAAATTGTAATTAAATTGCATTTCATTAGAAGACAGAAGAATTATAGGAGACATAATTACCACCTGCACGATTCTCGGGAGAATTGACAGGGTACAAACAGACAAATTATTTAGCATGAGTGCTACACGAACAAGGGGGTAAACTTAGTACCCAAATGAGCAACAGATATTATAATTTTTTGTTCAGGAGTAACAACAGTTAACAAACGAAATGCATTTGGAATGCATGATAACAAATATAGATATTATAGAACCCAATAGGCTCAGGAACCTGTTTACCAGTTCATTGATGGTTGACAGGCGGGACCATAGGGCCGAAGCTCAGCCACCACAAACACAGCTTGGTGTGCACAACTACGTTAATGTACAGTGTGACGAGAATCTGGAATAGAGCAGTGGCAATTAGGGCAGGTGTTGTGCCCGTCGCTCATAAATAAAAAAAAGAGAAAACAAACTAAACAAGACTGCTTGGGTACTCTACTGTGTGAGAGCTGTGGGTAAATACCAAAGAGAATAAAAACGTCAAACATTTAATTGAATAAAAAAATATTAATTTTACGCAAAATGACATGTAACAATTATTGTAAACAAAACCCCCTTATCCACTGGGCTTACACACAACCAAAAGAGAAATATATACATGT
Organism: Procambarus virginalis; assembly: GCA_020271785.1. Classification (NCBI taxonomy): domain Eukaryota; kingdom Metazoa; phylum Arthropoda; class Malacostraca; order Decapoda; family Cambaridae; genus Procambarus; species Procambarus virginalis. Next base: position 12,107,988 of record WNGS01028583.1, on the reverse strand, counting down.
GAAATTTACGTTAATAACAAAGATGCAGGTAATACTTTATACAAAATAGCTATGTGCGTCTACCATCACCTGGAGGCGAAAGTAAATTTTACAGCTATGAGCACTCGAAGGGTAATCTGTTGAGCTGAACGCTGGCAAGCTCTTATTTATGGGCCATGATGTCACAATTGGCGTGAATTCTGGTGTTTAACAATCGCCGGCAGTTAAACGATCAAGAGGTGTCGTTAGCAGGTGGCATCTGGTCCACCGCTAAGACAGCAGGTACAGTGTCTCGGGTTCTGTAGGGTGGAGGAAGGGGGGGAGGCGTTGTGTGTAGACAATATGTTTTGGGCACGTCTTGCTATTGTTGGTTATGTTGAATCTTTATGTTGTAGCATGCTGATAAGTAGGCGGTAAAGGAACAGGCAGGATCTACTGCTAAGCAGGAGATTACCGTAACAACAGACAAACACACATCTTCTCAGGAACAAATATTAAATACATATCACTCTCATAAAAACATTCACTTCCCAAAAATACCCTTATTAATTTAAATCAATGACCATTGTGATGCTCGTAGACAATATAAAACATACAGGAATCGAGACAGAGGAGGATTGTAAATTACTGTAATATGACTTGGACAAGCTGCAGAACAGGTCCTGGCAATGGTAACTGGATTCAACACCAGTAAGTGCTGGTGACTGTATGTGATGAACATGGGAACAGGAAACCAGAGACCTGGAAGATGGTACACAGCAAACAGTAACGACCTCTTTGAAACGATTTTAGAAAAGGTCCTAGGAGATATAACGCCAATTCTAGCTCAGTAAGCACTTACACATGGGGAAGCGTCAGCAGTATCTTATACAATAGCAAAATTCAGAACATCATTGAGAAACCAAAAGAAGGAGCCATGTAGACCACAGTACAATGTTTACATAATACCAGCTCAAAAGTATTCCACAACATCGTGGAATACCTAATATATCACAAAAGGAAACTTGAAAGGTAAGAGAGATTTGTAACGAAGCTTATCCCAGAACTACGAAAATGGAGCGGAGTAGACAAGGAGATTTAAAACCATGGGCAAGGTAGTTAAAACCATATAAAAGAGAGATATGATAGGAGATATATATGGGTTGGGAATGATGCCATCAGACCACTTGCCAACTGGATAAGAAGGGTTCAAGGAGCTTAAGCTCGATCCTTCAAGAACACTCAGGGGAGTAACACACACACACACACACAAATAAAATCCTGAATGGGAGTTTGTTTCGCGAGATGTAAAAACTTGTATGAATATTCAGGCCAATTAGGGAAACAGAAGCCGTGCGAGACTGCGTGGGAGAGCGAGGCGAGCATTGTTCAGTGCGGACTGTGTTGAGAGGTCTCTTGTCTTGCCTCTCGTACTACGCTCCTCACAAGGTTCTTAAAAACTATATTGTGACATAAACTCGGTAATATTTTTGCTGGATGAGCAAGATGAATTACTTTGTATGATTCCAAAAATTTGACTTTTCTGCGGGCACTCTTTGGCCTGATGTAAAACTCACTTCAACTCAAATTGATAATAGTTGTTGTTGCTGGGTTGTGGTGGTAGATGGTAGTGATTATTGTGGTGGTTGATTGGTAGTGCTTGTTGTTGGTTGTTGTGTTTGATGTTTGTTGTTGGTGGCTGTATTGGATGATGGTTGTGGTTGGGAGTAGTGGTTGATGGTGTGGTTGGTTGGTAGTAGTGGTGGTTGATGGTAGTGGTGGATAATGGTTGTGATTGATGGTTTTGGCGATTGATGGTTGTTGTGGTTGAAAGTAGTAGTGGTTGATGAATGTGGAGGGTGATAGTGGTTGTTGATGGGTTAATAGTAAGGGTGGTTGGTGGGTGATCGCAGAAGTGGTTGAGTGTTATGGTTGATTATTGTGGTTCGTGGTAGTGGTGGTTGATTGTTGCAGTTGTTGTTTGTGGTGGTTGGCAGTAGTGGTTGTTGACTCCTGTGGTTGTTGTTAGTGGAAATTGGTGGATGTTGGTCATGGCAGTGGTGGTTGATGGTTGTAATGGTTCATGGTTGTGTTAGTGGGAGTTGTTGTTAATAGTTTTGGTGGTTGATGATTGTGGTGGTTGATTGGAATGATGGTTGATGGTAGTAGTGGTTGATGGTTATGGTGATTGATTATTGTGGTGGTTAATGATAGTGGTGGATGTTGTTTGTGGTGTTTGATAGTTGTAGTGTTTCATGGATGTGGTGGTTAAAGGTTGTGGGGGTGGATGGTAGTGTTGTTGGTTGTGGTGCTTGACGTAGTTGTAGTATTGGATGATGGTTCTGGTCGTTGAAGGTAGTAGTAGTAGTTAATTGTTGTGGTTGGTGATGGTTGATAGTAGTGATAGTTGGTAGTAGATTATAGTGATGGTTGATTGTTGTGGTCATTGTTGTTAGTGGTGGTTGATGGTTGTGGTTGGCAGTAGTGGTTGATGGTTGTGGTTGGCAGTAGTGGTTGAAGGTTGTGGTTGACAGTAGTGGTTGATGGTAGTGGTGGTTGATTGTTTTTGGTAGTAGTGGTTGTCGATGGTTGTGGTTGTTGATGGTTGTGGTTGTTGATAGTAGAATTTGATGATTATTGGTGGCAGTGGTGGTTGTTGAGTGTAGTTGCCGTGGTGGTTTATGGTTTTGGTGGTTGATGGTTGCGTGGATGATGGTAGTGATGATTGTGGTTGTTGATGGTAGTGGTGGTTGATGGGAGTGGAAGTGGTGGTTAATGGTAGTGGTGGTTGATGGTTGTGGTGGATAATGATTACGGTGGTTCATGGTAGTGGAGGATGTTGTTTGTGGTGTTTGATAGTTGTGGTGTTTGATAGTTGTGGTGTTTCATGGTTGTGGTGATATTAATATAGTTTAATTATAATATGGTAATAACACATGGTTTAGTACATAGTGTCTAGAAGCAAAAATGAGAAGCAGGAGGATGTACAGAAGAGAAAGGACAGCGGACAGCAGGATTAGATGCAACAACTAGGAACGATTACATTAACGATAAGTAAAGAGTATTGGAAAGAAATTATGAGAACGATATTGCGATCAAGACGAAAAAGCAACCTAAGTTACTACATAGCAATATAAGGAGAAAAATGTCGGTGAACGACCAAGAGACAAGACTATGGAAACCAGAAGGGGCATATGCGGAAAGTGAAAAGGAAATCTGCGAGGCACAGAATGCCAGTTTCTATGGAGTGTTCACAACCGAGCCTGAGCAGCTCCTAATGTTAGAAGAGACGACCCTAGATGAGAGAATTGATCAGATATAGAGATGACAGCAGAGGAGGTAATGAAACAGCTGACAACACTGCATGCAACTAAAGCAATTGGACCAGACAAAGTATCACCGTGGATACTAAAAGAGGCAGTGCAAGCCCTCAGCGTGCCTCTGGCGAGTATCGTTAATGAATAATTTTTTATGGGAGAGTTGTCCAGTTGCCGGAAGATGGCAAATGTGGTACCAATTTTGGAGAGGGGGGATTGGGAGGAGGGGATACTTAAATTGCAGACCTGTATAACTGACAATCATCCCCGGAAAAGTACTTGAAAGAATAAACACCTTGAGAAAATTGGGTTTGTAAACTAAAACCAACATTAGTTCAGGGAAGGGAAATCATGCCTAATAAACCATCTGGAATTCTATGATAAAGTAACAAGAATAAGGCAGGACAGGGAAGAATGGGCAAAGTGCATATTTCTGGACTGCCAAAAAGCCTTTAATACAGTACCGATTCGGACACTCCTATTCAAACTTGAGGGGCAGGCGGGAGTAACAGAAACGCTGTAACATGGGTAAGGAAATACCTAACAGGAATGAACCAGAAAGTAACGGTAAGGAACAAGAAGCTTGACCGGCGAATAGTAACGAGTGGAGTACCTCAAGGATCGGTGCTAGGACCAGTTCTATTTCTAATATATGTAAATTACATGTCTACAGGAGTAGTCCTATATGTCGATGTTCACGGATGACAAAATTAATAAGATTTGTGACAGATGAGGTGTTACTGCCTGCTTGATCCAGTAACCAGGTTCTTTCTACGTAATGGGCCCATGGAGCATTTTCTTCTATGATCTCACCCCAAGTCAATGGCAAGTAATTGTGCAAGGAATAGAGGGGGTAATGAAGACTAAATAACACCTTTAGCTTTTGTTAACTATGTCATTTTACTACATATAAGTACACAGTGTCTCAATTCATAAAGGACACTTAATATCTCTGCAGCGTTCTTCAAATCCTGGTGAGTCCATCTATCTTCAAGTATACGTCGTCCATGCTCAATGGTAATCACCATCGAGTTCATCTTCCTCAACATGAGCCAGTCCACACACCGTATCGTCACGATGTCCAAATACCCCACTTCTACTCTCCAGAAACACAGTGGCATAGGCCTTCAGCAACACGCTGACAGGGGTCACTAAAATCACTTCCAGAGGTCTAACACCCTGGCAAAATTCTCTAGCAACACGCTAAAGCACTTCTCAGTAGATGGCCATTACTGTCGTCATGTAACTCCTCTTACCCAAATCCCGGGTACGTCGGTTCACAGAATCACTGCACAAGTACAACAGCTAACACACTGTCTACTACCGACTACGACCACTTGTCCTCTCACAGGAACAAGTCATGAGTTCGGGACTGCCTGAGGTGATCTGCCATCCACAGTGCAATAGACTCTCCACGTCCCCTCTATGGACATAATAGTCACTTGCCAGACAGAAAGTATACAAGGAGGACATATGATGGCAATCTTTCACCGGGAAACTGAAAATGTAATCGAATGTGCAATCTAGATGACGGTGATATAGTTACTTCACCCACCAGAGGTCATCATCATCGATCTCACCTCCTAACTGAGGTACGAACAGGAACCTGTCACAAACGGCACTGAACTTGCCACACCTTCATCAACAGATGGAATTGTCTGCGTTTCACCTAATGCCTTGGAGTTGGAGTGCAGGTCCATAGAGGGTGTGGATATCATCACACTTTACTCCATAGAAACCGTTGATATCATCACATGAGAACTGTAGGATCCTCCAAGAAGACTTAAGAAGGTTGCAAAGATGATCAGAGAAATGGCTACTGGAGTTCAACACGACGAAATGCAAAGTTATGAAAATGGGATTAGGTGACAAGAGACCAAACGGACAGTACACAATGAAGGGAAACTGCCTACCTGCGACGATTCGAGAAAGAGGCCTAGGAGTGACGTAACACCTAATCTAACTCCTGAGGCACATATTAATAGGATAACGACAGCATCGTATTCTACACTAGTAAAAGTTAGAGCATCATTCAGAAACCTAAGTAAAGAGGCATTTAGGGCGCTTTATACTGCCTACGTGAGACCAGTCTTAGTGTATGCCACCCCATCATGTGGTGGGGTTTCTCCCACCTTGAGAAACATATCAGGAAACTGGAAAAGGTTAAGAAGTTGTGTTCGTTCAAGAGTTACGAGGGATGGAGTATGAAGAGCTCCTGAAGTAACTAAACCTGTCGACACTAGAAAAAAGGAGGAAGAGGGTGGATATGATGGAAACATAAAATACTCAGGGGGACTGAAAGAGTGGAAAAGACGAAATGTTCACACTGAATAATAACAGAACAAGGAGACATGTGTGAAGCTGGAAACTCAGATGAGTCCCAAAGATGTTAGAAGTTTTCTTTTAGCGTGAGAGTAGTGGGAAAATGTAGTTGTACTACTTTAGTTACTCAACTATTTGTGCTTCACTGGTATTTAATGTTAAATCTGCTATGATACAGATGCATGTGATAAGGAGGTATTTTGAGGCATCTTAATTTTTGCTTATTTCAATTAAAATGTTGATTAAATGTTGTGTGTTTCACACACCTGTGAAAAACATTCCGAATTTATGTTAATGTATTTTATTTAAAGTACATAATTATTATTTGAAACATGAAAACAATATTATTTAATATATAAGTTAACAAATACTGTTATAAAAACAATTTTGAGCAAAATCATAATAAAAAAGTAAATGTTTTGCACACCAATCATACAAATCAAATACAATATTTAAAATTACTCTTACAAAAAGTTACAAACGACATATAAGTTGATATATAAACATGAAAAAATAATTTTAATTTATGAGGAAACAACTAGTAAATTATTTATGTCAAGATTAGAATAAAACACAAAAAATTGAAGAAATTCTTCGAAGTAACAAATGGTTCATACTGCTGTGAAACAACATTCGCAATATAAATATGTAATGTACATAAAGGAGGAACTAAAATTAGAATAGCCAACATTTCCCATATTACATACAGAAATACTTTTATAGTTCTTGGGTTAAACTTTGCTCATGTGCATGTTGAACTATTCGTGCTAATTTCCTTTTCCACAACCCCATAGAAACAGTGAAGGTTGCAACAAATTTTTGTGTTTGCTGGACATCCAGTAATGTTATGAACGCCAGGTAGCCTCATGAGGAAGGTGCTTGTGAGAGTTATCCTACACACCTGACTGGAGGTAGGAGTCAGGAGAAGGAAGTTAATTAAGCAAACGTCAGTGAATTATGACTGAATAGAGACAAGCAGAGGACGAACAGTACAGAAGCTAGTTAACATAGGATTTAAAAAAAAAATCTACGTCGTAATGCAGATGGAGGTCGTACTACCTCACTTGAATTATAAAAGTCGTCAAGGATCGAGGTACGTCGGTGACCTCCTGGGAAGAAAGAAGGTTATAGTTCTCGGTAAAGTGTTTGAGTAAAGGCTCCATTGTACAACTGGTGAGGAAGCTGCCGAGCATTTCTCTGTGAATTGTGAATTATATTAGTGGCGGCCTGGAGCCTATATATGGCGGTTGTGTCCTGTGTGGACCTCCTCTGTGAAATATCCTTTGAGTTGATGAAATTGAGCAGATGTTTCTGTTGAAACCTTGCTTGGCGACTTCGTGTACTCACAGTTGGGTCTGTGAGAAGCATTACAAGACAGTCCAAGAGGATT
>WNGS01028583.1:12077363-12093217 GCA_020271785.1 Procambarus virginalis | reverse complement strand
GATGCCACACCTGTGACAGTTAAAACTATGCTCTTCTGAAAAGCAGTGCCATCTGTTGCATGTAAGAGCAACACCATGCTATACTAAATATGTTTCAATTCATTTCAATGTTACTGATTGCATGACAAATTGAATTTTAATAGATTTTATTATTTTCATTTTGATTTAATTATTTTGTGTGAATTGCGTTGGAATGAGCGGTGTGTTTACCCATACCATTCATTTTGTGAGATTTACCATACCATTCATTTTTTTTTTTTTATATTTTCTTTTCATTTTTCAACTGTTTTTCTTATATTTCAGTGATGGGAACATCAGATCGCTTGATGTTCCCAATTTCTGATGGGAACATCAGACCATTTGAGAGGCATCAGATGAGGGAGTGGGGAAGTGGGGATGAAGAGGGGATGGAAGTGAGAGATGGTGGGGAGGACGAGAGGACAAGTAAGGGGGGTAATTGTGGGAAGGACAAGGGGACGGGGGAGTTTGGGATGGTGTGGACGAGGGGATGGAGGAATGGAGAATGGTGGGGAGGACAAAGGGCAGGGAGCGGGTCATGGTGGAAGGAAGGAAGATAGGATGGTGGAGTGGGGAATGGTGGGGAGGACGAGGGGACGGTGGAATGGGGAATGGTGGGGAGGCCGAGGAGACGGGCGAGGAGAGAATGATGGGGAGGACTGGGTGATAGAGAAGGTTGCTGTGGCTCAGCATTGCACATTCGTTGCTGAGCCACAGCAACATGTGGCCGGGTACTGCTAGTGTGTGTGTATATATATAGTATATATATATATATTGTGACAGTAATCTTTTTCAAGAGAGATTTAGCCTGCTCCTTCCTACATCGCATTACTTCTATATGTCTGCAACATCAAGATACCTCATTCAAGAGTATATAAGAGGAATAACAGACTTCTCTACAGGAGGTAAACTACCCTACTCTTACTCTTCACCCCCCCTCCCTCACTGTCGGCGCACCACCTCGTTGATCACCAAACGACCACTTCAAACTAACACTCTCCCCATTGGTGATTCAGCGACTTCACGCGACTCGAGCGCCTTCTGCATCGCCTATAAATATAGTCTCGCACGAGCAGTTGGCCTCAGAATATTCTTGTGCTCTAGATCTGACGCTTCTATCAAAGCATACATCCTGTATATTAGTAGAGGTTTCAGCCAGCCACTATTCTCAGCACCATTTAACTATTTTTGTCTTGCTTACTGTAGAGTAACGTAATCAATATTTTATTTTATATTGTGGTTTGTCTTTGTCTCTATTTTTGATCTGCACTGTACATAGCCAAGGGATTATCTTTTTTTGTTTCTATTTGTTTAAAGTAAATTAAAATTCATTATTTATAAGATTTGCTTTGCTTGTTTTTCCCTTTCACTTTACCACAGGAGACAACCGCCAAGCAGTCAACATTTTTTTTTCTAATGTGATTGGCATTTCCACCAGCCATAAAGAAGACTGCCTAAACACCTACATTTCTCGTCACATTAATGGGGGCCTGTCCTAGGAGCTTCACTCAGGTACTGATATTAGACCAATCATTTCAATTTGTGGTAAGTGTACTTAGCTTTGTTACACGTTGCTTTTTCAATAATTTCATAACTTTCAATAATTTTTATGGTGCTGTGTATTTTGTGCTTTTCGAGTGTAACATTTTATGAATGTTGGATGACTGTAAATTAGGGGTTTCTGGAGGCCACAGTCACTCTCTTAATTGGTTGTTCATCCCTCGGTGTTATTACTCGTGTATTCCACCTTATTCTCGTCCCCAGAATATTTCTCATTTTCGACAGATCACCTCTTTGGTACCCTGGTACTTTGGTTTGTCTTCGGGACACGTACCCTATCTTCTGTAATCTGACTGAAGAAGGATATAGAGGGGCCATAGTTACTCTCGCACGGACTACGCTGTTGAGTTGGGACCCCAATAGCAGTTCTCGTCACCAGTTGACACTCGCACCGCTACACGTCAGTCAGAGATTATGATACTTACACAGGTAGGGAATTGGCATTCTTTTTCAGAGCACAAAGAATGTTAATTCTGTAAGTGTGGATTCGATTGTTGGCCGCCAGGGGGTCAAGACGCGCCCGTCTGACCTGCCAGTTGCTACCTAGAGTTGCGAGGGGGCGGGTGTGGTTTGACGTGTCGGCGCCATGGGGGCCCCCCTCCCCCTTGTGGTGCGTGCCCAGTCAATCGAACTGGAGTTTTCTGCTCGGGCGGGTTATCCCGAGGTCGGTTTGGTGCTGTGTGACATGCTGCAGGTCCCTGTGGGGGATGTCTATGGTGTTGAGCTGGTGTCTGCCCGTCGAGTGGTTGTTAAGCTAACTACTGAGGAGGTGTATAGGGCGTTTTTACGTCGGTACGAGGGGCGGACCTTGCCCCTGCCCGAAGGCGCGGGCACTGTACCTGTCTCCGACCGCAGTGGTGCCATCACGTATGTCAGCGTGCATGGGGCGCCCCTGGAATTTCCGGAGGGACTGCTGAGGCGTTATTTCGGCCAGTTTGGGGCGGTCGTCAGTGTGCGGTTGCACCTGCTCTCCTCGGGTCCGCTCAAGGGTGTGCGGTCCAATATTCGCACCCTAGGAATGAGGCTGCGGGCGGACATTTCTTCTCAAGTGAGGCTTCTGGGGTGTTCTGTCAGAGTGTTTTATGCTCGTCAGCCCCGTACGTGTTACCGTTGTGGCCTCTTGGGTCATCAGGCTGCTGGGTGCTCTGCACCTGCCGTCGCGCCTGTCAACCTCTTCCGTGAGGAGGATTTCCCGCCGCTCCCTGTGGAGGAGGAGGATTCGGTGGGTGTGGTCGCCGCTTTGGCTGTTGCCGTACCGCGTGTGTCGCCTGAGGTGTCTCCTGAAGCGTCTTCTGCAGATGTCGCCCCTCCCCCAGAGGCTGTGTCGCCGGTTGCGGTTGCCTCTCAGGCGGTTGCATCGCCGTCGGATGATCGTCCTGCCCCGGTTACTGTCCTGGATGCTTCCGTCGTTCTTCCGGCTCCTGTATGCGCGGCTCCCCCGTCTTCCTGTTCTTCGTCTGTGGTGCCTGTCACTGCGCCCTCGCCGTGTGCCCAGGATGTGCTGTGTGCTGGGGCTGCTGTGGGACCTCCTACTGTGCTCGACCTGGTTCCCCGTGTGGTTGAAGATGCTGCCGTCCTGCGGCGGGCGTCGGTTCGCCCAGCTTGTGTTGTCCGGGTCTCTGGATCGACATCCGGCTCTGATGAAGTGCGGCCAGTGCCCAAGCGTTCCCGGAGATCTTCTGATTGGGCTGAAGCGGGAGAATTCGACGATGGTGGATCTTCCAGTGACAGTGGTGAGGTTCCGTCGCATTCCTCGGTGGTGGCGGAGGTCCATGTGCCTGCGGCTGCCTGTCTTGATGTTTCTTCTAGTGAGGTGCCTGTGGAGCTTGCTTCCGGTGCGTCGCCTGCGTCGGATGGTTCCGGTTCTGCGTGGGGGGTGGTTCCTCCTGCTGGTGAGCGTGGTGACCTGGTAATGGTGTTCAAGAAGACTGCTCCCTCTGGGGGCTCCGTGCCCCCAGTTTCGTCTCCCGTCTCGGCGGCAGCGGGTTTGGCACTTCTCCCGTCTCCGACCGTCTCTACTGTGTCAGATGTGGGGTTGCCGTCTCGGCGGACTTCGTCCTCTTCTCCTGTGTGTCCGGCGGCGGGGCCTTCTCGGGCTGTGAGAGGCGCTTCTTCCGTGTCTTCCGCTTCCATTCGTTCTGCCTTCCCTCGTTATGCGACGACTGTCGCCCAGCTTCGGATGCTGCCGTTTCCGCCTGATCTGGTGGTTCCCGAGTATATGCTCGCCCCCCTGAAGCAAGGGGACCGTTGTCCTACCGACTGGGAGTACTTAGTGTGGGAAGCTTATAAGCAGAAATATCCTAGGCATGAATTTCCCGATAAGTATGTGCCTCCCACTGTCGTGTCTTATTCTTATAGGTGATTTTTTTGTGTGTGTGTGTGTTTGTGCTATATGTTGTTGTGTTGTTCGTTTGTGTGCGTGGTGTGCGATTGCGTGCGTGTGTGTTTTGTATTTACTTTCTGTGTGTGGGTTTTCAGGGCCAGTTTGGCTTGTTTCTGTTTGTTCACGGGTTGGGTTGTTGGGTGAGGGTTTGGGTATTTTGTCATTGTACTGCTGTGCTTATAGTTTTTTTGTTGTCGGCCCTTCAGGACGATGTTTTGTGTATTTGATTCTTTAATATTTGTGCCTTTGTGATTTCTTCCTGTGCCTTTGTCCTTTGTAACTTTGTGCCTTTGTCCTTGTAACTGTGCCTTGTGTTTATTGTAATCTGTTGCCTTACTTATGCTTGCCTGTACGCTTCACGTTGCACGACACGTTTTGCACTGTTCCTTTTCTACTGATTTTGTGCTATGTGTAGTTTTTGTTTAATTTACATTGCCCTCCTGTCTTGTTATTTAGGTTTACTGTGTTCCTTTGTGTTTATGCTCATTTGTTGTTTTGTTGTCGGCCCTTCAGGCCGGTATTTATATGTGATTGTCTTATGTGTTTGTGTTTGATTATTCTTGTTTTATTGTATTTATTGGCATGTTCGCATGTAAAAATAAAAAAAAAATAAAAAAAAAAATTCTGTAAGTGTCATCTAGTTAAGTAGGAAACCCCTTCCTTCTGTCCTATAGAGACCTGGGAAGGTATCCCTACGTTTTTGCACTACCTCTCACTTTTGAAACTATCAAAGTTTCATTTATTTTAGTAGGATTTTCTTGCCCTTATTCTCGTATATAGAGTTCCGGGTAAAAGATTTTCCTGCATTTTTTATTATTTAATCACTTAACGTCTAATATTAACGTTAATTGTTTTCACATTAACGATTGAATTCCCACAGGATAGTCACCAGATGCCACGTCATCATGTTACTGACACTTATAATACCACAGGTATATTCTCTGTACATCTGGTTGCTATCTCAAAATGTTTCGTCTCTCAGCATTTCGAAGTGATCCAGCAAATGAAATAGGGAACTTAAGTAGTGCCAAGAAGACAGAATTACAAACTCTAGCACATGAGTACCACATAGATGTTCCCCATGGAGCCACCAAAAGTGACTTGCATAATCTTATCCTTGACCACCTCTTAGATAATAGAAGTATAGACTCTGATTCTCACGAAAAGTATTCCATTCCAGAACGGCATACTATAGCGCGCTGCTATGAAGTTGAAGCTGGAACTCGCTAATGCCGAATGTGAACGTCTGAAAGAACAAGCTGCCTTTGAGAAGGAAGCTCTACAAAGGAAGGAATGCGAGGCTGCCCTAAAGGAACGCGAGGATGCTCTTGAGCGTGAACGCCAGAAAGAACAAGTGGCCTTACAACATGAGCAGGTTGAATTAAGAGAACGTGATCTGGAGATACAACGTGAACACAATAAGAAGCAAGCCGATACTGCTCTAGAATACCGTAGAAAAGAACTCGACTTGGAAACTACACATCACACTCGGCGCCAACAAGCTGAAGCTAGACTTCCAGAAAGATTTAGCATCTCCCAGGCAAATTAGTTAATGCCACCATTCGTTGAGACAGAGATAGATGTGTTTTTTACTACTTTTGAGGCCTTAGCTAAAAAGCTTAGCTGGCCTGAAGATCAGTGGTCTATACTTCTCAGAATGCATCTCACAGGTAGAGCTGCGGTTACTCTCAGTACCTTAGCGTGTGAGAATGAGTACCAGATCCTAAAACAAGCCGTTCTAGACGCCTACCTTCTCTCCACCGAAAGCTACAGATGAAGATTCTGTGATTATCTAAAGGCAAGTGTCACCACCTATTTAGAATGTGTCAATACTAAGATAAGATATTTCATGAAATGGCTGAAAGCAGCCCATGGTTCTACATTTTCAGACCTCGTCAACCTCATTCTAGTCGAGGAATTCTTTCGACGTATTCCTGCTCCCATCCGTCTTCATTTAGCAAACAAAGAGGAAACCGACCTCATCAGATGTGCGAAGTCGGCTGACACCTACAGTCTTATACACAGGTTAACAGCTGACACATCTTCCAGTAAGAAGTATTGGTCTAATTATGACAAAGTGAGTACCGGTCAAGCGAACTCTCAGTTATATTGTAGGTATTGCAAGCTCTATGGACATACCATAGATAAATGTGGAAAAGCCCAATACAAAGGCTATAGTGAAACTCCTAAACCCAAACCGACTCCTCCTAAGTCCTTTAAGCCTGTGATGATTATTGGTGTTCCTGTTAATGATATTTCTCTCTTCAGCAAACACCTGTACCCTGGTACTGTCTCGGAACTGTCTCTGCCAACAGTACAGATTCGGAGGGACGTTTCAAAGTGAAGATCTTGAGGGACACAGCTGCTCTTCAGTCTATAATTTTGAAATCGGCTGTGCCTAACATCACCTACACCGGGGAGACGGTCCTTATCACTGACCTCACTGCCACCACTCCGTATCCACTCGCCAGAGTCCACCTGGATTGTCCTTTCGTACAAAGTGAAGTCCAAGTCGCCATCCGGGAAAAGCCTTTTCCCATGTCAGGGGTACAACTTCTCCTGGGCAACGACTTGGCCGAAGATCTACAACCTTCCAACTTGATCATCATGGACAAACCCAGGTATGTGACTGTCGTGGAAAACCGCATCCTGAAGTATATTCCAGCAGAGGTCCAAGAAAGTGATGAAGTCTCTCCTCCGGTTTTGGTGACAACCCGTGCGCAAGCTGCACGCCCGCAACCAGCTGACTCTGCTTCAACAGCTGTCCCTCAAGACCATCAGAATCTGCCACCGAATCTCACTATGCTGGAGTTCCGTAAGTTGCAGAGGGAGGATCCCTCATTAGCACCATTATTCTTCCAGGCCGAGACTCAATCTGATAGTATTCCTGGGTTCTTTATAGAGAACCAATTGCTCTACCGCAGGTACCGACCCAGTAAACTAACGGAGGATGACGATTGGACTAATGTCGACCAACTAGTAGTTCCCACCAGCCTACGGCCCGATATTCTACACCTGGCCCATGGAGCGTTTTCTCACTACGGTTTTAATAAAACCTATCACGCCATCAGACAAGACTATTACTGGCCAGGTATGATTAAAGATGTAAAAACTTATATACAACAGTGTCATACATGTTAAATGGCAGGAAAACCTAACATCTCTATTCCCAAGGCTCCTTTGATTCCAACCTGGTGCCTTCGGAACCCTTTCACAGACTTATCATAGACTGTGTTAGTCCTTTACCTCGGACCAGTTCTGGCAACGCTTATATACTAACCATCCTGTGTCCAACCACCAGATTCCCCATAGCGTTTCCTGTAAAGAGCATTACAGCTGCTACTGTGGTGAAACAACTGTTGAAGATCTTTACACAATATGGATTTCCTCGGGAGATTTAAAGTGACTGTGGCACCAACTTCACCAGTGATCTCTTCAAGAAGACCCTGGAAGAATTCCACATTACTCAGGTATTGTCCAGCCCCTATCATCCTGCTTCACAGGGTTCTCTTGAACGTAGTCACCAAACTATAAAATCACTCCTTAGGAAATTTTGCAATGAAAATATGAAAGACTGGGATAAACAACTTGACATCATCATGTGCATTTTCAGAAGTCTCCCGAATGAGTCTCTAGGAGTGTCTCCTTATGAGATGCTCTACGGACGTACGTGCCGTACTCCTCTTAAAGTTTTTAAAGACTCTCTACGTAATGCCACCTTCAGTGACCCTCTGTATGTGCCCCAGTTTCTTCAAAACTTAAATCAACTTCTACAGCGAGTGCATAAATTTGCCAACGATAATTTATTAAAAGCTCAAGATAGGATGAACACTCATTTTGACAAACGCAGTAAAATCAGGAAATTTAAAACAGGAGACTTCGTTTTAGCATATTTTCCGATCCTGGTTCTCCCTTGCAAAATAAGTTTTCAGGACCTTACCGCAACAAGGAGTGCAAAAACAACCACAACTACGTTCTTGAGACTCCAGATAGACGGCAGAGGACCCAGTTGTGCCACATCAATCTTTTGAAGGAGTATAAAGGTATTCCCCCCACTGTGCTAGTATCTCTCTCCACCTTTCAAGATCCATACCTCCACAGTGAGACCTTCCCTGCTTCTCCTCCCGAAAGCACTAACTCTGAGTCAGTGCCTTCTAACTCGGAAATTCTTACAGATCTTCCTAAATATTTGCAGGACTGTAACAGTGCTCCTATCATCAGAGTCTTCTAAGAACATCAGAAGTTGTTCAGCGATGATCCCCAAGAATGAAATGTGGTTCAAACGACGTCCAGCTACTTCCTGATACCCGGCCGATTCGTCAACCCTTCTACCGCTTCAGCCCGTACAAAAAGGAAGTTATGCGTGCTGAGGTACAGTACCTTCTGGATCATGGGCTGGCAGCCCTTTGTGAATCCCCTTGAGCCTCACCCTGCATCTTGGTGCCGAAACCTCACGGTAAAGTACGATTATGTACAGACTATAGGAAACTGAACCTCGTGACCGTCAAGGACGCTTACCTTTTACCTCGTATAGATGACATCCTTGACGCCGTGGGTAATGCTACTTTTCTTTCCCAGATTGACTTGTTAAAGGGCTACTATCAGTTTAGTCTGACAGAACGAGCTACAGAAATATCTGCCTTCACCATCTGCTCCAGCTGCAACGATTGTTCTCCAAGCTCCTGACAGCTGGCTTTACCATCAACCTGGGCAAGTCCACCTTTGCTAAAGGTAAAGTGCGTTATCTTCGTCATGTGATAGGAAATGGCAGCCTAGCTCCTTTAACCATTCATACTCAAGCCATTCTGCATTACCCACAACCTACAACCAGGAAACGGCTCCTGTGCTTCATTGGCGATGCATCTTACTATCGTAGGTTTGTAAAAAATTTCAGTACGGTAGCGACACCACTGATTAATCTGACCTGCCCCAAGCACCGGTATCATTGGACCATTCAACAGACCGTTGCCTTTGAACAACTAAAGTCTCTGCTATGTTCTAATCCCATTCTCGCCTCTCCAGATATTACGATGCCCTTCATCATCAATGTCGACGCAAGTGGCACCGGCATCGGGGGAGTTCTAATGCAACAGCGTGGCGAAGAGATTCTTCCTGTTAGCTACTACAGCTACAAATTGAAGCCTCATCAGAAGAACTATAGCATCATTAGAAAAAGAACTCCTCTCCATCGTCCTGAACCTTCAACATTTCGAACCTTACCTACAAGGTAATAGGTCCATTACCATCTATTCGGACCACAATCCCCTACGATTTCTGCAATAAGCCCAATTCAACAATCAACGTCTTCTACGCTGGGCTCTGTATCTGCAGAACTTTAACCTGAAGATATTCTTCATTAAGGGCTCAGATAACATCATAGCAGACGCCCTCTCCAGAGTCTACGAGGTAGAGGCAGCTATTTCTACCACTCTACCGTCTAATGAAGTAACTTAACCCGTAAGAGCAGGCTTCGGAGAGAGCTGTGACAGTAATCTCTTTCAAGATTGTTTTATCCTGCTCCTTCCTACATCGCATTACTTCTATATGTCTGCAACATCAAGATATCACATTCAAGAGAGTATATAAGTGGAATAACAGACGTCTCTACAGGAGGTACAATACCCTACTCTTACTCCTCAACCCCCCTCCCTCACTGTCGGCGCACCACCTCGTCGATCACCAAACGACCACTTCAAACCAACACTCTCCCCATTGGTGAATCAGCGACTTCACGCGACTCCAGCACCCTCTGCATCGCCTATATATAGTCTCGCACAAGCAGTTGGCCTCAGAATATTCTTGTGCTCTAGAGCTGACGCTTCCATTTAAGCATACGTCCTGTATGTTCGTAGAGGTTCCAGCCAGCCACTATTCTCAGCACCATTTAACTAATTTTTGTCTTGCTTATTGTAGAGTAACGTAATCATTATTAGATTTTATATTGTGTTTTGTCTTTGTCTCTATTTTTGATCTGCACTGTACATAGCCAAGGGATTATCTTATTTTGTTTCTATTTCTTTAAAGTAAATTAAAATTTATTATTTAAGATTTGTTTTGTGTGTTTTCTATTTCACTTTACCACAGGAGACAACCGCCAAGCAGTCAACATTTTTTTTTCTTTTTTTTTCTATTGTGATTGGCATTTCCACCAGCCACAGTGGAATGGCTTAACACCTACATTTCTTGTCAAAATATATATATATATATATATATATATATATATATATATATATATATATATATATATATATATTATATATATATATATATTATATATATATATTATATATATATATATATATATATATATATATATATATTATATATATATATTATATATATATATATATATATATATATATATATATATATATATATATATATATATATATATATATATATATATATATATATATATATATATATATATTTCACACACAGCCATTCACCATGCCACAAGCCCATGCTGTGCATTACTGGCCAACGAACTCTGGAGCAGTGATTCGGACCCATCGCAATACCCGCGAGTTTGGTCTCCCGACTTATTAAGCAATTGTGGGGACCCAGAATCGTCACCCTCGCCCATGCTTGGGCATGCCTTCTGATTTTGACCCTCGACCGTCAAGAACCCGCCGCTATAAACGTAAGTTATTATTATTATTATTTATTTACATTATCAACACCGTTATTGAAAAGAGAGAGAGAGAGTGAGAAAATATTATATTCACACCTCTTTTAAAAAAGCCAGCCACCCACAGCTAAAATCATGTTTTTTTTTCTCTCCCACCAAGGCAACTATATCGACTGCTAATACAACGGCAACAGCAGCAGACCGCCCAGCCATCAGCGCCCAGCTAGCCAATCAACATGCGAGTCAGGTCTCCTGACATGTTCATCCCCACGCCAGATTTTGAACAGGATTTCTTACCCAAAACACCCCCATACTTGGTGGATGATGACGATTCCGACCCTGACCCGCCACCGCCAAGAACCCGCCGCTACAAACATAAGTTATTTTTTTTTAATTATTATTATTATTATTATTATTATTATTATTATTATTATTATTGCGAGTGCGAGAGAGAGAGATCATATAGACATCTCTTAAAAAGGCTAGTCCCCCAGCTATTGTATTGTTATTCCTTCCAGGAACGCCATATCGGACTCAATTCAACGAGAATTCGAGCAACAGCAACAACGACAACGACAACAACAACATGAACACGCACACACCTCGCCCAGCTCCTCGGTTGATATGCGCGTCAGATCCCCCGATTTGTTTGAAAGTTATAGCAGCGACCAGTCAAAATCATCGCTTCGGCGTGGGGGCAGCATAGGAAACGTGAGTATTTCACATTTTTTTTTGTTATGTCATCTCAATTGCACCACTCACTCAAAAAAAAAAAAAAAACACAGACGGGGCTGTAGCGAGTAAATCTTAGCACTAATTACAGAAGCTACAATCCTTTCCCTAAATACAGGTAATACTCTTCTCATCTTGTTGGAGGGAGCTGAGGTGTAATTACCAAATAAGCAAGCGATTTGATGAATAGCGGACAGTTCAATTTCCACAGTCAACAATGTAGCACTCGGCGTGTGCAGTTCTAATCGACTCAAGATGCTACAGCTTCGACACAGAGCAGACTGCAGACTACGACCGCATCGAGCCGCCGCGCTCTCGCTCCCCGAGTTCAGACACTCACAATTCCCAATTGAGCTGCCACGCTCTCCCACATAGAGGTCCACGACTCCGGCCTCACTCAGCTCTCTGCTCTGCTTTGCTCCAGGCTTCGTCTCAACGTCTACGACACTGCTGTATCCAGGACTACTAAATAAATATGAAACTCACTAAACACTGTGTATCTAATCAACCCAACAACGTAATATATTCGTATGTTACAGGGCCATGCCAATATTAATGCTAATTTTTAAGTCATCTCAATCAACAATCAACACACACACACACACACACACACACACACACACTACATACACACTACATACAATAATGATATTAATACCTCATTTTTGTTTTGTTTTTGCAAAAGCTGACATTGACGCCTCATCGTCAAACCCAGCAGACTCATCACCCAATACCTCCCCAGAGTCGGTCGACACACCACCACCACCACCTTCTTCTTCCCCTCCTCGGAATATTGAAATTGTGAACATCATTCGCAATTTCAATGGGGCTTACACATGCTATTCATTTAGCGTGCCACAGCACGTGCAGGGTGATCCAGGGGCTTATTTACGAACATATCGCGCATTTTTCATTGATTTCGTCAATGGGTTTTTCACTTTAGAACATCCACATATACGCCTTTTCCCCGACTTTCAATTTGCGGTGCGGAGGCTCAACGTAGAGCCGGATGATGATTTTGATCCAGTAATGCACATACGCGGGGAAATGCATGCCATAACTCAAGAGGAAGTAGAACAGCTTGTTAATTTGTTGGCCGATGAGATAGACAATAAACTAGAGGAGTTGCTAGGCGAACAGGAAGGGTCGAGTGTCGGGATAGAGTCAATTTCGGGGTTTTACATAAATGTGGCACTCATTGAACACCCAATTCGACTGGGTTCATTCGTAGAATACTGTTACGAATCTTACAAGGATTCTAACATTACTCTTGATGCTTGTATACTTATTGTCTTGTTCTATAATTTGTATAGTATCCAGTTGTATGATTATAGAATATTGTATGTTATATATTGTAGCATGCTGTAGTGTGCCTGAGTTGCGTTATATTGTATGAGCCTTTTGCAAGTTAATTCCTGTTGGTTTCTCCATGTGGGGGGATGACCATATTTGGATGTGGACAGTGTGGGAACTTGTTGTCAAGCGAGTGTTTATAGTTCAACCTTGATTAATTCTCATTATTGTTTTGCCATTAAATTCTATTGAGTAATGTAACAAATTTTATACCTCTAGGTTTAATAATGATTTGATTATTAGTACTACATTTTGTTAGTAAAGGTTCCACAATAGTTTATGTGGATGTTAAGTTGATGTTTGTGGTAGGACGCCGCCTGGCAAGCCAGGATTTTGCCAGAAGCGTGGTCGAAATGATCGAGAGGAGACATGTATATGAGTTAAGTCTGTGGTTATTGTTATTTTAGCTGATAACGTACTTAATTCTCTGGTTAGATGATTGTGTAATATCCCATATATTAATTCATGTGCTGGTGAATATGGTCATTGCTCAATAAGGATTTTTATTTATATTATTGCATGCTAAAGAATATTTCTGGCTATTAGCTGTACCATTTAATTGTTATGTTTGTCACTCTTAGCATAGTACATTGTTTCCCCGTTTATGCAGT
This sequence comes from Procambarus virginalis, assembly GCA_020271785.1. Lineage (NCBI taxonomy): Eukaryota > Metazoa > Arthropoda > Malacostraca > Decapoda > Cambaridae > Procambarus > Procambarus virginalis. The sequence goes on along the minus strand of WNGS01028583.1, from coordinate 12,079,929 downwards.
GTTCTAATTATACCCTAGGCAATATTTGGCAAGGCCGATTTTCATATACTTTGATCACTGCAGGAAAAAAACCGTACTAAGTCTCAAGGGTTGTAACAAATACCCGGCCAAGTTACAGGGCAAAGGCCACATATTCAACCCCCAAGAGGAAGCCAATATTTGCCTTATGCAGTGCTTCGCAGTGCACAAATGTTTGGCCGGCGGGCTCCTTTATAATGACATAAAAAATCAGGCCAAATCTGGGCGATGGTGTCGCCGACAAGTAAGATGGAGTAAGGACATAGGCACGCCGGTATCTTTTGACGACATCGCCAAAGTCGAAGATTAAAACAGGTCTTCGATATTTATTTATGTTCTAGCAAAAGGAGATAATGGTCGTCATTGCATTAGTTTGGCTAGAAAAGGCCGTGGTAATTTTAAGGATGTTATATCTTTACTTATTCTGGAAGGCCGACTTTTGGTCCTCGTCAAGGACTTTACCAAATATGTGCGTAATATGAGGTCTCATTTGGAAAACATCCCAGTTAATCATAAATTCTGTCACTCCTGCTTAATCGCCCTCCCACCCCATCAAATGCTCGCGCATGAAGCAACTTGAGAGGTCAAACAAACGTTGTATTTCCTCCCCCAGAAAAGAAAATAGAGTTTAAACATTTCGGGCAAGTGTACGGGCCAAGCCACACGTGCTACTACGATTTTGAATGTGCCTTGCAAAAGGATAGGCCACAGGGCATAATCGAAGCATGTCACAGATCCATAGCATATGCGTACATAATCATAGACCGTCTCTATAATATCGTCGAAAAAGATTTCTACCTCGGGCCCAGTTCTGCAACCCATTTCGTAATAAATTATCCGCATCGTGGGCCAGAATAGCGCAAGAACAGCCATATACCATCTACATATGTCGAAGGAGCAAAAGGAGGTTTACAGGAGTCAGACCATGTTTGAGATATGCGACGAACCTTCCGGGCCCAAAATCGTCAAAAATAGGCACCACGATCATTCACTGAGAGAACATATTACTTAGCCGCCCTATGCTCTCGCTGCAATATCCAGTGCAAAGACGGCTTCAAATGCTTGCACACAATTTCACATAATGCGGCATATGATTTAGGGGTTTTGTTAAACGAGTTAGGAAACGTGCCCAAACGCAACGTAGACATTATGTCCAAAGACGGGTATTTTATTTATGAAAGTTGACAATGACTTTCTTAGATTTATGGACAGTTAGCCTTGCTCAATGGGTCATTGGCCAAATTAGCCAAGGAACACATCGACAGCGGCAAACCTACGACGTTCACTCTCGCCATGTTAGATAAGGTCCCTGCTGAGGCCCATAATTTATTGTAACTGGCAAAGAGTCGTTTTGTTACGATTACGTGTCAAATTGGGACATATTAATGAACTGCGGCTCCCCCCCGGAGATGCATTTTGCAATACCTTAACACAGGAAGAGCTCCCTGAAAAAGAATACAAACAAGTGTTAAAGTTCTTTAATTGGCCAAGTGTCGCAATATGGCGAATATCTCGTTGTATTTAAAGTTGATACTTTCATTTTGGCCGACATTTTCATGGTGTAGCGATGCACTATATTAGATCTTTATAGATTAGATATTGCATATTACCTCTCTTTATCTAGTTTCGCGTGGGACGCCTTCCTGTTCAAAAGTAAGGTGGTGCTAGATCCAATATCAGACCCTAGAATGTATGACTCATTCACAGGAATTTGAGAGGAGGCTTCACCTCAGTTGTAAAGTAATTGTACCGCCGGAAAACCATTACACCGGGGGGGGTCTGGCGAGGATGGAACCCACATCCTCTATTTCGATTTTAATTCGCTCTATGAAACGTGCATGAGTGAAAAGCTCCCCACTGGCGGTTTCTGTTGCCTAACTGACGCTGAACGCGATGAAATGCTATTGCGGGGTTTGAGAAATATTGACTGCGATCAATAGCGCGGTTTGGATTTTGTGCGACACTAAACAAGTTTCTCCCGACGTTGCTAGATACACTGACGACCTGCCATTAATTTTAGCACACGCCGACATCGTGACAGAACAACTGTCAGAATACAGCAAGTCGATCCTATTGCGGAAAATTGCAAGCTGCCGCGCAATAATCGAAAAACTCATTGCCACCCATGAACCCCAACGTGACTATTTAATTAGTCTAGATTTGCTTCAGCTGTTAATGCGACTATGGGTGGAAGTCTCGCGCATGCACACTATCTTTGAATTCGAGCAGAGGGCGCACCTCAAGTCCTTCGTGATAGCATATAAGCGAACGCATAAACTCGACCTGTCCAATTAAGTCTAAGGCATTTAAACTTGTAAATAACGCAAATTTGGCAAATCTTTAATGAATTTGGAGCGTTATGCAAATAAATACTATTTAACAAAAACTCTCAAAACAGTTCCTCAAACACGCTCATGACCCGTTTTTTCAAACAAGCGACTTTGCTGAGTGAGGACCGTGTCCTATGCACGACCCGCAAAGACTCGCTCACTATCGATACCCCACATATCTAGGCTTTTAAATTCTTCAAATAGCTAAAAGGCGGCTA
>WNGS01028583.1:12057447-12069377 GCA_020271785.1 Procambarus virginalis | reverse complement strand
ATACTGCAGGTATGTTGACGACATTTTTACACAGGTACCTGATGTCAGACATCTGCAGGAGCTGAAAGAAGCGTTTGAGCAGAATTCTGTGTTACGTTTCACTTACGAGATGGAGAAGGATGGGAAGCTGCCCTTTCTAGATGTAACAGTCATGGAAAGGAGCGGAGGTTTCCACACTGCAGTCTACACTAAGGAAACAAACATAGGAATGTGCCTAAATGCCAACAGTGACTGCCCAGATAGGTACAAGAGGAGTGTTGTTAACGCTTATGTCGACCGTGCTCTCAGCCACAGCTCAGAATGGAAGCAAGTCGACGAAGAACTCTGTAGGGTAAGGCAGGTCCTAGTCAACAACGGCTTCTCCAATGGTTTCATTGAAGACATCATAAGAAGGAAAGTAAAACGCCATGCAACCTCTGAAGAAACAACTAATACAACACCTATACCCCCTATTAGACTATTTTACAGGAACTTCTTCTCCACCGCTCATAAAACGGAGGAAAGGGTCCTGAAAGATATTGTTAATAGAAAAGTTATCCCTACAGACAAAAATCAGAAGATACAACTAACGATTTACTATAAAACCAAAAAAACAGCCAGCCTACTAATGAAAAACTCTCCAGACACGGAGCAGAACGCCCTAAAAGAGACAAACGTCGTCTATGCCTTTAAATGTCCACTTGGGGACTGTAAGCCCCAAAAAACTCAGTATATAGGCAAGACAACAACATCTCTTTCCAGGCGTTTAACGATGCATAAGCAACAGGGCTCCATTAAGGAACATATACTCTCTTCCCACAACCAAACCATCACCAGAGAAATCTTAACAAATAACACAGAAATCATCGATAGGTACAGCGATAGCAGGCGGCTTGACATCTGCGAGGCACTACACATCAAGAAGTCAACACCAGCAATCAACAGTCAATTAATGCACAACTATATTCTACCCACTTCAAGACCCCGCTCCAATATAGAAGCATCAAGAAATATGGGCCAATAGGCCCTTCCGCAGTTACTTCCATTCATACCTTCAATTTACCCAGTTAATATCCAGTTAATATCCATTGTTTTCGTGTTCTGTCCATTGTTGAAAGTTTTGTTCACCTCATTAAAAACTGTTGTAACATATCACCTCACCCAAAACGCGGGTATAAAATGAAAGATGAAAGCTGTTTAAATCATAGCATAGTAAAGAACTGTTTAGTGCTTTCAGGTTATAGTTGTGTGTGAAAACTAAGTCTTTGAAAATGTAATTAGTTATTACGAAACGCGTTCAAGTGTCGCGTCAGACTAAGAAATAAAGAATGAATTTTGGAGAATTGATTTTTCATTTACCGTCATCAGTAAAAACAAACATAAGGAAAATTGAGAAAATTCGTGTTAGAATTATTAATCTTACTTTTTCGGTCATATATAATAACATATACATATAATATATATATATATATATATATATATATATATATATATATATATATATATATATATATATATATATATATATATATATATATATATATATATTATATATATATATATATATATATATATATATATATATAATATATTTATTTATTTCTAGGTAAAGCGTGATGTCGAAAGCTGGCGATATTTGTAGAATTTGTGGGTGGGGCTCATCTCATCTCTTCGTACATACGACATATTGCTGTCTCTTCTGCGGCCAAACTGTTTGTGTGCAGTCTAGTGGCGAACACAGGAGAAGCTGTGCTAGAGGTATATAGCTTCTTTTATTTACTTATTTATTTATTTATTTCAAAATGTGAAATATTTAGATGGTTTCCCTTATCTCCATGAGAGTGGGAGAGTGAGAGTATATATTTATACTCTATTTCCTTCCTAGGAGGCAAACATCACTCGTCTACCCTTCATACCAGAGAGGCTGGGTTCATATGTCTCGTGTGTGGTAAAACCACTCTGAGTCCTCACTCCACATTCGCTTGTGATACTTGTGAGACCTCTCTCTGTGATGGGTTGGTCTCTGAGCATCTTCAAACATGCCCCCAAGGTGAGTGAATAAACCCCACTCCACCTTTATTTCTCTTATGAAGCTTTTTGAGAAGTGTTGTCTTTTTATTACTATTATTATTATTATTATTATTATTATTATTATTATTATTATTATTATTATTATTATTATTATTATTTCAGGAGCGATTCAGTGGCAGGTAAAATCATCACAGGGTCAGTTAGGAGAGGAACATGACAAAGCACAGTGTGACAATAACCCCTTAAGCGGTGGTGGGGTTAGTCAGTCCAATGGTAATGGAGGGGGGGGGGGGGAGGAAGTGATGATGATGATGATGGTGATGATGGTGGTGGTGGTGACATCTCTCAGGCAGGTCCTAGTGGTCTTAGACCTCTTGACAACAATCGAGATAATGGACTAATTAGCGATGAAAATTTCTCAGATGAGGAGGATGTTATAGTCACCCCCCACTTAATTAATAGGGTGGGGGCTTTGGGGGATCTCTTCACTAGAATGGAATATTCCATCCCCACAACCTTCGCCACAGACCCTATAGGACTCCTAAGCAACTTTAGGGACTATTACATATCTGAAATAGAGAATTACATGAATTCTCTTAGGGGGCATGGTAATTTTACTTCTTCATTAAAAATCCTTCTCGAGGTGAAGGTTACACTTTTAAAACAACGACTCACAGAAGATGATGACTTTAGGGAACACTTCATAACGACACCTGCTAGACTGGTAACTCTTGAGGAGGTGGGTAATCTTATTGATAGCTGGGTGGGTTATATGATTACACGACTGGAGGATCTCCTTTCAGAAACAGAAGGGAGTGGTTTCATACTATATAATGTCGATTTCCTGAAAATCGTCATCTGTAATGCCAGTGTAAGGTCAGTTTTGGGGGATTATGTCCCTTATCCCCCCTTTCTAAGGGGACGAAATGAGGTCTTCAACCCAAACCCTGTAGGAAACAACAGAACATGCATTATTCAATGCATCGCTGCTTTTCTGGCATCACAACAAGGGTGGAAATGGAGACGTATAGGGAGACTTGTAGAGTCTCACTCTAGGGTTAGGAAAATGGTCAAATACGACCATTTATCCTTCCCTCTCTCGTGGGAGGATATCTCTAAATTGGAGAATAGAAATAAACTATCCATTTTTTTGTATTCAATACACAAACATACGGATGGTGTCTATCACGTCTCTCTTTGCCGCCGTGGCAGCAGACAGTACTCGGTCATAGTGCCATTATTGCTCTTGGGAGAGTCTCATGTGGCACTAATTAAAGAGTTTGACAAGTTCCTACGGAACTTTACTCGTAGCCACAGACGAAAGACAGTCTTCTGTAGAAACTGTCTTTCAGAATATCAAAATTCCACAGAGCTAACAAACCACTCATCCTCCTGTGAGCTCACTCAGAAAATTATTTACCCACAGGAGGGGGACACACTTCATTTTACAAATACGGGGAAAGGTTACCCTCCTTCTCATGTGGCTTACTTTGACTTTGAGTTGTACTTAAGCACTGAGGATTGTCTAGGTTCTGTTACAGCCATACATAAGGCTATAGCACACAGCTATATAATTGTTGATAGGAACCACTCGGTCGTTGATAAATTTACATATTTTGGGGAGGACAGTGTCACACATTTCATGCGACGAGTTGCTACCAAATGGGAAATTATCAGATCCACACTCCCCTATTATGAAATAGACATGTCTCTTGAGGATATGGTTCATTTTAGGAGACAGTCACACTGTCAGTTTTGTGGGGAGGTATTTACCCTCACCAATTTCAAGGTTCAACATCATGATCACCTTAGGGAAAAGCTCAATTATATTGGAGCTCTATGTAATTACTGCAACCTTCGCCACAAGAATGCTCTAGAGAGTTTAGTCCTAATTGCTCACAATATGTCTTATGACATGGGCTTAATTTTGAGGGAGTTTGCCATGGGTTCAAATATTAAGAGCAATATCCTCATGAGACAGGGAACGAAATATCTTAAGGTGGAAATAGGGAAGCTTAAATTTCTCGATTCACTGGCTTTTATTACAGGTAGTCTTTCATCCCTAGCAAAGACCCACATAGATTCAGCCAGCCCCTTAACATTCACTCACTCAATGATAGAAGGTTTACCCGAAGAGAGCCACCACCTTCTCTTAAAGGGGAAACAGTTTTTTCCTTATGAATATACCACTAAAATCAGCTGCTTTAATGATACAACACTCCCCCCTATTGAAATGTTTTACAGCTCCCTAAACAAATCAGGTATAACTTTGGATGAATATAGTCATTCTAAATTAGTATGGGAGACAACAAGGTGTAGGTCATTGAAGGATTACCTTCTCATATATTTGAAGTGTGATGTCGGCTTACTAGCCGACATTTTTACACACCACAGAGTAATTCTAAATGACATATATTCTTTAGAAATGACCCATTACTGTAGTCTCCCGGGCTATTCCTACGACTGCTTCTTGAAAAGCAGCAAAATATCGTTGGAGTTAAGTGCCGACGTGACGTTGCACAACCTCCTCTCACAAAACATTCGAGGAGGTTTTACAACTGCAGTTAGGAGTTACGTCAGAGCTAACAACCGATATGTCAACCCATCTTTTAACCCCCGGGAGGATAGATCTTCATTCTTACTATACCTCGATTTCAACTCCCTTTATGGGAGTTGTATGACTAAGAAATTGCCCTATGGGGGACTAAGGAGACTATCATCTGATGAGATGAACTCCTTCATTAGTGAAGGGAAAATAATGACAGAACAGCCATTCTCTTCTAACAAAGGGTACTGGCTCTTAATTGACACCAAACACATAAGACCTGAAATAGCTAGACTAACAGACGATCTACCCCTTTGTTTACACCATAGGGGAATAAGTATGATGGATATCTCCCCATTTAGTAGGGGACTTTTGGAAACAAATAACATTACAAATCTCCCTAAAAAAATATTAAACTGGTTGGTGATCATCTGCCCAAACAACAATATTTCATATCACTTCACCTTTTACAGCTATTTATTGAGATAGGTCTTGAAGTACAGACTATTCATGCAATTTATGAGTTCCATCAGTCTGATTTTATGGCGGGATTTGTTAACACAAACGTTAACAATAGAAATGCCTCCACCAGTAACGATAGGAAAACACTTTTTAAATTATTGACTAACAGTGTTTTCGGTAAAACACTACTGAACCCAGCCCGTTATGCCATTGACACCAAACTAGTGACTTCTGCTAGAGTCTTTTTACGGGAGGTGAAGAATCCACGCTTTAAACGAATGGTGCATTTAGGTGACAATAAATTATTGTCTGTCAGTTCCAGACCATTCATTAAAATTACTCATCCTAATTACATTGGGTTCCAGATTCTTGAGCTAGCAAAATACAGTTTGTACCATTTTTGGTACCGGGTACTTAAGGGGCACTATTCAGATAGAGTACAACTGCAGTATAGTGATACAGACAGCTTCATATTTAGCTTACTTGCCGAAGATGTCTTTAACGAGATGGGGAAAGAACCCCTTAGATCATGGTTAGATACGAGTAACTTTCCTGTAACTCACCCTTATATGATCCGTCTAAAAAGGGCGTTTTAGGACTTTTAAAGTCAGAGGTTTCAGACAGACACATCCTTGAAATTGTAGCACTTAAGCCCAAAATGTATAGTGTGCTTTTGCACGATAATTCAAATTCCATCACCGCTAAGGGTATTCCCCGCGCTGTGCAAAGATCTTTAACACATAACCACTTTAAAGAGACCCTACACAGTAATGGAGTAGTAAATACTTTCCATTATTCACAAATTAGGAATGTGGGGGGACAAATGTCAACCATTTTCAATTCTAAGAAAGGTTTAAGTGCATTTGATGATAAGCGCTTTTACCTTGATAAATACACTAGCCTAGCATATGGACACCCAGACAAATAACTGGATTCCCACCCCAACATCTCAGCCCAAGGAATGTCCTCCGAGAGTGAAGGTGATGACGTCATTGACCCACAAGGTGAGGAAGGACAACACCCCACCGGTGAGAGTGAACCCTATGACGTCAGTAGCCCAATACCTGAGGGAGAAGAGTCACTACACCCAATTCACTCTCTGGGTGATGATGAGTCATCATCTTCATCCCAGGGGGAGGAGGGGGAGGAAGACCCCACAACGGACCTGTGGGCACGGAGAAGACAACTCGTGGGGAAGTATTATAAAGGGGGGATGACTTACAATTTGACTGTGTTTAACCCTAGTGTGCTTTGTTTAATATAATCTATAAAACATATGGCTTATTTCTTTTCCCCTTTTAAGTATATAATCTTAAATAAAAACCACTTACAACAACTAGGAGGGGTGGGGTCCCACCCCCTTACAACACATTCAAGGGGGGGGGGTAGCAGGAGGGCGTTGTCCCTCTTACGGTTCACCCAAGGTCGCCCAGTACGAGAGAGGGTGGGGACCCCACCCCTACTCAGACTAACCTGTTTTTTTGTTACACCTGGCCCATAGAGGGAATGAGGGGGGTGTGACTGGCTCTCACCCGTATTTATTATACAATAAATTCATTTTTTACTTAAATATACTGCCATACTACTACTGTATAAATGAACATATTCATACCAGCATACAAAAGTTAACTCCAGTTTTTTCCACCGTTTTCTCGACCGCTACTACTCACTCCCTGGATGACCTAATATGGACTGGCTCTATGTGGCACTCCGCTTCTGATTTCCTTATCTGATTTCCATACAAAGGTGGATCGTCCAGACACCGATTCCCCTACTGCTGTGTTTATTTCCATGTTGCTATATCCGTTGTTCACCAATACCTGTGCTATTCTTTCAAACTCTCTACTCAAGTTGCTCCATTCGGAGCAGTGGGTAAGCGCTCGACGAATATAAGCATTGAGAACACTGGCTTGGAATCTTTGGGGGCACTCACTTCTTCCGTTCAGGCACAATCCTATGTTGTAGGCTTAGTATATACGTTGGTGCTTAAAGAGGTTCCTGTTTTTGTTATTAGTACACCCAAGAATGGCAGACTGTTATTTTCACTATTTTCATGTGGAAATCGGAGTACTGACTCTCTCTCTCTCTAGATTGCTTTTTAGACCAATTAGTTCGTCTGAGTCTTTTACTATGACGAATATGTCATCTACATAACGGCAATATACGGTTGGTTTTTGTCTGCTACTGATGACTCTGTCTTCGATGGTTCACATATAAAAATTAGCAAATAAAACTCATAAGGGGGAGCCCATTGCTACTCCGTCTATTTGTAGATACATGTCTCCTTGTGGACTGATGGAAGGGGCTTCCTTTGTACATGCTTCAAGAAGGCTCTTCAAGTGTAACTCGGGTATGTCTAATTTGGGGTTGCTCTCGTCTCTGTATACTCTGTCCAGTATCATTCCTATGGTAGTGTCGACTGGGACGTTGGTAAATAGGGATTCGACATCCAGGGAAGCAATGATTCAATCCGGCTGAGTAGTTTTTGTTAATTCTAGGAAATCTGCTGATGATTGTAGACTATAGTTGCTTGGAGTGAATGGAGTTAGGAGTTCGTTAAGTCTTTTTGCCAGGTGATAGGTTGGAGTTGGTATTTGGCTGATTATTGGGCGTAGTGGGTTACCTGGTTCGTGTGTCTTAACATTGCCATAGACATATCCTAAGCCATAGTCGCCTTGGAGTTTAGTGAAATGCACACTGCCTTTCTTTGCGTTGATTGCAGTAACTGTTTTGTTTACTTTGCGTTTAAGGTCTTCCACAGGGTTCCTTGTGATTCGTTGAAATTTGGTTACATCACTAAGGATGTCGCTGATTTTGTTCATGCGTTTTTGGGTAGGAATCAATACATACGCTGCTGTCTTGTCGGTTTTTCTTATTGTTACGTCTTTCAGATCTTTTTGTTGTTTTGCTGCTTCTTTGAGTCGTGGGGTTAAGATTGTAGATGAATATGTTCCTCGTTTTTTCCCCGCTTCTGTTAGTAATTCAGCCTGAAGTGTGTCAGTGGTGATGACTTTTTTGTTGTCTTCTAGCTTATGGATGTCGTCCACAAGTATTTCGAAAGCAGAGAGTTTGAAAGAATGACACAGGTATTGGTGAACAACGGATATAGCAACACGGAAATAAACGCTGCTATAAGAAGACACTTAGACCGTTGGTATAATCCTGAACCTAGAACAGAAACCACAATCCCCCCAATAAAATTATATTACAAATCAACCATGCACAGTGAACATAAAAAGAGGAAAGAATAATGAAAGAAATAATCTGTAAAGGAGTAAAAATCATTACTCCTAACCAAAACATAGACCTGATCATAGTCTACAAAACCAAGAAGACTTCCGAACTCCTTATCAAAAACAGCCCAAAGCCGACGGAGAATCCTCTACAGCAGTCAAGCGTTGTATACATGTACACTTGCCCCCACGAAGCATGTAACCTTCAATCTAAGTACATAGGTATAACGTCGACCAAGCTGACGAGGCGTTTGACATGTCATCTTCAATCCGGTGCCACCAGGAATCACATGAGACAAGCCCATGACATCACCCTAACAAGGGAAATGTTGAACAAAAATACCTGTATAATAGACAAAACCCAAGATGCAAGAAGATTACAAATTCTTGAAGCAATTCACATAAGAATAGAACAACCTACCATGAACACCCAAATGACGGAACTATTTGCTCTACCCATCACGAGAGTAAAGACAACACCAGAACATAACGATGCCAACACAGAAGACACTGTTCAACATAACAGGACAATTACACCTGATTAATCTTTGGGATAGGAGCTGCCTCGTATGGGCCAATAAGCCTTCTGTAGTTACCTTTATTCTTATGTTCTTATGTGCTTCGTCCCCCATTTATCCCCTATGTATCCCCCTTGTTTTTACCTGTATTGTACATATCACCTGACCCCGCACGGGTATAGATCAACGAATTCTGTAATTTCCTTTCACTTGAGAATGAACCATGGATGTTCGAAACGTTGTGCAAATTGTATAAATAAGTGTAATACATTCCATAGTAATTCACTCTTTTCTTCACCTTGAAATAACGAAAATGAGTTTTGGAGAACTCCTCTTTCAGCTAAGCCCTGATGCTAAGAAAATAGTTAGAGGGATAGAAGCCCTAAACCAGAAGATAGTAAATACTGAATATGCGGTCATGTTCAATGAGACATGTATAAAAGAAAACCTGCTGCCAGTATACACCAATAAATATAAATGGAAATGTTCGTTTGTTGAAAATCCCTAATCTCCGAAAGTTGTTCACTGTTTGCCTTGAAATTTTCACACAATGTTCCATTCGCATTCAAGTGGGTGTTTATATACATACTATATAAATGTCAGGTCTGTGATGGGAAAAAACATGCTTTTTTGGAAAAGCTGTGTTTTTTGTGTTTTTTTCAAGTGAGGGAAATATTCGAAACCTCTTTACCGATTACTTTGAAATCTTGACACAACATTGCATTCGAATAGGCGAGTGTTTTTTATATACCTACTATATACATGCCTCACCTGTGACAGGAAAAAAACATGCATTTTTTGAAAAACGGCACCATCTGTAGGATGTATGAGCAACACACGCTGTAATCTCCAAAAACTCTTCACCGATTGCTTTGAAATTTTGACACAACTTTTTTTTAATACGTACGTGTTTTTATATACCAAATATATAGATGCCACACCTGTGACAGGTGAAAACATTAATTTTTGAAAAACAGCGCCATCTGTTGCACGTAAGAGCAACATAAGACATACAAAATATGTTACAGTTCCATTTCAATGTTTCCGATATCATTGATATATTGAATTTTCATAGTTTTTGCTTTATTTTCATTTTGATTTCATTATTTTGCGTGACATTGCATTGGAATTGAGCTGTGTTGTTTACCATACCGTTCATTTCGTGGGTATAGCCTATTTATTTCTTTTGAATTTTTTAATAAATGCATTTTTAATACGTAGGTGAAAGATTGCCTATTTTTATATTCGTTTATCAGAAAAGTGTTCATAGGATAATAGATGAAGTTAGCAGGTTTATACATGTAGTGCGGAGAGGATATCAGGAGTAATGCTGCTTTTATATTATAGGTCAGTACAGTATTTCAACCCATCGTCCAAAACACTGTAAACCTAGTAGCTACTAGTAGATGGAATGTGCAAAATTGAACGGTGCTCTCAAATCAAAAGTTCACATAATTGAATTCTAAAGGATGTAATAAAACAATACAGGATTAACCATAACCCTTACTTGTCCAAAGACTTAATTAGCAATCCTAGCCTAACATATACAGATCTCAGATGTAATTTGTACTATGTATAGACTAGGCCAGGAAAAATTAGTTGGGTGGGTTTGTCTTCTTTCTCGACACCCTTCCAGAATGGGGAGTTGTTTTCAGTGCATCCTTCATATTGTATACAGCCATCGCATACCTATAGTGTCTTTCCATTTTAGAATGAGAAGTTGCAATATTTGGAAGTATTACTGCGTGCGAGAAATATTTAAAAATTCCATACACGTTATGTATATTGCCCTGAAGATCATATAAGGTACCTGACTTTTATATACAACTGTGCCTCTTGTGCTTCCTGTAATGGAATCTGCCATAATAATTAATGCCTTACAAAAATTCAAAGTTTACATTAATTATATCTATTACTATGTATTTGCTTACGAAGTTCAGATGTTTCAAAACAACAATTTAATATATACTGGTACAATCAAAGCTCACTTATTAAGAGTGTAATTCGTAAAGAAAAAGTATTTTTGCTAGATATATTTAAAATACTGTAGAGTATTAGCTTGCAAGACAGCCTTGATAGTACTTTGGGTAACAAAAAACTTAAAATTGAGGGTTATAGTTTAAAATGGACTTCTACATTTGGATGTATGTATGAATATGAAGTATGTAGCACATTAGAATTTCCTACAATAGGCAAACTCCATGTGATGTCATGGCAGCTTATGTTAAGAGAAGGGATTTTAGGCATTAATGTTTTAAAGCATTGAGCTATGAATATCGAATTCTGAATGCAGGTTAGTGTGATGATAGGTATTAATTTCTCTGATTTGTAATACATTTCTGATAGAATGAAATTGTATGGTATATTTATTTTTATTTCCTAGTTATTGTTTTATGCATTTGATATATCCGTAATCAAGCATTGTGTCGTGTCTTTTCCTCTTACTTACGCATAGTTGATATTTAGAGTGTGGAAAGTTTGACTGTAAACTGTGGTGATTGTTAGGCCAACCTTGTCATGGAATATGGGCAGACACACTGTCTTTTGTTCTGGTAAGAGTTTGCAGCTATGTTCGCTGTAAGACTTACTGACCATGACAGGTGTTGAGCTAGACTGCTACCAAAAATTGATAAATCATAGAAACAGGTTTTTTTTTGTCCAAGATTGTGGATGGTCTTGTACTGTAAACCAGTAATCAATTGTTATCTTAATTATAAAACCAGCGAAAAAATTTATGTACAGTAACTGTATTTGGTGTCCAGATGATTTAGTTCTTTATTTTGATATAAATACAGTCATGCTAGCTTGGCACCTTTTGGACAATACTACTTAGTATTATAAAGCAAAATTTATAGGTAAAAGCATGCCTGTTGCCTGTTATTCAAAGTAGTTTATAAAATATTAGGCTCTTTGTTTTCATGGTATAAATAACAAATACAATGAAAAGCTGGTTGGACATTTTGTTAGGTGTTGTGTATCATCAGCATCCCTGGTATGGATGGCTGATTTTTTTTTTAACACATTTGTGTCATCCGCAAAGGCTATCAGCCTTAGTCTTTCAAAACTTGGGCATTTGGTAGGCACTGGTCCATATTGCATGGGCCATGAGCTCTCTGATGGCAGAGTTTATATCAATTTTACATTTAAGGGAACTTAAGCAAT
>WNGS01028583.1:12003570-12019669 GCA_020271785.1 Procambarus virginalis | reverse complement strand
AAATAAACCAATCCACTCCAACCCATCATTTTATAGGCATCACCAATCCAATGCCTACCTTCCCCCCCCCTCCTCCTCCCCCCCCCCCACCAAACCCCACCATAACAGTTGGGGGCAAAGAAAGATAACAAAAATCTTGCCCAATGAACCCCCTCCCCCCCCACACACACCACCCACCTCAACCCAACGAGAAACGGAGAGGGAAAGAGGTTTCGGCCGAGGTATATATAAAAGATTCCAACCCCACATCCCCTCCCTGGCGAGCCGACTCCGGGCCGGTAATTACAGCCTCCGCTAATGTTATTGCGGCCACCAATACCCGCTGACCAACACCAGCATCTCGCGGGGACAATATCCGCGTACATCACCATGTGACATCTCCCTCGGCACACTTACACACGGTCAGCAGGAGGCTGGCGGTGTGTGTGTGTGTGTGGTGTGTGTGTGTGTGTGTGTGTGGTGTGTGTGTGTGTGTGTGTGTGTGTGCGCGCGCGCGTGCGTGTGTGTGGGTACTCACCTAATTGTACTCACCTAATGTGCTCGGGGGTTGAGCTTTGGCTCTTTGGTCCCGCCTCGCAACTGTCTATCAACTGGTGTACAGATTCCTGAGTCTATTGGGCTCTATCATATCTACACTTGAATCTGTGTATGGAGTCAGCCTCCACCACATCACTTCCTAGTGCATTCCATTTATTAACTACTCTGACACTGAACAAATTCTTTGTAATGTCTCTGTGGCTCATTTGGGTACTCAGCTTCCACGTGTGTCCCCTTGTGCGTGTGCCACCCGTGTTAATAATCCATCCTTGTCCACCCTGTCAATTCCCCTGAGAATTTTTTATGTGGTGATCATGTCTCCCCTAGCTCTTCTGTCTTTCAGCGACGCGAGGTGCAGTTCACGTAGTCTGTCCTCATAACTCATGCCTCTTAGTTCTGGGACTAGCTAGTGGCATACCTCTGAACTTTTTCCAGCTTCGTCTTGTGCTTGACCAGATACGGGCTCCATGCTGGACCCATACTCCAGGATTGGCCTTACATATTTGGTGTACAAGGTTCTGAAGGATTCCTTACACAGGTTTCTGAAAGCAGTTCTGATGTTAGCCAGCCTCGCATAGGCCGCTGATGTTATTCTTTTGATGTGGGCTTCAGGAGACAGGTTTGGCGTGATACCAACTCCCAGATCTTTCTCTCTGTCCGTTTTGTGAAGGACTTCATCTCCCATTCGGTATCCAGTGACTGGTCTCCTAGTTCCTCCTCCTAGTTTCATTGCCTTACATTTACTTGGGTTGAACTTTAGTAGCCATTTGTCGCACCATTCCTTCAGTTTGTCTAGATCATCTTGTAGCCTCATACTATCCTCCTCTGTCCTGACCCTCCTCATTATTTTTGCATCATCAGCAAACATCGAGAGGAACGAGTCAATTCCTTCTGGAAGATCATTTACGTATATCAGAAACAGTATAGGTCCAAGGACTGATCTCTGTGGGACTCCACTGGTGACTCCCCGCCACTCCGAGACCTCACCTCTCACGGTGACTCGCTGTGCCCTGTTGCTTAGGTACTCTCTTATCCAGTGGAGTACCTTCCCTTTCACTCCTGCCTGCATCTCCAGTTTGTGCACTAGTCTCTTATTTGGTACTTTGTCAAAAGCTTTCTGGCAGTCCAGAAATATGCAGTCTGCCCAGCCCTCTCTCTCTCTTGCCTGATTTTTGTTGCCTGGTCATAGAACTCAGTTTATCCTGTTAGGCATGATTTGCCATCTCTGAACCCATGCTGATGTTGTGCTACAAAGTTCCTTTGCTCCAGATGTTCCACTAGCGTTTTTCGCACAATCTTCTCCATCAACTTGCATGTTATGCAAGTTAGGGACACTGGCCTGTAGTTCAGTGCCTCCTGTCTATCATCCTTTTTGTATATTGGGACTACATTGGCCGTCTTCCAATTTTTTGGCAGTTCACCTGTTACCAGAGACTTCTTGTACACTATGGAGAGTGGTAGGCACATAGCTTCTACTCCTTCCTTAAGGATCCATGGTGAGATTCCATCCGGGCCTATAGCCTTTGTCACGTCCAAATCTAGCAGATGCTTCCTCACCTCCCCACTGGTAATCATAAACTCCTCTAGTGGTGTCTGGTTAATTATTCCTTCTCTTATCTCTGGAACTTCTCCTTTCTCTATTGTGAAGACCTCCTAGAATTTCTTATTGAGTTCCTCACCCACTTCCTTGTCGTTTATAGTGAATCTGTCTGCCCTGACGCCTGGGACACTTGACAGCTGAGTGGACAGCGCTTCGGATTCGTAGTGCTGAGGTTTCGGGTTCGATCCCCCGTGGAGGCGGAGACAAATGGGCAAAATGTTTATTTTACCCTGATGCCCTTGTTACCTAGCAGTAAATAGGTACCTGGGAGTTAGACAGCTGCTACGAGGGTTACAGGGAGGGGGGGGGGTTAACAAAAAGGAGGCCTGGTCGAGGACCGGGCTGCGGGGACACTAAGCCCCGAAATCATCTCAAGATAATCTCAAGATAGTCCCTATCCTCAGTTTCATTACCTGTTCCGTCACTGTTATTTTTTTCGTGATGTGGCTGTGCAGCAATTTAGGTTGAGTCTTTGCCATGCTCCATGTCATTTTCATATTGCCCATCTGCCTCTCTTCTCAACCTGACATATTCATTTCTGGCACTCTAGTATCCTTCTCTGCTCTCAAGTGTCCTGTTATTCCTATGGTTTCTCTACGCCCTTATACTTAGTTGCTTAGCTAGCCTACATCTCTCATTAAACCATGGGTTTCTCATCTTCATTTCATTTCATTCCTTTCGGACCGGGATAAACTTGTCTGCTGCTTCCTTACACTTCTGCGTGATGTATTCCATCATATCTTGGGCCGTCTTTCCCTTAGCTCTGTTTCCCATGTTATATCCGTTAGGAATTTTCTTATCTCCTCATAGTTTCCCTTATGGAATGCCAGCCTTTTGTTTACTGGTCCCTTCCATGAGTACTTTAGCCCTTCTTCGACCAGATACTCAAACGTCAGTACACTGTGGTTGATCATTCCTCCTGGGGCCTCGAAGTCGATTTCCCTTATGTCGGAGTCGTTTAGAGTGAAGATTAGCTCGAGTCTCGCTGGTTCATCGTTTCCCCTCATTCTTGTGGGTTCCCTGACATGCTGACTTAAAAAGTTTAAGTACCCTTTTTAAGTAGGTAACTTTTTAAGAAGGTACTTTTAAGAAAGTACCTTTTTTTTAAGAAGGTACTTTTAAGAAAGTACCTTTTTTTAAGAAGGTACTTTTAAGAAAGTACCTTTTTTTAAGAAGGTACTTTTAAGAAAGTACCTTTTTTTAAGAAGGTACTTTTAAGAAAGTACCTTTTTTTAAGAAGGTACTTTTAAGAAAGTACCTTTTTTTAAGAAGGTACTTTTAAGAAAGTACCTTTTTTTAAGAAGGTACTTTTAAGTACCTTCCCCATAAACGGGAAGGTATGGGGAAAAGTGAGGAAGAGGGATGGGACGGATAGGGGGGAGAGAGGAAAAGAACGGTGCCCAACAACTTATGGGACAGTCGGGGATTGAACGCCGACCTGCATGAAGCGAGACCGTCGCTCTACCCTCCATCCCAAGTAGTTGGGGACAGATGAAGACAAAACAAAATCACTCCAGATAACCCCCCCTCCACCAACCCCATCCCCTCCCCACCCCCCTCACAGGCTCACCCCAATTGTCCCGTCTTCACCAGCTACTCATCCAGGTTGACCTCATCAACACTCATCAACTGGACGTCTACCACAATATCATCAACCAGATCCTGGTTGAAAGATCAACTCTCTTTCAAAACTTTTCAATAATGCGAAAGAAGAACTCTAATTGGGTGACAGGACGCTGGAAAATGTCTAAAAAAAACACTTCGTGGGCGCACAAGCAATTAAGAACTCTGATTAAACAGGCAAGCGCTGTTCTGAGAGCAGTTCCGAGCACATTAGTGTTCCAAACACATTAGTGTTCCAAACACATTAGTGTTCCAAACACATTAGTGTTCCAAACACATTAGTGTTCCAAACACATTAGTGTTCCAAACACATTAGTGTTCCAAACACAGAAGTGTTCCAAACACAGAAGTGTTCCAAACACAGAAGTGTTCCAAACACAGATGTGTTCCAAACACACTAGTGTTCCAAACACACTAGTGTTCCAAACACATTAGTGTTCCAAACACATTAGTGTTCCAAACACAGAAGTGTTCCAAACACAGAAGTGTTCCAAACACAGAAGTGTTCCAAACACAGAAGTGTTCCAAACACATTAGTGTTCCAAACACATTAGTGTTCCAAACACATTAGTGTTCCAAACACAGAAGTGTTCCAAACACAGAAGTGTTCCAAACACAGAAGTGTTCCAAACACAGAAGTGTTCCAAACACAGAAGTGTTCCAAACACAGAAGTGTTCCAAACACAGAAGTGTTCCAAACACATTAGTGTTCCAAACACATTAGTGTTCCAAACACATTAGTGTTCCAAACACAGAAGTGTTCCAAACACAGAAGTGTTCCAAACACAGAAGTGTTCCAAACACAGAAGTGTTCCAAACACAGAAGTGTTCCAAACACAGAAGTGTTCCAAACACAGAAGTGTTCCAAACACATTAGTGTTCTAAACACAGAGAGAGAATATGGAAGCTCGATTCCTCAATGACCATGAATAGCCACGTGCTGAGCCTTAGCAAGCAAGCAAGGCAAGAAACTGAAAGCACCAAGACATATATTTCTGTCACCTCCTGGACAGCAGAGGTTGGAAAACCTTAAGTGAAGTTTACTCTCCTGGATAACTCCCCTCCCCCTCCCCCCCCCCCCCCCCCTCCCTTCTCCCCTCATCCCAATATATATATGAATTCTAGGATGAGACGAAGAACAGTTCTGAAGAAAACTCATCTTTAGCCTCGACCTTTCTGGGCTAAGGAATGGTCAAGAACATGATGACCCGCCATACATTGCCAACTGGTATGGTGGACTTAATGACATGCGTTACGCCAATGGTCTATAGCTTCCCAAATCTGCCTCAACTTCGCGAACAACCAGCAGTTGACAAATCACAACACAAGACGCTCAGCCATCATCAACAGCTTTATGAGTCAGTACAAACAAGTGAACTTCAACAAACACAAAGCCAAACAGACAAGCAGAGACGCAGATACACCCAGACAAACAAGACAGAATGGCACAGACGATAGACAGACGATAGACAGTCACAGACGACAGACGCAAAGGATAGCCAGACACACACACACACGATAACCAGAGACAAAGGATAACTGGACACAAAGGATACTTGGACACAAAGGATAACTGGACACAAAGGATAACTGGACACAAAGGATAACTGGACACAAAGGATAACTGGACACAAAGGATAACTGGACACAAAGGATAGTCAAACACACACGATAACCAGACACATACGATAACCAGACCCACACAATAACCACACACACACGATAACCACACACAGGATAACCATACATAAAGGATAGCCAGCAACACAGGAAAACCAGACACACAGGATAGCCAAACTCACAGAATACCAGAAAGAAAGGATAACCCGACACACTGAATAACCCGACACACATGATAACCAGAAATACATGATAACCAGATACACGGGATAACCAGACACACAGGATAACCAGACATAGAATAACCCGACACACAGGACAGCCAGACACACAGGATAACCACACACAGGATAAGAACACACAGGATAACCAAATACAGGATGACCATACACAGGATAACCACACACACAAGATAACCAAATACACAAGATAACTAAACGTAAAGAATAACCAAACACAAAGGATAACCAGACACACAAGATAACCAATCACACACTATAATCAAACACAAAGAATAACCAAACAAAGGATAACCAAACAAAGGATAACCAAACACAAAGGATAACCAGACACATAATATAACCAAACACACAATATAACCAAACACAAAGTATAACCAGTTACACAGGATAACCAAACACACAAGATAACCAGACACACCCAAGATAACCAAACACGCAAGATAACCAAACACGCAACATAACCAAACACACAGGACAGTCAAATACACAATAATATACATTCCAGAAGACAAAAACAAAAAAAACAGTATCAAAATTGAGCTGTTCAAGCCCAAAAAATAAACAAAAAAAACATGACAAATAGCAAAATATTGTTGCAAATTTATCCCTTTTAAGTTGCAAGAATAAACAAATGGTTGCAACCTAAACAAGGCAAATAATTCAAGGGATTTACAAGCGGAATGAATTTATCTTCTCCATCCCTGCATTTCCCTCTGGTGGTCCAAGCTACCATTTTCACGTCGAAATGAAACTGACTACACTAGACAAAAAGATAAAACTAGATAAAGATAGAAGCCACTAGATAAAACTGACAACACCTTTGCCTTCGATAGAGCTAAAGGGAGGGTGGGGGGGGGGGGGGTTAATGGGCCGGGTGTCATATCGAATTAAGTTCACGTTTCACTCTTCCCCATCTATGCATAATACTTTAATGATCGTCAGCGCACTCTAGTCCTTCGCGGGAATTAATAACGCCTCACGTGACAGCTGAGCTCTGCCTTGCTAACGACGGTGTAGTGTAGGCTGGAACACACGCACGCACACACACACACACACACACACACACACACACACAAACACACACACACACACCACACATTATTCTAACTGGAGGGCAAAAAATTATAGTCGTAGTCATATATAATCCACCACCAAATGACAGAAGACCCAGACAGGAATATGATAGAAACAATATGGCCACCATTAACATAATAGAGAGCAGCTTCCCTTGCTAGCAGGAATGGATCTGGACTACTAATCATGGGAGACTTCAACCATGGGAAGATAGATTGGGAGAACAGAGACCCGCATGGAGGACCAGAAACGTGGAGAGCTAAGCTGCTGGACGTGGCAACAAGAAACTTTCTAAGCCAGCACATCAAGGAACCAACAAGAATGAGAGGAGAAGATGACCCAGCAATGCTTGATCTGATATTCAAGCTAAATGAGTGGGATATAAGGGAAGTCAAGATGGAAGCACCCTTGGGAATGAGTGATCACAGTGTATTGAACTTTGAGTACTTGGTAGAGCTAGGAATTATCCCCCCCCCCGAAAAAGAACTAGGAAACAAAAGGCTGGCATACCGAAAGGGAAATTATGAGGAGATGAGAAGCTTCCTAAGGGAAATACCTTGGGACACAGACCTCAGAGCTAAGTCTGTACAAGATCTGATGGACTATGTCACCCAAAAGTGTCAGGAGGCAGTAAGCAGATACATCCCGACCCAAAAGGAAAAATCCGAGAAGCAAAAGAAGAATCCATGGTATAATAGGGCATGTATGGAAGCAAAGAAACTGAACAAAAGGGCGTGGAGGAACTTCCGGAATAACAGAAAACCAGAAAGCAGAGAGAGATACCAGAGAACCAGGAATGAGTATGTTAGTGTGAGAAGAGAAGCAGAGAAAAGTTATGAAAATGATATAGCTAACAAAGCCAAGACCGAACCAAAGCTACTCCACAGTCACATCAGAAGGAAAACAACAATGAAAGAACAGGTAGTGAAACTTAGAACAGGCGAGGACAGGTATACAGGGAATGACAAAGAGGTGTGTGAAGAACTCAACAAGAGGTTCCAGGAGGTCTTCACAATAGAACAAGGTGAGGTCACTGTGCTAGGAGAAGGGGAAGTAAACCAAGCGGCCTTGGAAGAGTTCGAAATTACGAGAGAGGAGGTCAAGAGACACCTGCTGGATCTGGATGTTAGAAAGGCTGTTGGTCCAGACGGGATCTCGCCCCATGGGTACTGAAAGAGTGTGCAGAGGCACTTTGCTTGCCACTCCCCATAGTGTATAGTAGGTCACTGGAGACGGGAGCCCTACCAGAAATATTGAAGACGGCGAATGTGGTCCTAATATACTAAAAGGGCGACAGGCAAGAGGCACTAAACTACAGGCCAGTGTCCTTGACTTGTTTACCATGCAAGGTGATGGAGAAGATCGAGAGAAAAAAACTGGTAGCACATCTGGAGAGAAGGGACTTCGTGACAAATCGCCAACATGGGTTCAAGGAGGGTATATCTTGCCTGACTGGCTAAATAGAATACTACGACCAGGT
Source organism: Procambarus virginalis (assembly GCA_020271785.1). Classification (NCBI taxonomy): domain Eukaryota; kingdom Metazoa; phylum Arthropoda; class Malacostraca; order Decapoda; family Cambaridae; genus Procambarus; species Procambarus virginalis. The sequence continues at coordinate 12,011,493 of WNGS01028583.1, read as the reverse complement.
GACAAAAATTAAGCAAGAAAGAGAGGGCTGGGCGGACTGCATTTTCTTGGATTGTCGGAAAGCCTTTGACACAGTACCGCATAACAGGCTGGTACATAAGCTGGAGAGACAGACAGGTGTAGCTGGTAAGGTGCTCCAGTGGATAAGGGAGTACCTAAGCAATAGGAAGCAGAGAGTTACGGTGAGGGGTGAGACCTCCGATTGGCGTGAAGTCACCAGTGGAGTCCCACAGGGCTCTGTACTCGGTCCTATCTTGTTTCTGATATATGTAAATGATCTCCCGAAGGGTATAGATTCATTTCTCTCAATGTTTGCGGACGATGCCAAAATTATCAGAAGGATTAAGACAGAAGAGGACTGTTTGAGGCTTCAAGAAGATCTAGACAAACTGAAGGAATGATCGAACAAATGGTTGTTAGAGTTGAACCCAACCAAATGTAATGTAATGAAGATAGGTGTAGGGAGCAGGAGACCAGATACAAGGTATCATCTGGGAGAAGAAATTCTTCAGGAGTCAGAGAAAGAAAAAGACTTGGGGGTTGATATCACGCCAGACCTGTCTCCTGCAGCCCATATCAAGAGGATAACATCAGTGGCATATGCCAGGCTGGCCAACATACGAACGGCATTCAGAAACTTGTGTAAAGAATCATTCAGAACTTTGTATACCACATATGTCAGGCCAATCCTGGAGTATGCAGCCCCAGCATGGAGTTCATATCTAGTCAAGGATAAATAAACTGGAAAAGGTTCAAAGGTTTGCCACCAGACTAGTACCCGAGCTGAGAGGTATGAGCTACGAGGAGAGACTACTGGAATTAAACCTCACTTCGCTGGAAGACAGAAGAGTTACGGGGGACATGATCACCACATTCAAGATTCTGAAGGGAATTGATAGGGTAGATAAAGACAGCCAATTTAACACAAGGGGCACACGCACTAGGGGACACAGGTGGAAACTGAGTGCCCAAGTGAGCCACAGAGATATTAGAAATAACTTTTTTAGTGTCAGAGTGGTTTAAAAATGGAATGCATTAGGAAGTGATGCGGTGGAGGCTGACTCCATACACAGTTTCAAGTGTAGCTATGATAGAGCCCAATAGGCTCGGAAACCTATACACCAGTTGATGTGTTCAGGTATATAATCATTTTAAGACTACACTTAATTTTCTTAATTTTAACCAGAGTTTTATCCATTCTAGTATTCTACCATTTATTCCATAATGGAATAAATTTGTAATTTATTTCTTCAAATTAAATTAATTTATTTCTTTAATCCTCAACCTTGTAATTTTCTTACAAGGTTGAGGTGCGAGACTTAAGAGCCGAAGCTCAACCCCCGCAAGCACAACTAGGTGAGTGCACACTTGAAGACGATGAGTCACGATAACGAAGCTATCTTGAGGTTATCTTCAGATGATTTCGGGGCTTAGCGTTCCCGCGGCCCGGTCCTCGACTAGGCCTCCTTTTTGTTACACACCCCCAGGAAGCAGCCCGTAGCAGCTGTCTAACTCCCAGGTACCTATTTTATTGCTAGGTAAAAAGGAGCATCAGGGTGAAAGAAACTTTGCCCATTTGTTTCCGCCTCCTCCGGGGATCGAACCCGGAACCTCAGGACTACGAATCTGGAGCGCTGTCCACTCAGCTGTCAGAAGATATAATGACCAAACCACACCAGAATACAGAGAAACAATGGACTTGACAAACGACTTGAGAATGGTCCAGGATGGACCGAAACGTCGTCGTCCCTTCACTTTCTAGTGTGTGGTCTGGTTAACATTCTTCAGCCACGTTATTGTGACTCATCGCCGGCATAGAGAAACAACTTGATAATGGTCCAAGATGGACTAAAATGTCGTTTCTCCATTTTCTGTGGTTTGGTCATCATGAGTACACACACACACACACACACACACACACACACACACACACACACACAGTCTGTCTATTCACTCTGTCTAGGCTACAAGATGACCTAGACAGACTGAGTGAATGATCCAACAAATGGCTGTTGAAGTTCAATCCGAGTAAATGCAAAGTAATGAAACTAGGCAGTGGAAACAGGAGGCCAGACACAGGATACAGAATAGGAGATGAAGTACTTAATGAAACGGACAGAGAGAAAGATCTAGGAGTTGATATCACACCAAACCTGTCTCCTGAAGCCCACATAAAAAGAATAACGTCTGCGGCATATGCGAGGCTGGCTAACATCAGAACAGCGTTCAGGAACCTGTGTAAGGAATCATTCAGAATCTTGTACACCACATATGTAAGACCAATCCTGGAGTATGCAGCCCCAGCATGGAGCCCGTACCTTGTCAAGCACAAGACGAAGCTGGAAAAAGTACAAAGGTATGCTACTAGACTAGTCCCAGAACTAAGAGACATGAGTTACGAGAAAAAGCTGCGGGAAATGCACCTTACGACACTGAACGACAGAAGAGTAAGGGGAGACATGATCACAACCTACAAAATCCTCAGAGGAATCGACCGGTAAACAAGGATAAACTATTCAACACTGGTGGGACGCGAACAAGGGGACAGAGGTGGAAACTGAGTACCCACATGAGCCACAGGGACGTTAGAAGGAACTTTTTCCTTGTCAGAGTAGTTAACGGAATGATGCATTAGGCAGTGATGTGGTGGAGGCTGACTCCATACAGTTTCAAATGTAGATATGATAGAGCCCAGTAGGCTCAGGAATCTATACACCAGTTGATTGACAGTTGAGAGGCGGGACCAAAGAGCCAAAGCTCAACCCCCGCAAGCACAAATAGGTAAGTGCACACACACACACACACACACATTGGGGCCTCGTAGCCAGGTGGATAGCGCGCAGGGCTCGTAATTCTGTGGCGCGGGTTCGATTCCCGCACGAGGCAGAAACAAATGGGCAAAGTTTCTTTCACCCTGAATGCCCCTGTTACCTAGCAGTAAATAGGTACCTGGGAGTTAGTCAGCTGTCACGGGCTGCTTCCTGGGGTGTGTGTGTGTGTGTGTGGAGAAAAAAAAAGTAGTTAATAAGCAGTTGATTGACAATTGAGAGGCGGGCCGAAAGAGCAAAGCTCAACCCCCGCAAAACACAACTAGGTGAACACAACTAGGTGAATACACTAGGTGAATACACACACATTATTGCAGCTCTTGTCAACATCATGGTACAGACCATATCGTAAGAAGAGCCACTGAACTGGCCATTACATACCTTCAAGAACGTAATTTATGAAAGAGAGCCACCTGGTGGTAATTTATGAAACAGTCTAACTGCCTCCCAGAGTCCAGGTGTCTAGCTATCTGGCTCCCAGAGACCAGGTGTCTAGCTATCTGGCTTCCAGTGTCCAGGTGTCTAGCTATCTGGCTCCCAGAGTCCAGGTGTCTAGCTATCTGGCTTCCAGTGTCCAGGTGTCTAGCTATCTGGCTTCCAGTGTCCAGGTGTCTAGCTATCTGGCTCCCAGAGTCCAGGTTTCTAGCAATCTGGCTCTCAGAGTCCAGGTATCTAGCTATCTGGCTCTCAGATTCCAGGTGTCTAGCTATCTGGCTTCCAGAGTCCAGGTATCTAGCTATCTGGCTCTCAGAGTCCAGGTATCTAGCTATCTGGCTTCCAGAGTCCAGGTATCTAGCTATCTGGCTCTCAGAGTCCAGTATCTAGCTATCTGGCTTCCAGAGTCCAGGTATCTAGCTATCTGGCTCTCAGAGTCCAGGTATCTAGCTATCTGGTTTCCAGAGTCCAGGTATCTAGCTATCTGGCTCTCAGAGTCCAGGTATCTAGCTATCTGGCTCTCAGAGTCCAGGTGTCTAGCTATCTGGCTCCCAGAGTCCAGGTATCTAGCTAACTGGCTCCCAGAGTCCAGGTTTCTAGTTATCTGGCTCACAGAGTCCAGGTTCTAGCTATCTGGCTCCCAGAGTCCAGGTTTCTACATACTCAAGCTTGTCTTTAGTCGACCCAAAGCGGCTTGCTGGAACCCCCTCTTTCTCTTCCGTCACCCTCGAAGTCTCACCTCTCGAGTGTTGAGTGTTACTTAAACACGATAGCTGTGCTTCGGAAGCCTGTATTTACCTCAGCCCTCCAGTGGCTCAGGCAGCTGTCTATGCCCAAGCCTTGCTGCTCCAAGAAACTGTCAAGTCTGATCGATCACTGCCATCATTTTCCCCCCCTGAAGCTTGAGTGATAAGGTATCAATAAGGCTTTGTAGATAATGATACCTTATCTGCAGATAAGTCTTGATAGATATCTTTTCACTGAAGGTGATAATAAGGTATATCATTAAGACTGACTTTGTAGATAAGGTGTCATCAAGACTTGGCAGATAACATGTTATTAACTTTTACACCAATCAAATAGTTATTTCTAATAAATGCCTCTATTGTCCTTCATTCTAATATTGCATTAAAATAATAATTAATTAAATTAATTAATTAAATTAATTTGCTAGAATATAATGCATTCGTGGTCACTACTTCAGCGTCTCTTGTATAGTATTGACCAACCTAGAGAAAATTCTCTCTCAATATAAATACAAAATTCATTTATATTTAAAGCAAACTTCTTATTTTTTGCACACATGCTTACCAACTTTTGATTGCTCTACAGCCAGGGAAAAATATCTTCTCAAAAAACAATATATAAAAAACAACAACTTTTCAAACTTTTCCCACACCACCCCTCCCCCCCCACCCCCCCAAAAAAATTCCAATCGCATATCCAGGTTTATATTCCGTCCAAGTAATCTTTGGTCGAGGTGTGAGTCCCGGCTTCTCTTGGCCATTCACAGCTCTTCATCTCACACTGTGGTTGACACTTGTTGTCCATTCGGCCTAGGAGGTGTCCACTCCGGTTACCCTTCTGGAATTTAGTTGTGGGTCCGAGGAGCCTCTGGTCTCGGGTTCTCATTTTCGCACGTAGATTCGGTCCCTGCCCTTTCTTAAGATGACGTATCTGGTGGCGACTGTACCGCCTCTTCCTGACAAACTATCTCCAAACTAATGTTCCAACGGGGACGTAAGGCCTAGCAGGCCCCCTCCCCACAACAAGCCCCCCCCCCGAAGTTGAAAACAAAGGTCAACAAATGGATTGAAACTGTGAATGCCAAGTACCGATCCGGACTCCACCTGCCAAAGATGTATTGGAGAATATCAACCTGGATATGCCTATGGAACGGTCAAACGCATAAGCGCTGGGAAACCCACTTCACGGGCCCAATTATCAGCCAGATACCCACACACCAACGTACAGGACTGGCGAAAAGACCTCCCCCGGCCCAACGGACTCCTTACTGCACTGCCATAGTGTCCGGACGGCAACTTCGAGCCTGAACAGTACCCCCGAGAAGGAGATTTGGTTGACTCTACTTGCTGGAAGGGCAAGCGGGCTAACTAAGGGGATGAAGCGCAGCTCGTGTGGGCAACGTAGTAGACATCACTGCGATTCACCACGCGTACCATGGGTCGGGCATAGAACAAGCCGATGATAGTACGGACTAGTGGAGCAGTGGAAGCGTGTGTCGAGACCCGGCCTGGTACTCCCCGTGCACATCTCTCTCGGCCCTGCTGTTGGACCAACAACATCTCTTTCCAGGCGATTTAACGATGCATAAGCAACAGGGCTCTATCAAGGCACAATCATGAATCTCTTTCGCCACCAACCAAACCACACGCAGAGAAATCCTTAACAAGACAACACATGAAGTCAATCGAATTAGCATACAGCAGACAACAGGGCGGCTTGACATCTGCGACGAGGCGACTAGGCACATCAAAGACAGTGCAGCACCAGCACAATCGAACAGCCAGTTAACGCACTGAACTTAGTATTCTACCCACTTCAAGGACTGGCCGCATACCTCCAATTATATAAAACATCAAGAAGAATAACGGGCACAATAGGCCTTCTGGCAGTTACAGACATTCTAGTTGTCTTCACACTTAGCGTGATACCCATTGTCTCGTGTTCTGTGTAGTTTGCTCCAGCCTCACCCCCAAGTACCATTGGTCACATGTCGACCTCACCCAAATGCAGGAGGTATAAAAAGACTAAGCTGTTTAAACTCTGGTTCAGTTATGAGTTCTGGTTCTGTGTGTGTGTAAGGCTAAAGTCTTTGAAAATGTAATAGTTTTTACGAACCGCTCAAGTGGTGTCGCGTCAGACTAGAAATAGAATTGAATTTTGGAGAATTGAGTTTTCACTTACCGTCATCAGTAAACACACACATAAGGAGGAAAATTGAGAAAATTCGTACCGAGTTAGGAATTATTACAATCTTCATTTTGCACGGTCAATAGTTTCATAACATGATATATATATATATATATATATCTATATATTATATAGGATATGATAATGAGTCTATATAAGTAGGTACTATATATAATATGATATATAATATATTACTATTACGAATAAAAGATTCGACTGCAAGATTCTCGCCTTATAAACATGTATCCTGAGCTCTTCCCATGTTATATCATGTTATAGCTCACATGATATCTTGGTCGCAACTCCGCTTTAAATCTCCTCCGCCCTCTGGCCAAACAATCTTCCCTCTCAGCCACACTCGCCAATCCTAGCAATATTCTCTCCCCCTTCCTTCACCGCTAAATTCTCTGTTTGCAAAAATGAAGTGTTTGGTTTGCGAACCGCTAGTTATCTGGCCAAAGGGCTCGGTGCTCTGATTACCCCCCTTACTGGATTGCGTGCAGGTTCCTTACTTGACTTATTCGTTTATATGTACATTTCCGGTTGGTGGCCGACAGTCGACGAGTATGCAAAAGGTGTATAGAATATACACTGGACTTGTGAAAAGGGTACACGAGTCGTTTGGAAGAGAGATGAGCTGATGCCCATGACTACTGTAGAAGATGTACAGCTGTGACTGTGTTGAGAATTAGCACTGTGACTTCGAGAAATGTAGCACATGACTTTTCGAAGAAGCTTAGCACTGTCTGGATGACCGTCAGTGCTAGAGCCGATAGGGCAGTGTGGATTTCACTCAGTAGTCTATACTGCACAAATGGTGGTATGTAATCGAATTATTATGTCAAGTATATGAGATCAAATGCTTCCTGATTTAAGCCTATCGTGTCCATCAGATGAGGATATTTTTGATGGTTACGCGCAGGTGGATACAAAAGAATTTTATGTTATGATCTCCTTGCTAGCAAGCTGGGGGGCTTTTCACCTTCCCCTGTGTACGTATGAATTATGCCTAATTCAGACTAGGTTTTCTTGCTGGGCAACATGGCGCCTGGCTAATCAAGTGTACATACCAGGGTCCACACAAGTGACCTGCTGGTGAGCAGAGAGCAAAGAGTTAAGAGAGGCTGCCGTCAGGCCGATGCTTTCCCCCATGTACAGGGTTCGAACCTGGATAGAACAATTTCCTCGCGAGACGAGGGGCGGGAAACGTCCTGTCCAGCTACGCGCCGTTACGGACAAATTTTCCAGTGCTCTTAGACGTTGGCTGAACTGTAACATTACCGAGATAGCACCAAAACAATCTCTTCAGCAATTAAGCGCATCACACATTTTCCAGTGTACGAATTCGTCCATCCTTATGCGATCAATTTTCCGATACACATTCTTTACCAGCAGTACGCTGATAATTTCCTCGATTACAAAATTTTCAACATACTGATAAAGATTACTGGAATAAATGTCACAGTATTCCCGAGTAAGATTCACAGGGTGAAAAATTGTGAAAGCATCTCATCGTAGGAGGACTTTCTTTTAAGAGGAACAATCCAGCAAATCTTGTTACTATCTGCAGTCCTCTGTCCACCACACAAATATTGGTAGGGTAAATGTAACAGCCCCCATATTGCAATTCTGTACCGTGTCATCGGACAGTCAGGAATGTACGTACTAACACATAGTATAAAGAAATTTACTGTGCCACTCTATGGTGGATGGTTGCTAACTTAGCC
>WNGS01028583.1:11971621-11984284 GCA_020271785.1 Procambarus virginalis | reverse complement strand
TAGCCAGGAATAAGTGATAAGTGTTATCGATCTCCTGTAGTCTGTAACTGGGAGAATGATCGAGATTTTGCCTCGCCATCGTCTCGCCTTCTCCAGCACGCCACCCACAACAGTTGAACAACTCCAGTTACCTAGATGAACAAATTACACTCCTATAAATTGCTTGCTCTGCCCGGAATCGAACCCGGGGGGTCAAGCGGTTGTGAGAAACCTGCGGATGAGGATGGGTTTGGGGGCCAGATTCACGAAGCAGTTACGCAAGTACTTACGAACCTGTACATTTTTCCTCAACCTTTGACGGCTTTGGTTACATTTATTAAACAGTTTACAAGCATGAAAACTTCCCAATCAACTGTTGTTGTTGTTATAAACAGCCTCCTGGTGCTTCGGAGCTCATTAACTGTTTAATAATGTAACCAAAGCCGTCAAAGATTGAGAAAAGATGTACAGGTTCGTAAGTGCTTGCGTAATGCTTCGTGAGTCTGGCCCCTGGAAGGTTATGATGACCTTAGACAGTGATGACCCGCTGGTTGGGACTGGTGACCATTACCACCATTGCTTCTTCTCACGCTGGCCTCGGTGAGGGGGGGGGGGAGGGAATGGTGGTTGTTTGTGTCTGAGGGTGACGGGATTGTGGTGGTTCTTCATTGTGGGAGTTCGGACTCATTGGAATGTGGTGTGTGTGTGTGTGTGTGTGTGTGTGTGTGTGTGTGTGTGTGTGTGTGTGTGTGCGCGCGCGCGCGCGTGTGTGTGTGTGTGTGTGCTCCTGAATACTCACACCTCACCTCTCTTACCTCACCTCTAACACCTCACCACCCACTCAGGGCAACCATGATCGTCTCTTCCTCGACTATATCCTGTACACAATGTGCTTCTTCAAGACAAGACAAAGTCACCTGTACCTTGTAGGGACGCCAAGTTGCTCCTCCTCCCGAGTGAGTGTAACTCCAGGTGACAGTGAAAATGTTCAGGGTGCTACGTCTGGCCCCACCAACAGTGCCAGGGGCCCACAGTGTGTGGCTGGAAGGCCCCACCAACAGTGTCAGGGGCCCACAGTGTGTAGCTGGAGAGCCCCCACCAACAGTGTCAGGGGCCCACAGTGTGTGGCTGGAAGGCCCCCACCAACAGTGTCAGGGGCCCACAGTGTGTGGCTGGAGAGCCCCCACCAACAGTGCCAGGGGCCCACAGTGTGTGGCTCGAGGGCTCCCACCAACAGTGCCAGGGGGCCCACAGTGTGTGGCTGGAGGGGCCCCCACCAACAGTGCCAGGGGGCCCACAGCGTGTGGCTGGAGGGGCCCCCACCAACAGTGCCAGGGGGCCACAGTGTGTAGCTGGAGAGCCCCCACCAACAGTGTCAGGGGCCCACAGTGTGTGGCTGGAGAGCCCCCACCAACAGTACCAGGGGGCCACAGTGTGTGGCTGGAAGGCCCCCCACCAACAGTGCCAGGGGCCCACAGTGTGTGGCTGGAGGGCCCCCCACCAACAGTACCAGGGGGCCACAGTGTGTGGCTGGAAGGCCCCCACCAACAGTACCAGGGGGCCACAGTGTGTAGCTGGAGGGCCCCCACCAACAGTACCAGGGGGCCCACAGTGTGTGGCTGGAGGGCCCCCACCAACAGTACCAGGGGGCCACAGTGTGTGGCTGGAGGGCCCCCACCAACAGTACCAGGGGGCCCACAGTGTGTGGCTGGAGGGCCCCCACCAACAGTACCAGGGGGCCACAGTGTGTGGCTGGAGGGCCCCCACCAACAGTACCAGGGGGCCCACAGTGTGTGGCTGGAGGGCCCCCACCAACAGTGCCAGGGGCCCACAGTGTGTGGCTGGAGGGGCCCCCACCAACAGTGCCAGGGGGCCACAGTGTGGGGCTGGAGGGCCCCCACCAACAGTGCCAGGGGGTCCACAGTGTGTGGCTGGAGGGCCCCCACCAACAGTGCCAGGGGGCCACAGTGTGTAGCTGGAGGGCCCCCACCAACAGTACCAGGGGGCCACAGTGTGTAGCTGGAGGGCCCCCACCAACCGTACCAGGGGGCCACAGTGTGTAGCTGGAGGGCCCCGCCGATACACACACATTTTCCATCACAAGATTGATGGCGCCAGAATCGGTCCAATAATAAATTTCCTCTTCATGTTTCGCGGTACAAGACTCCGGGAGTCTCACGTTCTCCTTTGTGTATATATGTAACACACACACACACACACACACACACCTGGGCGTCGGTGTCTGTGTGGATAGCACGCTGGACACGTAATCCTGTGGCCCGGGTTCGATTCCCGGCGCCGAAGAGAAACAAAATGGGCAGAGTTTCTTTCACCCTGATGCCCCTGTTACCTAGCAGTAAATAGGTACCTGGAAGTTAGACAGCTGTTACGGGCTGCTTCCTGTGTGTGTGTGTGTGTGTGTGTATGTGTGTGTGTGTGTGTGTGTGTGTGTGTGTGTGTGTGTGTGTGTGTGTGTGTGTGTGTGTGTGTGTGTTAAAAAAATTGTTAGTAGTTAGTAACAGCTGATTGATTGACAGTTGAGAGGCGGGCCGAAAGAGCAGAGCCCAACCCCTGCAAGCACAACTAGGTGAACACACACACACACACACACACACACACACACACACACACACACACACACACACACACACACACACACACACACACACACACACACGAAGGAGGTTATTCTAGAAAGGAAGAGCCATCTGCAGTATGTGGAGGAATACAAAAAAGTATTCCTCCAGAGGGACAGGATGAAGGAGAAGAGAGTCAGGGCGACAAAGGCAAGGAAGAAGCGCAGGGAGAGACGAGCAAACCAGGACATCACATCCCCCAACACAACATCCCCAGGGGTCAGGGGGGAACCCACAACCAGCATCCCAGCAACACCAGAGGGGAGGGCAACACCACCACCTCCCTCTGCATAGAACCCTCCCTTCCCCTCACCCTACCTGCCCTCACTCAAACTTCATTCTGACCCTGTCACCCCTTCCCCATTCCCACCATGTCCCCCTCCCCCCTTTCTCCCCCTTCCCCCTTCATCCCATACCCTCCCTATCCCTCCTCCCCTCCTCACCCCGTATCTTCCATATCCCCCCTACCTCCTTACCCCTTATCCTACTGACCCGCCTTCCCTTGACCCCCCCCACCCCAGAGTCCCACAGGGCTCTGTGCTTGGACCTATCCTGTTTCTGATATTCGTAAATAATCTCCCAGAGGGTATAGACTCATTCCTCTCAATGTTTGCTGGCGATGCCAAAATTATGAGAAGGATTAAGACAGAGGAGGACAGCTTGAGGCTTCAAGAAGACCTGGACACGCTGCAGGAATGGTCGAACAAATGGTTGTTAGAGTTTAACCCAAGCAAATGTAATATAATGAAGATAGGTGTAGGGAGCAGGAGACCAGATACAAGGTATCATTTGGGAGATGAAATACTTTAAGAGTCAGAGAGAAAGACCTGGGAGTTGATATCACGCCAGACCTGTTCCCTGAAGCCCATATCAAGAGGATAACATCAGCGGCATATGCCAGATTGGCTAACATAAGAACGGCCTTTAGAAACTTGAGTAACTAATCTTTCAAAACTTTGTATACCACATATTTCAGATCAATCCTGGAGTATGCGGCTCCAGCATGGAGTCCCTATCTAGTCAAGCATAAGACTAAACTGTAAAAGGTTCAAAGGTTTGCCACCAGACTAGTACCCGAGCTGAGAGGTATGAGCTACGAGGAGAGACTACGAAATTTAAAAATTTACTACGGGATTTAAACCTCACGTCACTGGAAGACAGAAGAGTTGGGGGGGACATGATCACAACATACAAGATTCTCAGAGGCATTGATAGGGTAGATAAAGACAGACTATTTAACACAAGGGGCACACGCACTAGGGGACACAGGTGGAAACTGAGTGCCCTAATGAGCCACAGAGACGTTAAAAAAGAATTTTTTTCAGTGTCAGAGTAGTGGACAAATGGAGTGCATTAGGCAGTGATGTGGTGGAGGCTGACTCCATACACAGCTTCAGGTGTAGATATGACAGAGCCCAGTAGGCTCAGGAACCTGTACACCTGTTGATTCATGGTTGAGAGGCGGGACCAAAGAGCCAGAGCTCAACCCCCGCAAGCACAAATAAGTGAAATAGGTGAGCACAAACAAACACACACACACACACACACACACACACACACACACCAACCCAAACCTGGAAGGTGTTTGAGCAACTCAGCGAGATATTCCAAGACTACACAATGGAGCAAGTAGAAAATGCCTGAACTGCAAATGTTATTAAACCATTGTGGCATCTGAGGACTCCGAGGTTACCAGAGATGAGGTGATGAGGCACGGAGGCATCTGCTGGAACTGGACACGAGAAAGGCAGCTGGAACTGGACACGACAAAGCCTGCTGGAACTGGACACGACAAATACTGCTGGAACTGGACACGACAAAGGCTGCTGGAACTGGACACGACAAAGCCTGCTGGAACAGACAGATTCTCACCACGGTTACAAACAAGAGTTGAGCCGCTTTCTAAGCCATATAAGTAGGTACAGAAACGAGGGGACCTACCAGAAGGCTGGAAGACAGCCAATGTCGTCCCAGTATACACGAAGGGACAAAATAAACAAGACAAGAAGCACTGAACTACAAACCAATGTTCCAGCCCGCTTCCTCAATACGCTAGGTGATGGAAAGAGCAGTGAGAGAGATGCTAACAGCTAGCACATCAGGAGGGAAGAACTTTGCAACAACCCAAAGCTATGTCTTCAATAATGACAAATCTTGTCGCACAAACATAACAGAATTCTACGCAGACTAAATAGTGTTGAAGTTGTCATACAAGCTTGGCCACAGACCGTAAGGGATTAGTGTATTAGTTTCAGAAGGAAGTGTGAATGACACGGGACGTGCTCGAGTGGATCAAAACAAAACAGTTCCAAACAAAAGACTTAAGTGTTGGTGTGTGGGAAGACCTCTCAGAGCGGTAGTGTTGTTAACAGCAAAGGTACCCATAGTGGTTCAGTACTCGGACCTCTCCTCTTCCTGACCGTATCCTTGAGTACCATGGGAACCCACTTATCGGGACACAAATGTCCCCGACCTGGGACCTCTATTCCTCCAAGCGTCAGAGGTATACAAAGCCATCATGTCATTTCCGCCAGGCTCAGCAAGGGGATACACTGGAGTAAGACCTCAAGGAGATGACAAACCCAGTTCTCGGCGAAGTTGCCGAGACACTACTGTCAGAGGTCACGAAGTCTGTCAACAGCTGCCTCTCTGAGCTGATCGCAGATACAATTAAACCCTTCTTCTCTGGAGCATCCCTTTGTGACCATAAGAAGAAGGATGGTGGAGTCAGACCCATTGCCGTGGGTAACACACTTCGGCGCCTCGTTGCCAGAGCAGATGTCAGAAACATCCGCACGGAATCTGCAACGATACTTCGACCCCATCAACTAGGTATTGGTGTCCCCCATGGCTGTGAAGCAGCATCTCATGCAGCACGAGCCTATATTAAGCACCTCCCAGAAAATAAGGCATTAATTAAACATTAAAAATGCTTCAACCAGGTAAAAAGGGATGTGGTACTGGAAGCAGTTCGAACCAGCTTTCCTTGTCTACTTCCCTTCGTTTCAGCAGGCTACAGTAGGGAATCGACACTGTTGTTTGGGGAACATGAAGTTGTTTCCGCAGAAGGTGTCCAGCAGGGAGACCCACTTGTCCCTTTCCTTTTCTGCATGGCAGCTAAAGACGTCACAAGCAGGTTGACCAGCGAATTCAACATCTGGATCCTGGACGATGGCACCCTGGCAGGGACACAGGAGTCCATTCTAGGAGCTCTACAGCTAGTGAAATCTAAGGGAGAGGAGTTAAGCCTCACCCTAAATCCATCAAAGTGTGAAATCATCTCATCCAGCCAACCAGTCATAGATGCAGTACGAACCATATTGCCAGGAGCCCAAGTGATCGCTCCCACCGACAGTGTGCTGCTAGGGGCACCTCTGGGCTGGAGCGCCATTGAGGTAGTCCTCGAAGAAAAGCTGAACGACCTGAGGAGGATGGAGGCGAGAATAGGGGCTTTGGTTGCCCACGATGCTTTATACCTTCTCGCAAGGTGCCTGGCCTTACCCAGACTCACCCATTTCCTCAGGTGTGCTCCCTCCTTCGACAGCCCAAAATTAACGGAATACGACTCACTCCTAAAGACAATAACTATGAAAGTGTTAAACCTCTCCCTGCAAGATGACCAGTGGGACCAAGCACCGCTCACAGTTAGACTCGGGGGAATAGGTATTCGCAAGGCGACACAGCATTGTCGGCATTCTTATCCTCGACCAGTGCTACAAGTGAATTATTGAATGAAATACTACCAAAATATCTAAGACACTCCATTGGGATTGATGATCCCAAATTTGTGGAAGGAGCTGGTCAGTGGGACACTCTTGCCAACTCTCACCCTCGACCAACTTTTCTAAACGACTGTAAACAGGCCAAATGGGATAGCCCCATAGTGGAGAACATCGCCACAACATTGCTGGAGACAGCTTCGGAGAAGGACAGAGCGCGTCTCCCAGCTGTGCAAGCCCCCCATGCTGGGGACCTATTGCTGGCAGTCCCTAATTCCGCCTTAGGCACCTACCTGGACTCTCGGGCCCTAAGTATTGGTGTTGCTCTGCGCCTTGCCGCCCCTATCTCCACCGAACACCGGCGTATTTGCGGCCAGGCACGGGCAGACCAATACGGCAGCCATGGTCTCATCTGTCGTAAGACACAGGGAAAGATTGCCAGACACGAGGCAGTCAATGACATCATCAAGAGAAGTTTGGCTACAGCTGGATGTCCAGCACAAAGGGAACCCCAGTTGTGCAGACCTGACAACAGCCAAAAACGCCCAGATGGAGTCACCCTGCAGCCATGGAGGGAAGGTAAACAGGTTGTATGGGATTACACCTGTGTGTCTACATTGGCTCAGACTTATCTACCTCACAGTACAGCTGAGGGAGGCGGGGCAGCCACCTTCAGGGAGACCCAGAAAACTAATAATTACAGTGACCTAGAACGTTGTTACAGGTTCGTGCCGATAGGTTCTGAGACTCTGGGCGCCTGGCTTAAATGTGCACTAAAGTTCCTAAAGGAGGTAGGTGAGGAATTCATTAGGCAAACTAAAGGCTCAAGAGGGGCCAGTTCCCTGTTCTAGCGCCTCAGTGTCGCGATCCAATGAGAAAATGCGTGCTTTAGCTTGGGCACGCACCCAACCTCCGAAGGTCTGGATGTGGTCTGCGAGCAGTGATTGTTATATATGTGTGTGTGTGTTTTATGCAAACTGTAACACAATGTAATAAAATTAATAAAATAATAAAAATAGGAGTGGCAGTAAAGAAACTATTACAGTATTCGGCGAGAATCCACAAAGTCTCCCCTGAATACTCTTTATTTTCTTCTCCGAGGCTATGGGTCCCTACAATTGCTCCAGAGGCGGTACCCCTATATATATACAAATGACTAATCACTATATCGTGGCTAATAACATCTTATTAACTTCGAACCATCGGCGCCTCGATCCACAGACCAACAAGACAGACTTTCAGAGACACCAAATCCGCTCACAGGATGACCACATGAGAATCACAACCAACACAACAATCTAATCAATCAAACCCTTTTCATTTCCATAAGTGGGGAGGCGTGCTTTCATTACCCCCTTCCCTAATGGTTGTGACCTATCGTGACCTTCTACGTTGTCATTGTTTTAGATTTAGCTACTCAGAACGAAGTGTCCATGTAGCACCGGCTATGGTGAGCCCCGTAACTTCTCCTACGCCAACGACCTGCTTTCAAGTCATTCGGGAAGACTTGCGGAACAGAGTTTTAAGAAGTCAGTGTGTGTGGAGTTGTGTGTGAGGCCGCGGAAGACAAACTTTACCCCGCTCTGTAATTCCTGAACGGAGAAGAAGTCGCCTTAGTTATACGCAAGATAAACGACACAGTTGGTGGTAGGAACGATGTCCTGGAAGATACAGGTTGTGTCCTGGAAGATACAGGTTGTGTCCTGGAAGATACAGGTTGTGTCCTGGAAGATACAGGTTGTGTCCTGGAATATTCAGTGGAATTTTGGAAGACAGGATTGTATGTAAGATCAAGAGGAATCCAGTAAGATCAAGAAGTAACCTGTCTGCCCCGGTTCTACTAGTCTACCATCCTGTCTGTCCCGGTTCTACTAGTCTACCATCCTGTCTGTCCCGGTTCTACTCGTCTACCAACCTGTCTGCCCCGGTTCTACTCGCCTACCAACCTGTCTGTTTTCGAGGGCTTCGATATCAAGTTTGGAGTACGTTGATCAGATAACATTGCACACAGTAAGTCCGTTCAAGGACTAAAATACTATTGGATAGCATATTCTAAGTGTGTTATTGTCAGGGGGGGCCAAATATAACATGATAGCATATTGTAAGTGTGTTATTGTCAGGGGGTCCAATTATAACATGATAGCATATTCTAAGTGTGTTATTGTCAGGGCCTGATATAATATGATAGCATAATCCAACTGAGTCCTTTCCAGTGGTCATATTTAATTAGATTACATAGTGTGAGTGGGCGCTTGTCAGGGTCTAACGTAATTGGATGAGAAAATCGCTCCATGGAAATCATCACTCATCTCCCAAGCAGCATTTGGCACCAACGAAGAATTATCTAAATACAACGAGAGATATGAGCTACATGGATAATCATCTCGGCATGGGAGAGAGAGAGAGAGAGAGAGAGAGAGAGAGAGAGAGAGAGAGAGAGAGAGAGAGAGAGAGAGAGAGAGAGAGAGAGCTAGCCGGTGCATGTAAGATTGTATGTAAGATCAAGAGGAATCCAGTAAGATCAAGAAGTAACCTGTCTGCCCCGGTTCTACTAGTCTACCATCCTGTCTGTCCCGGTCTACTAGTCTACCATCCTGTCTGTCCCGGTTCTACTCGTCTACCAACCTGTCTGCCCCCCGGTTCTACTCGCCTACCAACCTGTCTGTTTTCGAGGGCTTCGATATCAAGTTTGGAGTACGTTGATCAGATAACATTGCACACAGTAAGTCCGTTCAAGGACTAAAATACTATTGGATAGCATATTCTAAGTGTGTTATTGTCAGGGGGGGCCAAATATAACATGATAGCATATTGTAAGTGTGTTATTGTCAGGGGGTCCAATTATAACATGATAGCATATTCTAAGTGTGTTATTGTCAGGGCCTGATATAATATGATAGCATAATCCAACTGAGTCCTTTCCAGTGGTCATATTTAATTAGATTACATAGTGTGAGTGGCGCTTGTCAGGGTCTAACGTAATTGGATGAGAAAATCGCTCCATGGAAATCATCCACTCATCTCCCAAGCAGCATTTGGCACCAACGAAGAATTATCTAAATACAACGAGAGATTGAGCTACATGGATAATCATCTCGGCATGGGAGAGAGAGAGAGAGAGAGAGAAGAGAGAGAGAGAGAGAGAGAGAGGAGAGCGAGAGAGAGAGAGAGAGAGAGAGAGAGAGAGAGCTAGCGGTGCAGAATAATTAGAAAGGATAATTCTGCACACTCACCCTCATAATGGTGATGGATACTCTATGAGCTACGGGAATAGCGCAGGAAAGCCAGAACCGCGTACAGTGACCTATTCCACCCAATATGTCTTGCTTGTGTGGTCGTGGGCGGTTTTCTCTCACTTTTGCCTTGTGCAGATCATGCTTTTGCTACCAGGAAACAGGAGAAAATTGCACTCTATCAGCGCATGGCGCCAATGCTCTATCATTANGACCACGCAAGCAAACAAATACCCTCGCGAACATGACAAAAAAAAAAAAAAAAACAGAGGCACAAACGAACTCTCCTTCTGCAAACTTCCATACAACGCCTAATTGCAGAGTGAAATTGTCCTTGAACGGTTGTTAAATAATACTTGATTTCAAAGCACTCTTCATTACCTCCCCCCAACACCCCCCAGACCCCCCCCCAACCCCCCCCCTCAGTACAGGAGTCTTCCGTTGTCTATTTCTAATAAATTGTTAATTTAGGTGTTAAATATATCATTAATTCTGCAACCACAGGTCTAAATGGCTTTGAATATTGAGTGTACTTAGTCATCAAGTCACTCTGGCGAAGTTAGTGAATATTGTTCAGCCGCTGAGTGCAAGGGGGCTGGCTGACACTGTCACAGAGTACAAGGGGCTGGCTGACACTGTCACAGAGTACAAGGGGCTGGCTGACACTGTCACAGAGTACAAGGGGCTGGCTGACACTGCCACAGAGTGCAAGGGGGCTGGCTGACACTGTCACAGAGTGCAAGGGGGCTGGCTGACACTGTCACAGAGTACAAGGGGCTGGCTGACACTGTTACAGAGTGCAAGGGGCTGGCTGACACTGCCACAGAGTGCAAGGGGGTGGCTGACACTGCCACAGAGTACAAGGGCTGGCTGACACTGTCACAGAGTACAAGGGCTGGCTGACACTGCCACAGAGTGCAAGGGGGCTGGCTGACACTGCCACAGAGTGCAAGGGGGCTGGCTGACACTGTCACAGAGTACAAGGGGCTGGCTGACACTGTCACAGAGTACAAGGGCTGGCTGACACTGCCACAGAGTACAAGGGCTGGCTGACACTGCCACAGAGTACAAGGGGCTGGCTGACACTGCCACAGAGTACAAGGGGCTGGCTGACACTGCCACAGAGTACAAGGGGCTGGCTGACACTGCCACAGAGTACAAGGGGCTGGCTGACACTGCCACAGAGTGCAAGGAGCTGGCTGACACTGTCACAGAGTACAAGGGGCTGGCTGACACTGTCACAGAGTACAAGGGGCTGACTGACACTGTCACAGAGTACAAGGGGCTGGCTGACACTGCCACAGAGTACAAGGGGCTGACTGACACTGTCACAGAGTACAAGGGGCTGGCTGACACTGCCACAGAGTACAAGGGGCTGGCTGACACTGTCACAGAGTACAAGGGGCTGACTGACACTGTCACAGAGTACAAGGGGCTGACTGACACTGTCACAGAGTACAAGGGGCTGACTGACACTGTCACAGAGTACAAGGGGCTGGCTGACACTGCCACAGAGTACAAGGGGCTGTCCTCGTTGATCACATGGTGCAGACACTTTTTTGTTTGTTTCTTGGTCTCATTGAGACAACACAATACAATTACAACTATGCAACAATTATATGTTCCAGTGCAGCTGTTAATTATATATTAACAACTTGATACTTTTATCAATGTTATTCAAGCATTCCAAATACAACATGTAAATACGTGTAAACAAATACAACATGTAAAATACGCGTAAACAAATACAACATGTAAAATACGTGTAAACAAATACAACATGTAAATACGTGTAAACAAATACAACATGTAAAATACGTGTGAACAAATACAACATGTAAAATACGTGTAACAAATACAACATGTAAACAAATTTAACGTGTAAAATACGTGTAAACAAATACAACATGTAAAATACGTGTAAACAAATACAACATGTAAAATACATGTAAACAAATACAACATGTAAAATACGTGTAAACAATACAACATGTAAAATACGTGTAAACAAATACAACATGTAAAATACATGTAAACAAAAAATACATGTAAATGAAGGTGAACAAAATAATGTCTTCTACACGATGCCTTTAGACAATTGGGTGTCATTGTCCAATTATGTAAGATTTGCATTATCTCCCTTAGTGATCTACGCTACCTTGTGTAGCTCCGGGGATCAACGCCCCCCTGCGGCCCGGTCTCCGACCAGGCCTCCCAGTTGGTCGTCTGATCAACCAGGCTGTTGGACGCAAGTCACAAGCCTGGTTGACCAGGTATTCTTTAGGAGCGGTCTTCAAACTTGACGGTTTCCGCTGTAAGCGTTTTTGATAATGCTCTCATAGCATTATCAAATTAATTACCTACTTATTAATAATTAATTAATTAAGCATTAATTAATGATTGAAGGTAATTAATTATTACCTACATAACTTTTATTACCTCTTCGTAGCTTTCAGCGGTAAGAAAAAAAAGATAATCAGGTGGTTTTAATAATATATCTGGGGTTACTCTCTCTCTCTCTCTCGATCTCTCTCTATCTCTCTCCTCTCTCTCTCTCTCTTTCTCTCTCTATCTCTTTCTCTCTCTCTCTTTCTCTCTCTCTCTCTCTCCTCTCTCTCCTCTCTCTCTCTCTCTCTCTCTTTCTATCTCTCTCTCTCTCCTTTTTTCTCTCTCTATCTCTTTCTCTCTCTCTCTCCTCTCCTCTCTACTCTCTTCTCTCTCTCTCTCTCACTCAAATAATTGCACGCGGCGGATTGGTCACCCTGAAAGAGCCTTCAAGGCTAGCCAGAAGAACGGAGATTAATCATATAATAAGATAATTTTAAATAACTACAGAAATACAGCACGCGGCGATAGGAGTAGAGTTAAGTGAGAACAACAACTATTATTCCCCCTCCCCTCCCACCCTCAAATGGCTAAAAAAGAAATTAGCCATTTGAAAGTAAGACATGTCGGCTATGATAAAGTATGCGTGTCTCATTAGGCTAATACCGCAGACATTTGTCTCTCACATGAGCTGCTCACTAATATATGCCGCATTTATTCCAAAATGTTAATTAAATGCTCCAGTGTCATGAATAGTAATGAGAGCAACAT
>WNGS01028583.1:11961621-11969121 GCA_020271785.1 Procambarus virginalis | reverse complement strand
TGATTTATTCTTTATTTCATTTCCGTGTTGGTACATATTGCAAAATGCTTGAAGAATTACCTGACTTTTGAAGAATTACACTGACTTTGAAGAATTACACTGACTTTTGAAGAATTACACTGACTTTTGAAGAATTACACTGACTTTTGAAGAATTACACTGTCTGGAATACCGTGTGAGCCATGGGAGTTTTTTTCTTTATCTATACTGCACAAATTGTGTATGTAAATCTAATTATTATCAAGAATATGAGATCAAATGCTTCGTTTAAGCCTATCGCGTCATCAGATGATGATATTTTTTGGTTTACGCAGATGGATACAAAAATTATTTGATTCCTTGTTAGCAAGCTTGGGGGCTTTCCCTTCCCTTAGTTGATTTATGCTATATGATATTAAGTTTCTTCTGGAACACGGTCGCTAATCAATTTACAACCAGGTCCACAGTTACTGCTGGGTGAGCAGGAGCAAAGAGTTAAGAATAGGTGCCCAGCCGATCTTCCCATGTCAGGGTTCGAACCTGGTAGAAATTTCTCGCGAGACGAAGGGTGAGCGTCTTCCAGTACCCCGTTACGGACAATTTTCAGTGTTCTGACGTTGGTGAATGTAACATATCGATATATTTACCAAAACAATTCTTCACAATACCGATCAATTTTCCGATACATTTTCACAATATCGATCAATTTTCCGATACATTTTCACATACCGATAAATTTTCCGATAAATTTTCACAATACGATAATTTACTGAAAAATGTTCACAGTATCGATAAATTACAGGTAAAAATTGTGAAAGCATTTCGTAGGAGGATTTTTTTTAAGAGAACAACAAAAAAAAATATTATAATTCAGCTCGTCCTCCAAAAATGGGGAGGTAAATGTAACAGCCCCATAAGTGCAATTATGTACTATGTATGACAGTCAGGAAATGTACTTATTACACATAGTATTAAAATGTACTGTCAATTCGGAGGATGGGTTGCATAATTAGCCAGGAATAAGTGATAAGTGTTATCGATCTCCTGTAGTCTGTAACAGGGAGAATGATCTCGATTTTGCCTCGCCTTCTCCAGCACGCCACCCACAACAGTTGAACAACTCCCAGTTACCTAGATGAAACAAATTACACTCCTATAAATTGCTTGCTCTGCCCGGGAATCGAACCCGGGGGGTCAAGCGGTTGTGAGAAACCTGCGGATGAGGATGGGTTTGGGGGCCAGATTCACGAAGCAGTTACGCAAGTACTTACGAACCTGAATATTTTCCTCACCTTTGACGGCTTTGGTTACATTTATTAAACAGTTTACAAGCATGAAAACTTCCCAATCAACTGTTGTTGTTGTTATAAACAGCCTCCTGGTGCTTCGGAGCTCATTAACTGTTTAATAATTGTAACCAAAGCCGTCAAAGATTGAGAAAAGATGTACAGGTTCGTAAGCGCTTGTGTAACTGCTTCGTGAGTCTGGCCCCTGGAAGGTTATGATGACCTTAGACAGTGATGACCCGCTGGTTGGGACTGGTGACCATTACCACCATTGCTTCCTCTCACGCTGGCCTCGGTGAGGGGGGGGGGAGGGAATGGTGGTTGTTTGTGTCTGAGGGTGACGGGATTGTGGTGGTTCTTCATTGTGGGAGTTCGGACGCATTGGAATGTGGTGTGTGTGTGTGTGTGTGTGTGTGTGTGTGTGTGTGTGTGTGTGTGTGTGTGTGTGTGTGTGTGTGTGTGTGTGTGTACTCACCTATTTGTGCTTGCGGGGGTTGAGCTTTGGCTCTTTGGTCCCGAGGTGTGTGTGTGTGTGTGTGTGTGTGTGTGTGTGTGTGTGTGTGTGTGTGTGTACTTACCTATCTGTACTTACCTATCTGTGCTTGCAGGATCGAGCATTGACTCTTGGATCCCGCCTTTCCAGCTATCGGTTGTTTACAGCAATGACTCCTGTCCCATTTCCCTATCATACCTAGTCTTAAAAGTATGAATAGTATTGCTTCCACAACCTGTTCCCCAAGTGCATTCCATTTTTCCACTACTCTCACGCTAAAAGAAAACTTCCTAACATCTCTGTGACTCATCTGAGTTTCCAGTTTCCACCCATGTCCCCTCGTTCTGTTATTATTACGTGTGAACATTTCATCTATTTCCACTTTGTCAATTCCCCTGAGTATTTTATATGTCCCTATCATATCTCCTCTCTCCCTTCTTTTCTCTAGTGTCGTAAGGTTCAGTTCCTTCAGTCGCTCTTCATATCCCTTCCCTCGTAACTCTGGGACAAGCCTCGTCGCAAACCTCTGAACCTTCTCCAGTTTCCTTATGTGTTTCTTCAGGTGGGGGCTCCATGATGGCGCGGCATACTCTAAGACGGGTCTCACGTATGCAGTGTAAAGCGCCCTAAAAGCCTCCTCATTTAGGTTTCTGAATGAAGTTCTAATTTTCGCCAGTGTAGAGTACGCTGCTGTCGTTATCCTATTTATATGTGCCTCAGGAGTTAGATTAGGTGTCACATCCACTCCCAGATCTCTTTCTCGAATCGTTACAGGTAGGCTGTTCCCTTCATTGTGTACTGTCCCTTTGGTCGTGTGTGTGTGTGTGTGGTGTGTGTGTGTGTGTGTGTGTGTGTGTGTGTGTGTGTGTGTGTGTGTGTGTGTGCGCGCGCGCGTGTGTGTGTGCTCCTGAATACTCACACCTCACCTCTCTTACCTCACCTCTCACACCTCACCACCCACTCAGGGCAACCATGATCGTCTCTTCCTCGACTATATCCTGTACACAAATGTGCTTCTTCAAGACAAGACAAAGTCACCTGTACCTTGTAGGGACGCCAAGTTGCTCCTCCTCCCGAGTGAGTGTAACTCCAGGTGACAGTGAAAATGTTCAGGGTGCCACGTCTGGCCCCACCAACAGTGCCAGGGGCCCACAGTGTGTGGCTGGAAGGCTCCCACCAACAGTGCCAGGGGCCCACAGTGTGTGGCTGGAGAGCCCCCACCAACAGTGCCAGGGGGCCCACAGTGTGTGGCTGGAGAGCCCCCACCAACAGTACCAGGGGGGACACAGTGTGTAGCTGGAGGGCCCCCACCAACAGTACCAGGGGGGCCACAGTGTGTGGCTGGAGGGGCCCCCACCAACAGTACCAGGGGGGACACAGTGTGTAGCTGGAGGGCCCCCACCAACAGTACCAGGGGCCCACAGTGTGTAGCTGGAGGGCCCCCACCAACAGTGCCAGGGGTCCACAGTGTGTGTGGCTGGAGGGCCCCCCACCAACAGTGCCAGGGGGCCACAGTGTGTGGCTGGAGGGCCCCCACCAACAGTACCAGGGGGCCACAGTGTGTGGCTGGAGGGCCCCCACCAACAGTACCAGGGGCCCACAGTGTGTGGCTGGAGGGCCCCCACCAACAGTGCCAGGGGGTCCACAGTGTGTGGCTGGAGGGCCCCCACCAACAGTGCCAGGGGCCCACAGTGTGTGGCTGGAGGGCCCCCACCAACAGTGCCAGGGGGTCCACAGTGTGTGGCTGGAGGGCCCCCACCAACAGTGCCAGGGGCCCACAGTGTGTGGCTGGAGGGCCCCACCAACAGTGCCAGGGGGCCACAGTGTGTGGCTGGAGGGCCCCCACCAACAGTACCAGGGGGCCACAGTGTGTGGCTGGAGGGCCCCCACCAACAGTACCAGGGGCCCACAGTGTGTGGCTGGAGGGCCCCCACCAACAGTACCAGGGGCCCACAGTGTGTGGCTGGAGGGCCCCCCACCAACAGTACCAGGGGCCCACAGTGTGTGGCTGGAGGGCCCCCACCAACAGTGCCAGGGGCCACAGTGTGTGGCTGGAGGGCCCCCACCAACAGTGCCAGGGGGCCACAGTGTGGGGCTGGAGGGCCCCCACCAACAGTGCCAGGGGGCCACAGTGTGTGGCTGGAGGGCCCCCACCAACAGTACCAGGGGGGCCACAGTGTGTAGCTGGAGGGCCCCCACCAACAGTACCAGGGGGCCACAGTGTGTAGCTGGAGGGCCCCCACCAACAGTGCCAGGGGCCACAGTGTGTAGCTGGAGGGCCCCGCCGATACACACACATTTTCCATCACAAGATTGATGGCGCCAGAATCGGTCCAATAATAAATTTCCTCTTCATGTTTCGCGGTACAAGACTCCGGGAGTCTCACGTTCTCCTTTGTGTATATATGTAACACACACACACACACACACACACACACACCTGGGCGTCGGTGTCTGTGTGGATAGCACGCTGGACACGTAATCCTGTGGCCCGGGTTCGATTCCCGGCGCCGAAGAGAAACAAAATGGGCAGAGTTTCTTTCACCCTGATGCCCCTGTTACCTAGCAGTAAATAGGTACCTGGAAGTTAGACAGCTGTTACGGGCTGCTTCCTGTGTGTGTGTGTGTGTGTGTGTGTGTGTATGTGTGTGTGTGTGTGTGTGTGTGTGTGTGTGTGTGTGTGTGTGTGTGTGTGTGTGTGTGTGTGTGTGTGTGTGAAATGTGTGTGTGTGTGTGTAAAAAAATTGTTAGTAGTTAGTAACAGCTGATTGATTGACAGTTGAGAGGCGGGCCGAAAGAGCAGAGCCCAACCCCTGCAAGCACAATAGGTGAACACACACACACACACACACACACACACACACACACACACACACACACACACACACACACACACACACACACACACACACACACACGAAGGAGGTTATTCTAGAAAGGAAGAGCCAACTGCAGTATGTGGAGGAATACAAAAAGTATTCCTCCAGAGGGACAGGATGAAGGAGAGAGAGTCAGGGCGACAAAGGCAAGGAAGAAGCGCAGGGAGAGACGAGCAAACCAGGACATCACATCCCCCAACACAACATCCCCAGGGGTCAGGGGGGAACCCACAACCAGCATCCCAGCAACACCAGAGGGGAGGGCAACACCACCACCTCCCTCTGCATAGAACCCTCCCTTCCCCTCACCCTACCTGCCCTCACTCAAACTTCATTCTGACCCTGTCACCCCTTCCCCATTCCCACCATGTCCCCCCCCCCCCTTTCTCCCCTGTCCCCCTTCATCCCATACCCTCCCTATCCCTCCTCCCCTCCTCACCCCGTATCTTCCATATCCCCCCTACCTCCTTACCCCTTATCCTACTGACCCGCCTTCCCTTGACCCCCCCCCACCCCAGAGTCCCACAGGGCTCTGTGCTTGGACCTATCCTGTTTCTGATATTCGTAAATAATCTCCCAGAGGGTATAGACTCATTCCTCTCAATGTTTGCTGACGATGCCAAAATTATGAGAAGGATTAAGACAGAGGAGGACAGCTTGAGGCTTCAAGAAGACCTGGACACGCTGCAGGAATGGTCGAACAAATGGTTGTTAGAGTTTAACCCAAGCAAATGTAATATAATGAAGATAGGTGTAGGGAGCAGGAGACCAGATACAAGGTATCATTTGGGAGATGAAATACTTTAAGAGTCAGAGAGAAAGACCTGGGAGTTGATATCACGCCAGACCTGTTCCCTGAAGCCCATATCAAGAGGATAACATCAGCGGCATATGCCAGATTGGCTAACATAAGAACGGCCTTTAGAAACTTGAGTAACTAATCTTTCAAAACTTTGTATACCACATATTTCAGATCAATCCTGGAGTATGCGGCTCCAGCATGGAGTCCCTATCTAGTCAAGCATAAGACTAAACTGTAAAAGGTTCAAAGGTTTGCCACCAGACTAGTACCCGAGCTGAGAGGTATGAGCTACGAGGAGAGACTACGAAATTTAAAAATTTACTACGGGATTTAAACCTCACGTCACTGGAAGACAGAAGAGTTGGGGGGGACATGATCACAACATACAAGATTCTCAGAGGCATTGATAGGGTAGATAAAGACAGACTATTTAACACAAGGGGCACACGCACTAGGGGACACAGGTGGAAACTGAGTGCCATAATGAGCCACAGAGACGTTAGAAAGAATTTTTTTCAGTGTCAGAGTAGTGGACAAATGGAGTGCATTAGGCAGTGATGTGGTGGAGGCTGACTCCATACACAGCTTCAGGTGTAGATATGACAGAGCCCAGTAGGCTCAGGAACCTGTACACCTGTTGATTCATGGTTGAGAGGCGGGATCAAAGAGCCAGAGCTCAACCCCCGCAAGCACAAATAAGTGAAATAGGTGAGCACAAACACACACACACACACACACACACACACACACACACACACACACACCAACCCAAACCTGGAAGGTGTTTGAGCAACTCAGCGAGATATTCCAAGACTACACAATGGAGCAAGTGAAAATGCCTGAACTGCAAATGTTATTAAACCATTGTGGCATCTGAGGACTCCGAGGTTACCAGAGATGAGGTGATGAGGCACGGAGGCATCTGCTGGAACTGGACACGAGAAAGGCTGCTGGAACTGGACACGACAAAGCCTGCTGGAACTGGACACGACAAAGCCTGCTGGAACAGACAGATTCTCACCACGGTTACAAACAAGAGTTGAGCCGCTTTCTAAGCCATATAAGTAGGTACAGAAACGAGGGGACCTACCAGAAGGCTGGAAGATAGCCAATGTCGTCCCAGTATACACGAAGGGACAAAATAAACAAGACAAGAAGCACTGAACTACAGACCAATGTTCCGGCCCGCTTCCTCAATACGCTAGGTGATGGAAAAAGCAGTGAGAGAGATGCTAACAGCTAGCACATCAGGAGGGAAGAACTTTGCAACAACCCAAAGCTATGTCTTCAATAATGACAAATCTTGTCGCACAAACATAACAGAATTCTACGCAGACTAAATAGTGTTGAAGTTGTCATACAAGCTTGGCCACAGACCGTAAGGGATTAGTGTACTAGTTTCAGAAGGAAGTGTGAATGACACGGGACGTGCTCGAGTGGATCAAAACAAAACAGTTCCAAACAAAAGACTTAAGTGTTCGTGTGTGGGAAGACCTCTCAGAGCGGTAGTGTTGTTAACAGCAGAGGTACCCATAGTGGTTCAGTACTCGGACCTCTCCTCTTCCTGACCGTATCCTTGAGTACCATGGGAACCCACTTATCGGGACACAAATGTCCCCGACCTGGGACCTCTATTCCTCCAAGCGTCAGAGGTATACAAAGCCATCATGTCATTTCCGCCAGGCTCAGCAAGGGGGATACACTGGAGTAAGACCTCAAGGAGATGACAAACCCAGTTCTCGGCGAAGTTGCCGAGACACTACTGTCAGAGGTCACGAAGTCTGTCAACAGCTTCCTCTCTGAGCTGATCGCAGATACAATTAAACCCTTCTTCTCTGGAGCATCCTTTGTGACCATAAGAAGAAGGATGGTGAGTCAGACCCATTGCCGTGGGTAACACACCTTCGGCGCCTCGTTGCCAGAAGCAGATGTCAGAAACATCCGCACGGAATCTGCAACGATACTTCGACCCCCCATCAACTAGGTATTGGTGTCCCCCATGGCTGTGAAGCAGCATCTCATGCAGCACGAGCCTATATTAAGCACCTCCCAGAAAATAAG
>WNGS01028583.1:11938548-11958689 GCA_020271785.1 Procambarus virginalis | reverse complement strand
AAATTACATCATAAATTACATCTAGATTTAGAAATTACATCATAAATTACATCTAGATTTAAAAATTACATCTAGACTTAGAAATTACATCATAAATTACATCTAGATTTAGAAATTACATCATAAATTACATCTAGATTTAAAAATTACATCTAGACTTAGAAATTACATCAAATTACATCTAGATTTAGAAATTACATCATAAATTACATCTAGATTTAAAAATACATCTAGACTTAGAAATTA
Source organism: Procambarus virginalis (assembly GCA_020271785.1). Lineage (NCBI taxonomy): Eukaryota > Metazoa > Arthropoda > Malacostraca > Decapoda > Cambaridae > Procambarus > Procambarus virginalis. Next base: position 11,958,443 of record WNGS01028583.1, on the reverse strand, counting down.
CATCATAAATTACATCTAGATTTAGAAATTACATCATAAATTACATCTAGACTTAGAAATTACATCATAAATTACATCTAGACTTAGAAATTACATCATAAATTACATCTAGACTTAGAAATTACATCATAAATTACATCTAGAGTTAGAAATTACATCATAAATTACATCTAGACTTAGAAATTACATCATAAGTTACATCTAGACTTAGAAATGACATCATAAGTTACATCTAGACTTAGAAATTACATCATAAGTTACATCTAGACTTAGAAAAAGTCCAAAACAAACAGGTAGAAGTACCAAAACAATTATCCTTCATTAAATACATTAAAACGGAATCAACGGTACTCCCTCAGACCAGAGCAACGGAGAGTATAGAAAGTATTCGAAAAGTATTAGACAGTATAACGCCAACGGTAGCATCACAAGCATCCACTACGGGCTCACCATAGCCCGTGCTACTTGGAACTTCTTGTTCCAGGTAGCGAATCTTTAACAACAACAACAACGGTAGCAGCAGCGACAATGTGGAAGTCCTTCTTCACTGTCGTTCGTGTATTAGAAAGGTGATCAATCATCAGATCAATCAGAGGTGATCATCAGGTGATGACCTGGAGATCAATCACCAAAATGGAGACACTAGACAACTTAAGAACTTAAGAATAGTTAAGTTATAGTTATAAGTTAAGTTATAAGTTAAGTAATAGTTAAGTTATAGAAACTTAAGAGACTTATGAGAGTAAATTCAATTAAAATGTCTTTCAAAGATGGACTAACTTATGGGGGGGGGGTGTGAAAGACCCTATATCTTATTGATATACAAGATATCCAAAAAGACCCTCCTCCCCCCCTCCTTCCCTCTTATTGATATGCAAGATATCCAAAAGACTCTCCTTCCCTCCTATTGGTACACAAGATATCCAAAGACCCCCCTCCCCCTCCATCCCTCCTATTGATACACACGATATCCAAAAGACCCTCCTCCCCCTCCTTCCCCCTATTGATACACACGATATCCAAAGACCCCCTCCCCCTCCTTCCCCCTATTGATACACAAGATATCCAAAGACCCCCCACCCCATATTGGTACACACAAACTGCCTAAAGTCCCTCTCCCTATTGGTACACAAGCTCCTGGGATTGGCTGGTGGGTCTCTGTTGACTTAGGCCAAGCGCCTCCCACACCCACAGCCCACCACCACCACTCTCTCCAGCCCACCCTCTTATGCCCAACCCCAGCCCACCTCAAATGCCTAACCCCCAGTCCACCTCTGTCCCAACCTCAGCTCGCCATTAGCTAACTAAACTCCTAATTTACCAGCTTCAACACACTTTAGTCTTATACCCAACCCCCTACCTACCAGATGTGGTTTATCCAAGCTAACCAGTCGTTTACCTAACCTAACCTAACCTAACCAAACCTAACCTAACCTAACCTAACCAAACCAAACCTAACCTAACCAAACCTAACCTAACCTACACCGAAACCTCCAAACAGTTTCCGCTATCCTCATGCCCATTGCTAATCCACTCCCTTAAAAACTAACTTCACTCTCCACTGGAGTGACTGTCCAGTGACTGGCCCGGGCGAGGTAGGTCCTGTTTACACCTAGTTGTCGTACTGGCCCAGGCGAGGCAGGTCCTGTTTACACCCAGTTGTCGTCCTGGCCGGGCGAGGCAGGTCCTGTTTACACCAATCCACCACAAATAAACATGTAATATTGCCTAAATGTTCTTCAACTTTTAATTACAATCAATAACTTTATCCATAACTGTCTGTTCTGTATGTTAAAATAATTGAATTAAATACCTTTATTAGCATTACTGCTGTTGAACACTCAGGTTTGTTGCTGATAAATAATAATGTTTTACAGCTTGGTGTTGTCTGTATCAAGTTGTAGTCTACAGGGTTCGTTCATCTGGTGAGCCAATTTGAAGAATTTACTTCCTTTATTGCTACTGTTCAACATTTTGTATTGGTCTTTACTAATAACTTGTTTATTGAACATTACTGAAGATGGCAGTGTACATTGAACACTACTGGTATTTCTTAGATCAATTCTTACCGTTTATTTTCCGTCAATTTCAGGTGAACCTCTTGATTTTTTAGAGCAAGAAATCACCAGCTGTTTATAAATTGTTAATTTGATAAAACTGTGAAACGGTGGGCATTCAAGAAAGGATTCTGGGAGTCTTCAGACTTTTCCAAGCTTTAAGACGATCAACAGTGAAGGGGGTAGACTTAAATTGCATTCGAAAATCTTTTAAGTTATCCATCTCTATGTAACAGTAGTTTCTTAATAACTCCAAATATTCAACAGACCTCTTCCCTGTTGGATATTTGGAGTTATTAAGGCACTACTGTTATAAATATATCCCTGCTGCGATATTCTTTCTCTGCTTCGTAGTTTTGCTATCATATATATATATATATATATATATATATATATATATATATATATATATATATATATATATATATATATATATATATATATATATGTCGTACCTAGTAGCCAGAACGCACTTCTCAGCCTACTATGCAAGGCCCGATTTGCCTAATAGGCCAAGTTTTCATGAATTTATTGTTTTTCGACTACCTAACCTACCTAACCTAACCTAACCTAACTTTTTCGGCTACCTAACCTAACCTAACTTATAAAGACAGGTTAGGTTAGGTTAGGTAGTGTTGGTTAGGTTTGGTCATATATCTACATTAATTTTAACTCCAATAAAAAAAATTGACCTCATACATAATGAAATGGGTAGCTTTATCATTTCAAAAGAAAAAAATTAGAGAAAATATATTAATTCAGGAAAACTTGGCTTATTAGGCAAATAGGGCCTTGCATAGTAGGCCAAAAAGTGAGTTCTGGCTACTAGGTACGACATATATATATATATATATATATATATATATTATATATATATATATTATATATACTATATAATGCACAGATTTGCTTATAAAACCACAAGTTTGAAGTATAGAACTTTAGATACTCACACTCAGCAGGGGACTCGAACACTGGCCATCAAGATTGCAGGTACGCACTTGTATTCACTACACCATACTTCAGAGCCCTAAAGAGGTGGGAATTACAGGATATTTAACCAACCAGATATCACATCCTCTCCAGGCAATGAGACAGAGAGGGATCTCTCACGTTTTTCGTTAAGCCCTGTTATATGGGAGAACTCGGTGCCCATGCTTAATGCACAGACTTGCAGACTTGACTGGGTGTGAGTGTCTAAAGTTATATACTTCAAACTTGTGGTTTATAAGCACCAAGAAACTACAAAGTGTCGTTGAAACTACAAAGTGTCGTTGAAACTACAAAGTGTCGTTGACTGAACAGTTGTGTATGCAGACTGAAAGTTAGAGGTGTTCAGTTCGTCAGCTAGAGGTTCAATGAGTGTTAAATCAAATACTTTTGTGTATTAGTATGTTTAAGACCTCGATAGTTACCAGAGGACATAGAGAAGCTCAAACAGATGTTTGGAATGGGAACAAGGACAGTGGTGTTAATTAAAGATGGTGATGTACCATGGAGAGAGAGAGAGAGAGAGAGAGAGAGAGAGAGAGAGAGAGAGAGAGAGAGAGAGAGAGAGAGAGAGAGGCTATAACGCAAACAGAGGCACATAGTTTCTGTGTTTCAAATTTAAGTTTGTCAAAGTATATGTTAAAGGGGCTACCATAACTCTCATATTGCAGAATGAATCTTAATAACTTTCCTTATTAAGCCTGCTCATAGCCCAGTCGGTAGAACTGCGGCCTCACACACGCGTCAGGTCAACGGTTCGAGTCTCCTACAGCCCAGGCGAAAGGAATCTCACTTTGTAGCTTTCTTATAGTATTTTCACCCTTCCAGAAGGGTTACAGTGTAGAGGTGTTTAACGTTAGGGACAGAGGTGTATACATGTGTCATACATACAGCTGTAGTTAAATACATTTCAGTTTCAGGTGTCAGGAATATAGCTCTGTTGTGCAGTGTTGAAAATGTCTCCTTGAATACAATGATGGAGATGTCTCCTGAATACAATGACGGAGATGTCTCCTTGAATACAATGTTGGAGATGTCTCCTTGAATACAATGATGAAGATGTCTCCATGAATACAATGATGAAGATGTCTCCATGAATACAATGATGAAGATGTCTCCATGAATACAATGAAGAAGATGTCTCCATGAATACAATGATGAAGATGTCTCCATGAATACAATGATGAAGATGTCTCCATGAATACAATGATGAAGATGTTTCCATGAATACAATGATGAAGATGTCTCCATGAATACAATGAAGAAGATGTCTCCATGAATACAATGATGAAGATGTCTCCATGAATACAATGATGAAGATGTCTCCATGAATACAATGATGAAGATGTCTCCATGAATACAATGAAGAAGATGTCTCCTTGAATACAATGTTGGAGATGTCACCTTAAATACAATATACATATATCATGTGGACAAGAGGACTCAACTATGACGTTCGTAATTTGTACTAATTTGTATGAATTTGTACTAATTTCATCACAAAATTCGTAATAAAACGTTTTCTTTGAGAGGTTATGAGCGACCTTAAATCTCGTAACATTAATCTTTCTCCTTCTTAATTCTCTGTGTTGCTTGATGATATTGAGTCCAAGTGCTACTTGGACTGACCTGAGGTGACCCCGGACTGACCTGAGGTGACCCTGGACTGACATGAGGTGACCCTGGACTGACCTGAGGTGACCCCCGGACTGACCTGAGGTGACCCCGGACTGACCTGAGGTGACCCCGGCCTGACCTGAGGTGACCCCGGACTGACCTGAGGTGACCCCGGCCTGACCTGAGGTGACCCCGGACTGACCTGAGGTGACCCCAGACTGACCTGAGGTGACCCGGACTGACCTGAGGTGACCCCGGACTGACCTGAAGTGACCCCAGACTGACCTGAGGTGACCCCGGACTGACCTGAGGTGACCCCAGACTGACCTGAGGTGACCCCAGACTGACCTGAGGTGACCCTGGACTGACCTGAGGTGACCCCGGACTGACCTGAGGTGACCCTGGACTGACCTGAGGTGACCCCATACTGACCTGAGGTGACCCCAGACTGACCTGAGGTGACCCCGGACTGACCTGAGGTGACCCCAGACTGACCTGAGGTGACCCAGGACCGACCTGAGGTGACCCCAGACTGACCTGAGGTGACCCCAGACTGACCTGAGGTGACCCCAGACTGACCTGAGGGGACCCCAGACTGACCTGAGGTGACCCCAGACTGACCTGAGGTGACCCCAGACTGACCTGAGGTGACCCCAGACTGACATGAGGTGACCCCGGACTGACCTGAGGTGACCCCGGACTGACCTGAGGTGACCCCGGACTGACCTGAGGTGACCCCGGACTGACCTGAGGTGACCCCGGACTGACCTGAGGTGACCCCGGACTGACCTGAGGTGACCCCAGACTGACCTGAGGTGACCCCGGACTGACCTGAGGTGACCCCGGACTGACCTGAGGTGACCCTGGACTGACCTGAGGTGACCCCAGACTGACCTGACGTGACCGGCTATCTCTGGGACACCAGCATCGCTCCAGAGGTCATGCCACGAGGGAGAAGTATCTTGAGACTCGCTAACGAGGTCATTCCAAGCAGGCCTACCTATTCGCCTATTTGCTTTCAGAAAGATACGCTGTTACCCCCGCTCTAACTACCACTGAAATGACCCATACAAACAACCAATCAGACTGTTTTGATGTCAATTACACTGAGGCTTATTGCCAGCAATTGCATCAGTTGCAATTTGATGGTTATCAAAGGTTTGCATTAAAGCAGACATTACAACGTGTCCAGGTTAGCAGCTAGTGGCCTTTTGCTAGTTTAGATGAGGTATAGAGAGGTTTGGGTGCCCACTGGCGGCACCAACTAGCAAGTGGGTTGCTGTTTACTATCAATTACAAATTCTCCTGATTGATTGATTGACAAAGATTAAGCCACCCAAGAGGTGGCACGGGCTTGAATAGCCTGTAAGAATTCTCCTATATACAATAAGGCGATTACTAATACAAATATGTTTTCCCGAAACTCTGAATTAAATCTAATCAATAAACGGAACACAATGATAGATATATTACCTGTTTTCTTATAAGATGTTGTCGAATCGGACCGAATCTTAAGAAATACGGTGATTATAAATGCCCCAAAACCCCACCTTCCTCCCGCTGCCGAATCCGAATCTCGTTTAAGAGTTACGATGATTGTAAATGCGATTAGCTCAGCTACCCGTGGCTTCCCAATGTTGCTGTTGTTGTTGTTGTTATAGATTCAGCTACTCGGAACGTTTGCGCTTGCGCTCGGTGGTGGGGTCGGTGATCTCTTGAGGTCAGTTTTGTGGCGTTCCGGGTAGGTCGTTGGTGCAATGCAATTCCCTTTTCCGGGATTTGCTCCTCTATGTGGAGGAGTCTGGTGTTCCCGCGGCCATGATCAGCTTGGATTGGTCCAAGGCGATAGAGTGCCAATTGGGTTTGTTTTGCAGGTCCTGGAGAGGTTTGGTTTCTCGCCCCAGTTTGTGGGCTGAATACGGATGTTGTACGCTGGTTGTAGTAGTAGGGTGTGTGTCAATGGGTTCCTTAGTGCTCCCTTCGCTATTCGGCGTTCGGTTCGGCAGGGGTGTCCTCTGTCGATGCTTTTCTATATTCTGTTTCAGGAGCCCTTTGTTCGAGTGGTGCGTGCTTGTCATTCGGTTGTTTCACTGTGTTTGCCGAATGGCTTGTCCCTCAAGATTTGTGGTTACGCAGATTGTGTAATATTTGTGGTTATATTACTTCTTTGTTGCCTCTGAGGGTTCTGTGCCTGCAGTTCAGGATCTGGTGCTTCAGTTTGAGTCGGCTACAGGGTCTTTGGTCAATCTTGGGAAGTCTGTCTTCTCGGGTTGGGGGTTGGGTCTCTCGTTTGGTGTTGTCTGGATCGTGGTTTCCGGTGTTCAGTCCATTCGGGTTCTGGGGATTACGTGGTTCAGGTCGTATGGGTAGTCTTTGGAGTTTAATGGGAGGCAGTTTCGGGGGGGGGGGGGGGAATGGCCGTGGCTGTGGGATGTTGTCGCAACGGGTTCTGCTATTATCAGCGGGCGATTGTTGTGTCTTGTAAGGTTTTGTCGCAGGTCTGGTTTGTTGCGCAGTGTTTTCCGTTGGATCGGCGGAAGGCTCGCGCTCTGGAGGGTCTGGTGTATCGTTATGTGTGGTGTGGTCGGTATCATCCGGTTCGTCGATTACGTTATGTCTCAGGGTGTCAGAAGGTGGATTTGGTATTCCTGATGTCTATGTGAAGGCGTTGGCTTTGTTTTGGGGTCGGTTTGGAGGAGTTTGGTGTTAGAAGGTGGGTTAAACTCCTTAGGGTTGTTTTACTGTTCTATGAGGTTTAGTTTTTTTGCTTGATCTGGGTCGTTGCCAGGAGGTGGCCCTGTGTACGCCTCCACTGTACTCGTGGGCGGTTTTGATCTTTCAGGCGCTTTGTCGTTTTCCGGGGTTTGAGTCTTTTGGTTGTCGGGAAGTGTATGGGGCGCTTGCCTCTCGGGTGCCTCGCAGGGTCGAGGATTTGTACCCTTGTTTCGACTCGGGGAATGTGTGGGAGGCGTTGAGTGGGCCGTGTATTTCGTCACGGACGCGTGAGTTGGTTTTTGGATATTTGCATGAGTCTTTGGCTATGAAGCGAGGCTCTTTATGTTGGGTTTGGTCGCCTTTGATAGTTGTGTTCATTGTGGGGGGTGTGAGACTCAGTTGGACATGGGGCACTCAGACCATTGCATGGTGGTGTTGCAGGTGGAGATTCGCAGCCAGGGATGCGGGGCCGGTGTTCTCGGTGCTTATATTCATCGAGCGCTTGCTCACTACTCCGAGTGGAGCAGCGTGAGTGGAGAGTTTGGGGGAGTGGCTCGGGTGTTGGGGAACAGCGGATATAGCAACGCGGAAATAAACGCTGCTATAAGAAGACACTTGAACCGATGGTATAATCCTGAACCTAGAACAGAAACCACAATACCTCCAATAAAATTATATTACAAATCAACCATGCACAGTGAACACATAAAAGAGGAAAGAATAATGAAAGAAATAACCCATAAAGGAGTAAAAAGCACTACTCCTAACCAAAACATAGACTTGATCATATTCTACAAAACCAAGAAGACTTCCGAACTCCTTATCAAAAACAGGCCGAAGCCGACAGAGAACCTTCTAAAGCAGTCAAGCGTTGTATACATGTACGCTTGACCCCACGACGGATGTAACCTTCAATCTAAGTACATAGGCATGACGTTGACCAAGCTGACGAGGCGTTTGACATACCATCTTCAATCCGGTGCCCCCAGGAATCACATGAGACAAGCCCATGACATCACCCTAACAAGAGAAATGTTGAACAAAAATACCTGTATAATAGACAAAACCCAAGATGCAAGAAGATTACAAATTCTTGAAGCAATCCACATACGAATGGAACAACCTACCATGAACACCCAAATCACGGAACTATTTACTCTACCCACCATGAGAGTAAGGACAAGACCAGAACATAACGATGCCAACACAGAAGACACTGTTCAACATAACAGGCCAACTACACCTGATTAATCTTTGTATGTAGATAGGAGCTGCCTCGTATGGGCCAATAGGCCTTCCGCAGTTACCTCTATTCTTATGTTCTTATGTTCTTATGAACAAGTTCCAAGTAGCACGGGCTATGGTGAGCCCGTAACTTACCTGGCACAGGAGCGGGGCAAGTAGCACAGGCTATGGTGAGCCCGTAACTTACCCGGCACAGGAGCCCAAGCTATGCCTTTCAGCCATACGCATCACTAATGCGGGAATATATATATATATAATATATATATATATATATATATATATATATATATATATATATATATATATATATATATACGCCTGCCTCTACTAGAAGAGGAAGCGCTTTGGCGTAATTTACGAAGGAGAATGGGATCTACTACCCCCCCCCATAACATTGCTCACGGCACAATGAATACGAATGGCTGAGGTAGTGGTGGATTTTTTTTTTATTTTTTTTACCAGATTTGGCCAAACAATTTCCTCTACATCGAAGTTTGTTGACAAGTTTAAGCTCTATAATTCGGGAAGGTCTTAAGTTACAGATTATAGGATACTTAATATCTTCGCAAATTAGAGATAACAACTGCACTTGTCAACGAAATGACCGACATGAAATAACCTTCATCCTGATACATGTACTATCTAGCCAAAGGAGAAAGGTGTAACTTGCACCCTTACTGGGTCGGCGTTCGATTCCCGATGTTTCACTTTATTGGACAAAGGATATTTCACTCTGTCCTACTATCCCAGCTTCTATTCTATCCTATCCCAGCTCCTATTCTGTCCTATCCCAGCTGTTATTCTGTCCTCATATTTCGTCCATGTACTACATAGGTATAATCCAATTCTCGCGTATGAATGCAAATGAAAACATGGATCCAGGTCGAAACGGGTTAGTTTAGTTCATTTATTATGCTCCCCATACCCATCCTGTGGGTGGTAGTGGAGTCCAAACCCATCCTGTGGGTGGCAGTGGACCCCATACCCATCCTGTGAGTGGTAGTGAACTCCATACCCATCCTGTGATTGGTAGTGGACCCCATACCCATCCTGTGGGTGGTAGTGGACCCCATACCCATCCTGTGGGCGGCAGTGGACCCCATACCCATCCTGTGGTGGCAATGGACCCCATACCCATCCTGTGGGCGGCAGTGGACCCCATACCCATCCTGTTGGTGGCAGTGGACCCCATACCCATCCTGTGGGTGGCAATGGACCCCATACCCATCCTGTGGGTGGTAGTGGACCCCATACCCATCCTGTGGGTGGCAATGGACCCCATACCCATCCTGTGGGCGGCAGTGGACCCCATACCCATCCTGTTGGTGGCAGTGGACCCCCATACCCATCCTGTGGGTGGCAGTGGACCCCCATACCCATCCTGTGGGTGGCAATGGACCCCATACCCATCCTGTGGGTGGCAATGGACCCCATACCCATCCTGTGGGTGGCAATGGACCCCATACCCATTCTGTGGGTGGCAATGGACCCCATACCCATCTCAAGATCACAACCAGGTGTTATGACAACCACAACCAGGTATTTGGCTCAGGTGCTCAAAAAAGTGTTTGTGAGCACAATGTATAATTCAGAAAGTGTTCTCAAACGAATGTCNTTGCCTGAGCTGAGAGAGGCAAGGTTGCCTGAGCTGTGAGAGGCAGGGTTGCCTGAGCTGTGAGAGGCAAGGTTGCCTGAGCTGTGAGAGGCAAGGTTGTCTGAGCTGTGAGAGGCAAGGTTGCCTGAGCTGTGAGAGGCAAGGTTGCCTGAGCTGTGAGAGGCAGGGTTGCCTGAGCTGTGAGAGGCAAGGTTGCCTGAGCTGTGAGAGGCAAGGTTGCCTGAGCTGTGAGAGGCAAGGTTGCCTGAGCTGTGAGAGGCAGGGTTGTCTGAGCTGTGAGAGGCAAGGTTGCCTGAGCTGTGAGAGGCAAGGTTGCCTGAGCTGTGAGAGGCAAGGTTGTCTGAGCTGTGAGAGGCAAGGTTGCCTGAGCTGTGAGAGGCAAGGTTGCCTGAGCTGTGAGAGGCAAGGTTGTCTGAGCTGTGAGAGGCAAGGTTGTCTGAGCTGTGAGAGGCAAGGTTGCCTGAGCTGTGAGAGGCAAGGTTGCCTGAGCTGTGAGAGGCACTTGCCAAGGAAGATATCAAAGAGGTGCCCAAGAAGGTTGTTAAGCAAGATGTACACTAGAGTAGTTCACTGGTGGTCCATCACTACATAGTGATACTTTGGACCACTTTGGACCACTTTGGACCACTTTGGACCACTTTGGACCAAATAGTTACCATGAGTACTATCATTACAGGAGAATAGGGGGCTTAAGCACCCTTGCAGGGGTACCCGGCGGTGTTCAGGTCTCTTTCCCCTTCTACTCCCCTCTTCCTGCTCTTCTTCTCTTCCTTCCCTCTTTCCCTTCATCATCACCCCCTCTACTACCCCCTTCCGTTATTCCCCTCTCTTTCCCACTCTCAGACAATTTATTTTTACGAAGAACTGTAACTGCTAATCAACTCTATGGAAACGCGACAGATATTTCAGACTTAGTGAAAATCTTATGGTGTGGGGGGGGGGTCACTATAAATACCGATATTTCTTAATGCATTTCACTTGGGCTGACCCCGACTGGTCTTTGACACTCCCCAACACAACCTGATTCATCTTGCAAGGTTGGGCGAGGCTTGCCCCCATGCGTCTGGCCTCCATAATCGGACGAACAAACAGACATTCTATTTCTAGATGTTCTTAGAAGAGGACATTTACCAACAATAATCCCATTACGTTATCACTCTGTAAAGCCACTTCAAGTCCCTGGACAAAGCCCTTGACTACCTGAGACCAGCAGCGTTGCTCACTAACTCTCTCTCACACCCCTCTCTCTCTCTCACCCCCCCCTCTCTCTCACCTCTCCCCCTCTCACCTCTCACAATGTTGACATATTCATACGACACAGCCACTCTCATCACAACACTCTGGCCGGTCGTGTTGCTCTTCATAACCAAGATCTTCATAACCAACTCCTCCTCCTTCTTCATAACCAAGATCTTCTCCAGAGAGAACATGGCACTGAGGCAATAGGATTGGCTTGATTGACTGTTCAAGAGGTAAAGTTGAGTATGAATTGAACAGAAAAACATGTTAAAGTAAGGAGGCAAGCACAGAGAAGCAAGAAAGCAGGCACAGAGAAGCAAGAAAGCAGGCACAGAGAAGCAAGAAAGCAGGCACAGAGAAGCAAGGAAGCAGGCACAGAGAAGCAAGAAAGCAGGCACAGAGAAGCAAGGAAGCAGGCACAGAGAACCAAGGAAGCAGGCACAGAGAAGCAAGAAAGCAGGCACAGAGAAGCAAGAAAGCAGGCACAGAGAAGCAAGGAAGCAGGCACAGAGAAGCAAGAAAGCAGGCACAGAGAAGCAAGGAAGCAGGCACAGAGAAGCAAGAAAGCAGGCACAGAGAAGCAAGGAAAGCAGGCACAGAGAAGCAAGAAAGCAGGCACAGAGAAGCAAGGAAGCAGGCACAGAGAAGCAAGAAAGCAGGCACAGAGAAGCAAGGAAGCAGGCACAGAGAAGCAAGAAAGCAGGCACAGAGAACCAAGGAAGCAGGCACAGAGAACCAAGGAAGCAGGCACAGAGAACCAAGGAAGCAGGCACAGAGAAGCAAGGAAGCAGGCACAGAGAAGCAAGGAGGCAGGCACAGAGAACTTCATTCATAGTTTCAAATGTATATACGACAGAGCCCAATCGTCTCGGGAACCTGCATAGCAGTTGACTGAATGTGGAGAGGCAGGGGGGACCCAGGAGCCTAAGCATGCCCGGACCAAGTATAAATAGATGTGTGTGTACAACTACCAGAGCACAGTTCAATAGCATAAACAAACGAGCAATATTAATATTGCCTAATGTTGAACAACATTAAAAATTACAAACCACGTTAACATTAACATGAATGTAAATGTTAACAATGGTTGACAATTACCAGAGATGTCACAAACCTGTCAGGGAAGACGAGCAGCCCATTGTAGTTTGGGTCTTGTTGTCAAGAAGTCCCCAAGACCAAGCTCAGGGTCTTACCATTCTCTTGACTTTTTCATTCACTGGGTGGGGCCCTTGGGAGGACTCGAACTCTCGTCCAGACGAGCGTGAGGCCAAAGCTCTGCCTTCAGCCCTCGCGCTCGTGGTGGTCGAGAGTTCGAGTCTCTCCAAGGGGCCCCAAGTGAATAAAATGTTTATTTCCACGATAGTGTGGTTGACAGTTGATTCTCTTGACTGTTGAAGCAACTGCTCTTATAACAGTCTGTGACGTCACACTAGGGTATCAGACTGAGGTATAAACTAGAGTACCAGACTGGAAAATCAGACTGGATTCCGTACTGGAAAATCAGACTGGATTCCGTACTGGAAAATCAGACTGGATTCCGTAATGGAAAATCAGACTGGATTCCGTAATGGAAAATCAGACTGGATTCCAGACTGGAAAATCAGACTGGATTCCGTACTGGAAAATCAGACTGGATTCCGTAATGGAAAATCAGACTGGATTCCAGACTGGAAAATCAGACTGGATTCCGTACTGGAAAATCAGACTGGATTCTGGACTGGAAAATCAGACTGGCTTCCGTACTGGAAAATCAGACTGGATTCCGTAATGGAAAATCAGACTGGATTCCAGACTGGAAAATCAGACTGGATTCCGTACTGGAAATCAGACTGGATTCCGTACTGGAAAATCAGACTGAATCCGTACTGGAAAATCAGACTGGCTTCCGGACTGGAAAATTAGACTGGGTTCCAGACTGTGGTACAAGGACAGGCTACAGAACAAGACTGTTGTACCAAAGTCACGTTGCACAATGTGGTACCAGACTACGATACTAGAGTAAGGTACCAGACTACGATACTAGAGTAAGGTACCAGACTACGATACTAGAGTAAGGTACCAGACTACGATACTAGAGTAAGGTACCAGACTACGATACAAGAGTAAGGTACCAGACTACGATACAAGAGTAAGGTACCAGACTACGATACAAGAGTAAGGTACCAGACTACGATACAAGAGTAAGGTACCAGACTACGATACTAGAGTAAGGTACCAGACTACGATACTAGAGTAAGGTACCAGACTACGATACTAGAGTAAGGTACCAGACTGAGGGATACCAGACTGGGAAAGGAACTATCAGGAGAAAGCGCCAAGCCATTACAATTATATAACACTGGGAAAGGATCAGGAACATACTTTGGGATGGGACGAGGGGGGGGGGAAGGAATGGTGACCCCCAACCACTTGGACGGTCGGGGATTGAACGCCGACCTGCATGAAGCGAGACCGACGCTTTACCGTCCAGGCCAAGTGGTGTACAACATTAGAGCACCAAATTAAGCCACCAGTTCCTTGGCTGCCTTGTCTAAGCTGCAACTCACATCACAATCACAAACAACAAACTGCAATAATGATCTCTAAGGAAGTGTCTCTCCTGTGGATCTTGCCAACACTTCCTTGGTCATCAAGCCACAAGGAAGACATAACTGAAATCGAAATAAATCCCGATAAACGCAAATGTCTGTCAAATCAAGCAGAGCTCAGTAAACAAACTTGAACAAAATAAATACCAATAATCTAGCGAGAGTATTGGGTTTATGTGAAATTGACAAATTTATGGTAAGCCTTCAGAAAGAAGACCCTTCGTGGGGTAAACGAATTCCTTCGGAATATCCACGCCTGGCCATAAATTTCAGCCACATATTGCACAGTCAGGGCGTAAATCCTCGAAAGAGAGAGACGAGTGAGTTAGTGTGTGGCCGAGCAGGAGGTCTACTACAGAGCTGGTAGAGGCTCTAGTGGGTAGAGGCCGAGAACATAGACTAGAAAAATGAAGGGACGACGACGTTTCGGTCCGTCCTGGACCATTCTCAAGTCGAAACGTCGTCGTCCCTTCATTTTCTAGTGTGTGGATTGGTCAACATACTTCAGCCACGTTATTGTGACTCGTCGCCTGCCGAGAACATAGAGTTTGCTACAAGGGAAACAAACTGGAATTATTAGTTGCAAGTTGACAAGACTGGGGAAATAGTGTTGGCTTGGGGCTGGGGTTTCAACATGTGAGAATGGCTCAGACCTCAGCTGGAGGGTCAAGATCATGCAATTGGAATTGCCAGTTGCATGCCAAGAGACTAGAGGATTAGTAGAGACTTAGGTTGGGGGGTTACACCTTAAGGATCAGGAAGCGAGAGAGTTAGTATGAGATTTGGCCGGATTTATCGGGTGCTGGTGGATTACCAATATGCGAATCGATCAGTTCAGATTAGGGCTGAGCTTATCACTTGCAAGCCGATTGGGTGAGGTGGATTAGAACACATTTGGATTGCAACATGTAGAGCAAGGGGCCAGGGCAAGCATTTATGCTGCCCTGGAACTGTATTGCTGATACATATTTCCAAGTTCTGTCCTGGAGTAATGATATGGGTAAGTCCCCCCTTTTCAGCCCCTACCCATTTCCCCATTCTCCCCTTCCCCAGGGCTGATCTGAGCATGGGTTGATGGGGCAAAAATCATTTGCTGATCAAGAGCAGCAGTGCTGCCTTCTGCCTCCATGTTTACCTTTGGGAGTCAATGTGGAAGAACTGAGTATACGTAAACATGAGAGTTATATCTCTAGCGCATGAACGTCAGGGCCGATTTGGACGAAATGATTTTGACCGAAATCAGTGGCTTAATTAGACCCCTGATTTACCTATGAATAGAGACATGATAATTAGATATTGGGGGTGCAGAAGGGGGTAGAGGGACTGTTGAATGTGAAGCCAATTTAGTTTCTTTTGGGGTTTGGACTTATCTGTGCTATTTCTCCTACAAGTCAATTTACCTTGTTTAGCTACAGATGAAGTTATTCGTGAAGTTATTTGTGCTTTTATATAAAAATGTTCTGTTCTCAGCATTGGGTAGTTATTGGTCAAGTAATTGCTGATTTCAGTTAAAATATCTGGGAAAACATCGTTGCGTTAGTTATAATGTAACTTACACACAATTACTACTGAGAAAACATGATGTACATAAATATATATGTGGATCTTTACCAGGAGAAGTAATACTGATAAAAAAACATTCTCTGCAAATACTCAATACATATTTGAAGGCACAATTAAATCAAAATATATATTCTCGCGATATATATATATATATATATATATATATATATATATTATATATATATATATTATATATATATATATATATATCGTTAGATGTCATATACTGTGGAATGTCACTTTGAAATATTTAGGTACAGAAACCATTAATTATCAAGTATTCTTCAGTAGATATATCTATATTGGTTAGTGTTGAATAGCTGTGAATCAGGCGGGTGAGAATGAGACACATAAGATTGCTCTCATTACTGACTGCAGTATGACACAAGCATGACTGTGTGGTGTGTGTGTGTGTGTGTGGTGTGTGTGTGTGTGTGTGTGTGTGTGTGTCCCCTCTAAGCTAGTGTACAAACTGGTAGTTTAATTGGGCTGTTGTTGTTGTTGTTAAAGATTCGCTACCTGGAACAAGAAGTTCCAAGTAGCACGGGCTATGGTGAGCCCGTAATATTAAAAATTGGGCTGTATAATGCATACTTATGTACTTATGTTAAGAGTAAATCAAGCGAGAGTATTCAAGTGTACTCACCCATAACTATCGAAGTTAGGCCAAGGAAGAGGTGAAACTTCATATTTAATCCAGTGGGCGCTGTCGGTAATCCAGTGGGCGCTGTCAGTAATCCAGTGGGCGCTGTCAGTAATCCAGTGGGAGCTTTCAGTAATCCAGTGAGAGTTGTCAGTAATCCAGTGGGCGCTGTCAGTAATCCAGTGGGAGCTTTCAGTAATCCAGTGAGAGTTGTCAGTAATCCAGCGGTAGATATTAGTAATCCAGTAGGAACTCTCATTAATCAGTAGGAGCTTCTATTAATCCTGTAGGCGCTTCCAGTAATCCTGTTGGCGCTTCAGTAATCCAGTGAGAGCTCTCATTAATCCAAGAGCGCTCTCATTAATCCAAAAGCGCTCTCATTAATCCAAGAGCGCTCTTATTAACTTCCAAGCGACGAGCCAGAGTAGAACATCACAAAAAAAAGCAAATCAAAGCCAACTTACGCTTAACTTAATGATCACTTAGCGGAGTCGAACTTCGTGTGGTTGATCACTTACGGGGCGGGGGGGAATACAGTTCCGTCTCCGTGCCTGTTGGGTTTATTCCTTCGTGGGATGACAGCGTCCCGGGGGTGACGGTGTGTCTTAGAAGTACGCTCGGAAACAGATTTATACGTATATTGAGAGCCATGTGTCTCGCCTGACTGCAGAGCTGGTAAAATCAGACATCAGCGGCTCTCCTCCCCGCGTCTACAGACCTTCCTTATTTTTATATTTTACTCCCTCTACATTCCGGTGATTTGTAGGGACTAGGTGCACGTCACTCGAGTTAGAAACATGTGCGTGCTCGGAATATAAGAGGAGGTCACGAGAATGTACCCGCCCTATTAAACCAATAAAAAAAACAAAAAAAAACAAAACCAAACAAAAAAAAAAAACAAAAAAGTTGGGTGGTATTTTTTACTAGCTTTTGGACCCCCTTAACCAGTTTTTTTATATTTCACCCACCCCCCCCCCACATATAGGCTCAGGAGTCTGTACACATGTTGATTGACATTTGAGAAGCTGACCAGAGCCAGAGCTCAACCCCCGAAAGGGCACAACTCAGGGTGAGTACATGTGTGAATATATAAATATACGTGTATATGTATATACATCAACATGTGTATATATTTAACTGTATTCTGGTGACTTAGGTTTGGGAGGACATTTCCCTAACTTTGCCTCTTTCTTTCTTCCATTTTTTTTTTTCCCCCAAACTCGAAATATTTTCTTCTAACTCGCACTATTTTCCCCTAACTCCCCATATTTTTGCCCCCCAAAACTCGCCAATTTTCTCTAATTCTCGATATTTTTTCCCTAACGGCGACAGATTTGCTTTAAGCAATACACAAGAAAATATGTGTGTTTGAATTCGTACAAAGTCAAACAACATAGTAATATCTGTTTGATCCACTCCTCCCTCCCCTTCTCCCAGCCTCTCCCCTCCCTCATCCAGCTCGCCCTCCCCTCTCCCAGCCTCTCCCTCCCCTTCTCCCCTCCAGCTCTCCCTCCCCTCTCCCCCGCTCTCCACTCCCTCTCCCAGCATCTCCCTCCCCTCTCCCAGCTCTATCCCTCCCCTCTCCCAGCTCTCACTTCCCCTCTCCCAGCATCTCCTCCCCTCTCCCGCCTCTCCCTCCCTCTAACCAGCTCTCCCCTCCCCTCTCCCAGCCTCTCCCTCCCTCTCCCAGGTGTGGACCAGGAGCACTGTTGTTGCCTGTTAGTCAGGTGTGGACCAGGAGCACTGTTGTTGCCTGTTAGTCAGGTGTGGACCAGGAGCACTGTTGTTGCCTGTTAGTCAGGTGTGGACCAGGAGCACTGTTGTTGCCTGTTAGTCAGGTGTGGACCAGGAGCACTGTTGTTGCCTGTTAGTCAGGTGTGGACCAGGAACACTTGTATGTTCCTCTTAGTCACTCCTCTCACTGCCTACTGTTATACCTCCCTCACTGCCTACACTACTGAATTCCCCCCCCCCCATCCACTGCCTCCGAGAGTCAGGGTGTATCATGTGTCCTGAAACTGAGCACCCTATTAGTGACGCGTATCCTGACCTTTGCTACATAATGACACATTATACATACAGCAGCGACACATGTAATACATACTGGCGAAGAGGCCGATGAGAGAGAGAAGCAAGAGAGGAACCCCCACCAGGAAGGGGAGGAAAGAGGTATAGAAGGAGAAAAGAGTATAGAGGGAGGGCGAAAGAGAGAGGAGAGGGAGATGTAGGGGAGAGAGAGGGAGAGAAAGAAAGAGAGGGACAGGGAGTAGCAGAATGAGAAGGAGGCGAGGGGTTTAAGGGAAGGAAGGAGGGAGAGGGATGCCAAGGGGAGAAAGTGAGGAAGAGAGGCCCGGAGGGGAGAGAGGCAGCAGAGAGGGATAGAAGATAGAGATAGAGATGAAGGAAAGGGAAGAGAAGAGAGTGAGGAGGAGAGAACGGAGAGAGGCGTCCTTAAGGGCCGCGACTCCACGGCGCGTTGAGACGATTCGGCGCCGCGGCGCGCGGCGCGCTGACGCTCGCGCGCGCAGAGATGATGAGAGCCTCGGCTGCTAGGACTAAGTAGGAAGAGTCGGAGGGAGCGAGAGAGATGCAGAGAGAGAGAGAGCGCCCGGTGCAGCCTAGGCCTACCCTCCTCCTAATCCCAAGATGAGAACTTCTCTCACTCTCCCACTCTTAGGCTGTCGTGAAGGTAAACATTACCGTCCCTTCAGCTCCGTCACTGACTGTCGGAACTCTGAGGACAGCACACAGTTCATGAGCCTTAGTGTGTGTGCTTGCTGGCCACAGCCACCTTCCCTACCCCCCTAGTTGTGTGTAACTGACTCAGAGCACTTTCCCTACCCCCTTCAGTATGTGCTAACTGACCAGGCACCTTCCCTACCCCCCTAGTATGTGCTAACTGACCAGGACCCCTTCCCCTACCCCCCCAGTATGTGCTAACTGACTCAGGCACCCTTCCCTACCCCCCTAGTATGTGCTAACTGACTCAGGCACCTTCCCTACCCCCCTAGTATGTGTCTAACTGACTCCAGGCCCTCCTACCTCCCCAGTTGCTCTGCTCGACCTCCCTACTCCCCTAGTATGTGCTAACTGACTCAGGCACCTCCCTACCCCCCTAGTATGTGCTAACTGACTCAGGCACCCTTCCCTACCCCCTAGTACGTGCTAACTGACTCAGGCACCTTCCCTACCTCCCGATTGACGCGGCACCCTTCTAACCCCCTTATGTGCTAACTGACTCAGGCACCCTTCCCTATCCCCCCTAGTATGTGCTAACTGCTCAGGCACCTTCCCTACCCCCCTAGTTGTGCTAACTGACTCAGGCACCTTTCCCTACCCCCCTAGTATTGTGCTAACTGACTCAGGCACCCCTTCCCTACCCCCCCCTAGTATGTGTAACTGACTCAGGCACCCTTCACCTACCCCCCTAGTATGTGCTTCAACTGACTCCAGGCACCTTCCCTACCCCCCTAGTATGTGTCTAACTGAGTCAGGCACCTTCCTTCCCTACCCCCCTAGTATGTGCTAACTGAACTCAGCACTTCCCTCCCTATGTGCACTGAGTCGGCCATTCCCTACCCCCCTAGTATGTGGTAACTGACTCTAGCACCCTTCCCTACCCC
>WNGS01028583.1:11926626-11938389 GCA_020271785.1 Procambarus virginalis | reverse complement strand
CCCCTAGTATGTGCTAACTGACCCAGGCACCTTCCCTACCCCCCCTAGTATGTGCTAACTGACCCGGCACCTTCCCTACCCCCCTAGTATGTGCTAACTGACCCAGGCACCTTCCCTACCCCCCTAGTATGTGCTAACTGACCCAGGCACCTTCCCTACCCCCCTAGTATGTGCTAACTGACCCAGGCACCTTCCCTACCCCCCTAGTATGTGCTAACTGACCCAGGCAACCTTCCCCTACCCCCCTAGTATGTGCTAACTGACCCAGGCACCTTCCCTACCCCCCTAGTATGTGCTAACTGACCCAGGCACCTTCCCTACCCCCCTAGTATGTGCTAACTGACCCAGGCACCTTCCTACCCCCCTAGTATGTGCTAACTGACCCAGGCACCTTCCCTACCCCCCTAGTATGTGCTAACTGACCCAGGCACCTTCCCCCTACCCCCTAGTATGTGCTAACTGACCCCAGGCACCTTCCCTTCCCCCCTAGTATGTGCTAACTGACCCAGGCACCATCCCTACCCCCTAGTATGTGCTAACTGACCCAGGCACCTTCCCTACCCCCCTAGTATGTGCTAACTGACTCAGGCACCCTTCCCTACCCCCCTAGTGTGTGCTAACTGACTCAGGCACCCTTCCCTACCCCCCTAGTATGTGCTAACTGACCCAGGCACCTTCCCTACCCCCTAGTATGTGCTACTGACTCAGGTACCTTCCCTACCCCCCTAGTATGTGCTAACTGACCCAGGCACCTTCCCTACCCCCTAGTATGTGCTAACTGACTCAGGCACCTTCCCTACCCCCCTAGTATGTGCTAACTGGCCCAGGCACTTCCCTACCCCCTAGTATGTGCTAACTGACTCAGGCACCCTTCCCTACCCCCCTAGTATGCTAACTGACTCAGGCACCCTTCCCTACCCCCCTAGTATGTGCTAACTGACTCAGGCACCCCTTCCCTACCCCCCTAGTATGTGCTAACTGACTCAGGCACCTTCCCTACCCCCCTGGGATTGTATTTATATTATTACCTTTTGAAAACCAACTAAAACACGTGTGAACATCACACGACAAAACTCTACTTGGGGAAAGACGAGACAGAACCTTCTAGATGGAAACTCTAGAAAGCGCTCAGGAGTTATTTTAAGATGACTTGAGTGCACTCTCTAGCCTCTAGCAAGACACTCCAGCCTCTAGCAAGACACTCCAGCCTCTAGCAAGACTCTCCAGCCTCTAGCAAGACACTCCAGCCTCTAGCAAGACTCTCCAGCCTCTAGCAAAACTCTCCAGCCTCTAGCAAGACACTCCAGCCTCTAGCAAGACCTCCAGTCTCTAGCAAGACTCTCCAGCCTCTAGCAAGACACTCCAGCCTCTAGCAAGACTCTCCAGTCTCTAGCAAGACTCTCCAGCCTCTAGCAAGACTCTCCAGCCTCTAGCAAGACACTCCAGCCTCTAGCAAGACTCTCCAGCCTCTAGCAAGACTCTCCAGTCCTCTAGCAAGACTCTCCAGTCTCTAGCAAGACTCTCCAGCCTCTAGCAAGACACTCCAGCCTCTAGCAAGACACTGCAGCCTCTAGCAAGACTCCTCCAGCCTCTAGCAAGACTCTCCAGCCTCTAGCAAGACTCTCCAGCCTCTAGCAAGACTCTCTAGCCTCTAGCAAGACACTCCAGCCTCTAGCAAGACTCTCAGCCTCTAGCAAGACTCTCCAGCCTCTAGCAGACTCTCCAGCCTCTTGATAGACTCTCTAGCCTCTAGCAAGACTCTCCAGCCTCTAGCAAGACTCTCCAGCCTCTAGCAAGACACTCTCAAGACTCTCCAGCCTCTAGAAACTCTCCAGCCTCTAGCAAGACACTCCAGCCTCTAGCAAGACTCTCCAGCCTCTAGCAAGACTCTCCAGCCTCTAGCAAGACTCTCCAGCCTCTAGCAAGACTCTCCAGCCTCTAGCAAGTCTCTCCAGCCTCTAGCAAGACTCTCAGCCTCTAGCAAGACACTCCAGCACCTCCAGCCTCTAGATAGACTCTCCAGCCTCTAGCAAGACACTCCAGCCTCTAGCAAGACACTCCAGCCTCTAGCAAGACTCTCCAGCCTCTAGCAAGACTCTCCAGCCTCTAGCAAGACTCTCCAGCCTCTAGCAAGACTCTCCAGCCTCTAGCAAGACTCTCCAGCCTCTAGCAAGACTCTCCAGCCTCTAGCAAGACTCTCCAGCCTCTAGCAAGACACTCCAGCCTCTAGCAAGACTCTCCAGCCTCTAGCAAGACTCTCCAGCCTCTAGCAAGACTCTCCAGCCTCTAGCAAGACACTCCAGCCTCTAGCAAGACTCTCCAGCCTCTAGCAAGACTCTCCAGCCTCTAGCAAGACCTCCAGCCTCTAGCAAGACTCTCCAGCCTCTAGCAAGACTCTCCAGCCTCTAGCAAGACACTCCAGCCTCTAGCAAGACTCTCCAGCCTCTAGCAAGACTCTCCAGCCTCTAGCAAGACACTCCAGCCTCTAGCAAGACACTCCAGCCTCTAGCAAGACTCTCCAGCCTCTAGCAAGACTCTCCAGCCTCTAGCAAGACTCTCCAGCCTCTAGCAAGACACTCCAGCCTCTAGCAAGACTCTCCAGCCTCTAGCAAGACTCTCCAGCCTCTAGCAAGACTCTCCAGCCTCTAGCAAGACACTCCAGCCTCTAGCAAGACTCTCCAGCCTCTAGCAAGACTCTCCAGCCTCTAGCAAGACACTCCAGCCTCTAGCAAGACTCTCCAGCCTCTAGCAAGACACTCCAGCCTCTAGCAAGACTCTCCAGCCTCTAGCAAGACACTCCAGCCTCTAGCAAGACACTCCAGCCTCTAGCAAGACTCTCCAGCCTCTAGCAAGACACTCCAGCCTCTAGCAAGACTCCCAGCCTCTAGCAAGACACTCCAGCCTCTAGCAAGACACTCCAGCCTCTAGCAAGACACTCCAGCTCTAGCAAGACTCTCCAGTCTCTAGCAAGACTCTCCAGCCTCTAGCAAGTCTCTCCAGCCTCTAGCAAGACACTCCAGCCTCTAGCAAGACTCTCAGCCTCTAGCAAGACTCTCCAGCCTCTAGCAAGACACTAGAGTGCGTGAGTGTGTGGCCAAGGCGTTCCAACGCAATACAAATTCCATGACAGCTCTGAAGAAAGTTGTGTTTCCAACTACCATTCTCCAGCCGTCTCCCCAGAGGCGGTCAATGGGCCTCGTTCATGACGCGTTCAGAACTTGTAACAACAAGAGGCTATACGGGGAAATTGTTGCTCTTGATTCAAGATCATTTGATCTCTCGTTGGCTTGATTCAAGGTCATCTGATCTTCCGTTGGGTTGATTCAAGGTCATCTGATCTTCCGTTGGGTTGATTCAAGATCATCTGATCTTCCGTTGGGTTGATTCAAGATCGTCTGTGAGAGGCAGGGTTGTCTGAGCTGTGAGAGGCAAGGTTGCCTGAGCTGTGAGAGGCACTTGCCAAGGAAGATATCGATGAGGTGCCCAAGAAGGTTGTTAAGCAAGACGTGCACTAGAGTAGTTCACTGGTGGTCCATCACTACATAGTGATACTTTGGACCACTTTGGACCAAATAGTTACCATGAGTACTATGATTACAGGAGAATAGGGGGTTTAAGCACCCTTACAGGGGTACCCGGCGGTGTCCAGGTCTCTTTCCCCTTCTACTCCCCTCTTCCTGCTCTTCTTCTCTTCCTTCCCTCTTTCCCTTCATCATCACCCCCTCTACTACCCCCCCTCCGTTATTCCCTTCTCTTTTCCCACTCTCAGATAATTTATTTTTACGAAGAACTGTAACTGCTAATCAACTCTATGGAAACGCGACAGATATTTCAGACTTAGTGAAAATCTCATGGTGTGGGGGGGGGGTCACTATAAATACCGATATTTCTTAATGCATTTCACTTGGGCTGACCCCGACTGGTCTTTGACACTCCCCAACACAACCTGATTCATCTTGCAAGGTTGGGCGAGGCTTGCCCCCATGCGTCTGGCCTCCATAATCGGACGAACAAACAGACATTCTATTTCTAGATGTTCTTAGAAGAGGACATTTACCAACAATAATCCCATTACGTTATCACTCTGTAAAGCCACTTCAAGTCCCTGGACAAAGCCCTTGACTACCTGAGACCAGCAGCGTTGCTCACTAACTCTCTCTCACACCCCCACTCTCTCACCCCCCCCTCTCACCTCTCACAATGTTGACATATTCATACGACACAGCCACTCTCATCACAACACTCTGGCCGGTCGTGTTGCTCTTCATAACCAAGATCTTCATAACCAACTCCTCCTCCTTCTTCATAACCAAGATCTTCTCCAGAGAGAACATGGCACTGAGGCAATAGGATTGGCTTGATTGACTGTTCAAGAGGTAAAGTTGAGTATGAATTGAACAGAAAAACATATGAATTGAATAGAAAAACATGTTAAAGTAAGGAGGCAAGCACAGAGAAGCAAGAAAGCAGGCACAGAGAAGCAAGAAAGCAGGCACAGAGAAGCAAGAAAGCAGGCACAGAGAAGCAAGGAAGCAGGCACAGAGAAGCAAGAAAGCAGGCACAGAGAAGCAAGGAAGCAGGCACAGAGAACCAAGGAAGCAGGCACAGAGAAGCAAGAAAGCAGGCACAGAGAAGCAAGAAAGCAGGCACAGAGAAGCAAGGAAGCAGGCACAGAGAAGCAAAGGAAGCAGGCACAGAGAAGCAAGGAAGCAGGCACAGAGAAGCAAGGAGGCAGGCACAGAGAAGCAAGGAGGCAGGCACAGAGAAGCAAGGAGGCAGGCACAGAGAAGCAAGGAGGCAGGCACAGAGAAGCAAGGAGGCAGGCACAGAGAAGCAAGGAGGCAGGCACATAGAAGCAAGGACGCAGGCACTGAGAACCAAGGACGCAGGCACTGAGAACCAAGGACGCAGGCACTGAGAACCAAGGACGCAGGCACTGAGAACCAAGGACGCAAGCACAGGGAAGCAAGGAGGCAAGCACAGAGACAGCGTCTGTCCATAATGAGAAATCCTAAAAGAATTAGACAGAGCGTATGACCTTGAGGGGATGATATTTCACTGAACCGAAGCGAACATCAAACGGATACTGTATCATCACCGTATGATAGATCAACATGGGATCTGCCTTAAGAAATCTGGGCAAGGATTTGTATTCCACATATGTGAGACCAATCCTAGAATATGCGGCGCTAGCGTGGCGTCCTTATTTGGTCAAACACACAAAGAAGTTTGAGAACATTTAAAAGAATACCACCAGATAAGTCCCTGCAAAAAGAGGCATGAATTGCGAAGAAAGGCTTGAGGAATTAAATCTTACGTCACTAGAAATCAGAAGAGTTAGAGGAGACATGATTACTACGTACAAAGTCCTCAGGGAAATTGAGAGAGCAGGCAAGAACAGATAACATACTTGGTACTCTAACACGGGAACACAAACCCCGGTTCAAGTATAAATAGATGTGTGTGCACAACTACCAGAGCACAGTTCACTATCATAAACAAACGAGCAATGTTAATGTTGCCTAATGTTGAACAACATTAAAAAATTACAAACCACGTTAACATTAACATGAATGTAAATGTTAACGATGGTTGACAATTACCAGAAATGTCACAAACCTGTCAAGGGAAGACGAGCAGCCCCTTGTAGTTTGGGTCTTGTTGTCAAGAAGTCCCCAAGACCAAGCTCAGGGTCTTACCATTCTCTTGACTTTTTCATTCACTGGGTGGGGCCCTTGGGAGGACTCGAACTCTCGTCCAGACGAGCGTGAGGCCAAAGCTCTGCCTTTAGCCCTCGCGCTCGTGGTGGTCGAGAGTTCGAGTCTCTCCAAGGGGCCCCAAGTGAATAAAATGTTTATTTCCACGATAGTGTGGTTGACAGTTGATTCTCTTGACTGTTGAAGCAACTGCTCTTATAACAGTCTGTGACGTCACACTAGGGTATCAGACTGAGGTATTAAACTAGAGTACCAGACTGGAAAATCAGACAGGATTCCATACTGGAAAATCAGACTGAATTCCAGACTGGAAAATCAGACTGAATTCCAGACTGGAAAATCAGACTGGATTCCGTACTGGAAAATCAGACTGGATTCCGTAATGGAAAATCAGACTGGATTCCAGACTGGAAAATCAGACTGGATTCCGTACAGGAAAATCAGACTGGCTTCCGTACTGGAAAATCAGACTGAATTCCGTACTGGAAAATTAGACTGGGTTCCAGACTGTGGTACAAGGACAGGCTACAGAACAAGACTGTTGTACCAAAGTCACGTTGCACAATGTGGTACCAGACTACAATACTAGAGTAAGGTACCAGACTACAATACTAGAGTAAGGTACCAGACTACGATACAAGAGTAAGGTACCAGACTACAATACTAGAGTAAGGTACCAGACTACGATACAAGAGTAAGGTACCAGACTACGATACAAGAGTAAGGTACCAGACTACAATACAAGAGTAAGGTACCAGACTACGATACAAGAGTAAGGTACCAGACTACGATACAAGAGTAAGGTACCAGACTACGATACTAGAGTAAGGTACCAGACTACAATACTAGAGTAAGGTACCAGACTACGATACAAGAGTAAGGTACCAGACTACGATACAAGAGTAAGGTACCAGACTACGATACTAGAGTAAGGTACCAGACTACAATACTAGAGTAAGGTACCAGACTACGATACAAGAGTAAGGTACCAGACTACGATACTAGAGTAAGGTACCAGACTACAATACTAGAGTAAGGTACCAGACTACGATACAAGAGTAAGGTACCAGACTGAGGGATACCAGACTGGGAAAGGAACTATCAGGAGAAAGCGCCAAGCCATTACAATTATATAACACTGGGAAAGGATCAGGAACATACTTTGGGATGGGACGGGGGGGGGGAGAGGAATGGTGACCCCCAACCACTTGGACGGTCGGGGATTGAACGCCGACCTGCATGAAGCGAGACCGACGCTTTACCGTCCAGGCCAAGTGGTGTACAACATTAGAGCACCAAATTAAGCCACCAGTTCCTTGGCTGCCTTGTCTAAGCTGCAACTCACATCACAATCACAAACAACAAACTGCAATAATGATCTCTAAGGAAGTGTCTCTCCTGTGGATCTTGCCAACACTTGCTTGGTCATCAAGCCACAAGGAAGACATAACTGAAATCGAAATAAATCCCGATAAACGCAAATGTCTGTCAAATCAAGCAGAGCTCAGTAAACAAACTTGAACAAAATAAATACCAATAATCTAGCGAGAGTATTGGGTTTATGTGAAATTGACAAATTTATGGTAAGCCTTCAGAAAGAAGACCCTTCGTGGGGTAAACGAATTCCTTCGGAATATCCACGCCTGGCCATAAATTTCAGCCACATATTGCACAGTCAGGGCGTAAATCCTCGAAAGAGAGAGACGAGTGAGTTAGTGTGTGGCCGAGCAGGAGGTCTACTACAGAGCTGGTAGAGGCTCTAGTGGGTAGAGGCCGAGAACATAGACTAGAAAAATGAAGGGACGACGACGTTTCGGTCCGTCCTGGACCATTCTCAAGTCGAAACGTCGTCGTCCCTTCATTTTCTAGTGTGTGGATTGGTCAACATACTTCAGCCACGTTATTGTGACTCATCGCCTGCCGAGAACATAGAGCTTGCTACAAGGGAAACAAACTGGAATTATTAGTGCAAGTTGACAAGACTGGGGAAATAGTGTTGGCTTGGGGCTGGGGTTTCAACATGTGAGAATGGCTCAGACCTCAGCTGGAGGGTCAAGATCATGCAATTGGAATTGCCAGTTGCATGCCAAGAGACTAGAGGATTAGTAGAGACTTAGGTTGGGGGGGGTTACACCTTAAGGATCAGGAAGCGAGAGAGTTAGTATGAGATTTGGCCGGATTTATCGGGTGCTGGTGGATTACCAATATGCGAATCGATCAGTTCAGATTAGGGCTGAGCTTATCACTTGCAAGCCGATTGGGTGAGGTGGATTAGAACACATTGGATTTGGATTGCAACATGTAGAGCAAGGGGCCAGGGCAAGCATTTATGCTGACCTGGAACTGTATTCCTGATACATATTTCCAAGTTCTGTCCTGGAGTAATGATATGGGTAAGTCCCCCCTTTTCAGCCCCTACCCATTTCCCCATTCTCCCCTTCCCCAGGGCTGATCTGAACATGGGTTAATGGGGCAAAAATCATTTGCTGATCAAGAGCAGCAGTGCTGCCTTCTGCCTCCATGTTTACCTTTGGGAGTCAATGTGGAAGAACTGAGTATACGTAAACATGAGAGTTATATCTCTAGCGCATGAACGTCAGGGCCGATTTGGACGAAATGATTTTGAACGAAATCAGTGGCTTAATTAGACCCCTGATTTACCTATGAATAGAGACATGATAATTAGATATTGGGGGTGCAGAAGGGGGTAGAGGGACTGTTGAATGTGAAGCCAATTTAGTTTCTTTTGGGGTTTGGACTTATCTGTGCTATTTCTCCTACAAGTCAATTTACCTTCTTTAGCTACAGATGAAGTTATTCGTGAAGTTATTTGTGCTTTATACAAAAATGTTCTGTTCTCAGCATTGGGTATTATTGGTCAAGTAATTGCTGATTTCAGTTAAAATATCTGGGAAAACATCGTTGAGTTCAGTTATAATGTAATTTACACACATTACTACTGAGAAAACATGATGTACATAAATATATATGTGGATCTTTACCAGGAGAAGTAATACTGATAAAAAACATTCACTGCAAATACTCAATACATATATGAAGGCACAATTAAATCAAAATATATAATCTCACGATATATATATATATATATATATATATATATATATATATATATATATATATATAGGGGGGTACCGCCTCTGGTGCAATTATAGGGACCCACAGCCTCAGAGAAGGGAACACAGAGCATTCAGGGAAAAACTTGCCATTTAACTCTGAATACATGAGGGTGTTCGCTTCTCCTACCACCCCCCTTTTTATGGTGTACACTTTATTAAGCAAGGTTATACAGTTACATATCTGATTGTATACAAAAAAATGAGCATTAAGAGGACACAAAAATAGTTCGCTTCCTAGAGGCTGTAGATTTCCTCGAACTCCTCCGACGTTGGGCAGGAACCGAGGATGCAGCGAGCATTCCCCCTCTGGATATATATATATATATATATATATATATATATATATATATATATATATATATATATATATATATATATATATATATATTGTTAGATGTCATATACTGTGGAATGTCACTTTGAAATATTCAGATATAGAAACCCTTAATTATCAAGTATTCTTCAGTAGATATATCTATATAGATTTAGTGTTGAATAGCTGAGAATCAGGCGGGTGAATGATACACATGAGATTGCTCTCATTACTGACTGCGGTATGACACAAGTATGTGTGTGTGTGTGTGTGTGTGTGTGTGTGTGTGTGTGTGTGTGTGTGTGTGTGTGTGTGTGTCCCCTCTAAGCTAGTGTACAAACTGGTAGTTTAATTGGGCTGTTGTTGTTGTTGTTAAAGATTCGCTACCTGGAACAAGAAGTTCCAAGTAGCACGGGCTATGGTGAGCCCGTAATATTAAAATTGGGCTGTATAATGCATACTTATGTACTTATGTTAAGAGTAAATCAAGCGAGAGTATTCAAGTGTACTCACCCATAACTATCGAAGTTAGGCCAAGGAAGAGGTGAAACTTCATATTTAATCCAGTGGGCGCTGTCGGTAATCCAGTGGGCGCTGTCGGTAATCCAGTGGGCGCTGTCAGTAATCCAGTGGGCGCTGTCAGTAATCCAGTGGGAGCTTTCAGTAATCCAGTGAGAGTTGTCAGTAATCCAGTGGGCGCTGTCAGTAATCCAGTGGGAGCTTTCAGTAATCCAGTGAGAGTTGTCAGTAATCCAGTGGTAGATATCAGTAATCCAGTAGGAACTCTCATTAATCCAGTAGGAGCTTCTATTAATCCTGTAGGCGCTTCCAGTAATCCTGTTGGCGCTTCCAGTAATCCAGTGAGAGCTCTCATTAATCCAAGAGCGCTCTCATTAATCCAAAAGCGCTCTCATTAATCCAAGAGCGCTCTTATTAACTTCCAAGCGACGAGCCAGAGTAGAACATCACAAAAAAAAGCAAATCAAAGCCAACTTACGCTTAACTTAATGATCACTTAGCGGGAGTCGAACTTCGTGTGGTTGATCACTTAGTATTTAGCCGAACTTTGTGCTAGCCACAACAGCTCAACTGTCTCCGAAGGAAAATATATATATTTGCATTGATTTTGTTTGAAAAAGAACACTGCATTTCACTATTATTTATTTGCTAAATGAGTCTCAAAGCACAGCCCCAAATTTGATCAGAATATAACTCAATTAAGTAAATATTTTTTCTCAAAAAATATGCATTATTATAAGGGATTAAATATCAAGATTTAATAATAAGGCGTGCGTCTGGGGGTCACTACAACGCTGGTTCGAATCCCTGCATTGTTCCAACAGATTTTTCCCAATAATCAATCTGTTATGAAAAGAACTCGCAGATGAGGCACTCACAGAATATTATTAATTTAAAACAAACAATGTCCACTATTATTTTCACCACTTATTAGCACATAGCACCGAGGTCGTAGTGAGTTAGTTCATTGTACGAATCACCATCAACTGGGGACAGTTTGCCTGTTCTGTTTCAGTTTGGCTCTAATCTTTTCTTAAGGATAACAGAGCAGTCATTACCCGTTATCTTATCGCCATTGTTGAACTCCTGGGCGCTAGTGCTACCCCCAAAACCTTCACAATTTACCAATACTTCTAATTCCTTGCACTCGATACAGTGGCCAGAGTTGGCACTTGGGGTCGCCTTGTGTCTCCCTGATCACAGTAGCATATCGGAAAAGTATATAAATCTTTGATGGAGGCCACCTGACAGGTACTCTAACGCTTACCGACAGCTGCACTCTGGTCAGACCGACAGCTGCACTCTGGTCAGACCGACAGCTGCACTCTAAATGAGAGTGTCATTCCTGGAGACCCAGTACACCTCACATCGCTCAGCGAGACACGCTTATCTGCAAAGACACGAAACAATGTGGTTAGAACAGGGAGGCAAGAGTGCATAACCAAAGCATACCAGTAGTAGTTTGTGTATAGGCAAACTATTTGTAGTTTCTGAAAACACATCATAAATTACATCTAGATTAAAAATTACATCTAAACTTAGAAATTACATCATAAATTACATCTAGACTTGGAAATTACATCATAAATTACATCTAGACTTAGAAATTACATCATAAATTACATCTAGACTTGGAAATTGCATCATAAATTACATCTAGACTTAGAAATTACATCATAAATTACATCTAGATTTAGAAATTACATCATAAATTACATCTAGATTTAGAAATTACATCATAAATTACATCTAGATTTAGAAATTACATCATAAATTACATCTAGACTTAGAAATTACATCATAAATTACATCTAGACTTAGAAATTACATCATAAATTACATCTGGAGTTACGGAAGCAGCAGCGACAATGTGGAAGTCCTTCTTCACTGTCGTTCGTGTATTAGGAAGGTGATCAATCATCAGATCAATCAGAGGTGATCATCAGGTGATGACCTGGAGATCAATCACCAAAATGGAGACACTAGACAACTTAAGAAACTTAAGAATAGTTAAGTTATAGTTATAAGTTAAGTTATAAGTTAAGTAATAGTTAAGTTATAGAAACTAAGAGACTTA
>WNGS01028583.1:11906454-11920553 GCA_020271785.1 Procambarus virginalis | reverse complement strand
ATTTGATAATGCTATGAGAGCATTATCAAAACGCTACAGCGGAAACCGTCAAGTTTGAAGACCTCCTAAAGATACCTGGTCAACCAGGCTTGAGACTTGCGTCCAACAGCCTGGTTGATCAGACGACCAACTGGGAGGCCTGGTCGGAGACCGGGCCGCAGGGGGGCGTTGATCCCCGAGAGCTACACAAGGTAGCGTAGATCACTAAGGGAGATAATGTAAATCTTACATAAATTGGACAATGACACCCAATGTCTAAAGGCATCGTGTAGAAGACATTATTTTGTTCACCTTCATTTTACATGTATTTTTGTTACATGTATTTACATGTTGTATTTGTTTACACGTATTTTACATGTTGTATTTGTTTACACGTATTTTACATGTTGTATTTGTTTACATGTATTTTACATGTTGTATTTGTTTACACGTATTTTACACGTTAAATTTGTTTACATGTTGTATTTGTTTACACGTATTTTACATGTTGTATTGTTCACACGTATTTTACATGTTGTATTTTTTACACGTATTTTACATGTTGTATTTGTTTACACGTATTTTACATGTTGTATGTGTTCACACGTATTTTACATGTTGTATTTGTTTACATGTATTTTACATGTTGTATTTGTTCACACGTATTTTACATGTTGTATTTGTTTACACGTATTTTACATGTTGTATTTGTTTACACGTATTTTACATGTTGTATTTGTTTACACGTATTTTACATGTTGTATTTGTTTACACGTATTTTACATGTTGTATTTGTTTACACGTATTTTACATGTTGTATTTGTTTACACTTATTTTACATGTTGTATTTGTTTGCATGTTGTATTTGTTTACTTGTATTTTACATGTTGTATTTGTTCACACGTATTTTACATGTTGTATTTGTTTACACGTATTTTATATGTTGTATTTGTTTACATGTATTTTCCATGTTGTATTTGTTTACACGTATTTTACATGTTGTATTTGTTTACACGTATTTTATATGTTGTATTTGTTTACATGTATTTACATGTTGTATTTGTTTACATGTATTTTACATGTTGTATTTGTTTACATGTATTTTACATGTTGTATTTGTTTACATGTATTTTACATGTTGTATTTGTTTACATGTATTTTACATGTTGTATTTGTTTACATGTATTTTACATGTTGTATTTGGAATGCTAGAATAACATTGATAAAAGTATCAAGTTGCTAATATATAATTAACAAGCTGCACTGGAACATATAATTGTTGCATAGTTGTTAATTGTATTGTTTGGTCTCAATGAGACCAAGAAACATACAAAAAAGTGTCTGCACCATGTGATCAATCAACGAGGACAGCCCCTTGTACTCTGTGACAGTGTCAGCCAGCCCCTTGTACTCTGTGACAGTGTCAGCCAGCCCCTTGTACTCTGTGACAGTGTCAGCCAGCCCCTTGTACTCTGTGACAGTGTCAGCCAGCCCCTTGTACTCTGTGACAGTGTCAGCAAGCACCTTGTACTCTGTGGCAGTGTCAGCCAGCCCCTTGTACTCTGTGGCAGTGTCAGCCAGCCCCTTGCACTCTGTGACAGTGTCAGCAAGCACCTTGTACTCTGTGGCAGTGTCAGCCAGCCCCTTGTACTCTGTGGCAGTGTCAGCCAGCCCCTTGTACTCTGTGACAGTGTCAGCCAGCCCTTGTACTCTGTGACAGTGTCAGCCAGCCCCTTGTACTCTGTGACAGTGTCAGCCAGCCCCTTGCACTCTGTGACAGTGTCAGCCAGCACCTTGTACTCTGTGGCAGTGTCAGCCAGCCCCTTGTACTCTGTGGCAGTGGCAGCCAGCCCCTTGCACTCTGTGACAGTGTCAGCCAGCCCCTTGTACTCTGTGACAGTGTCAGCCAGCCCCTTGCACTCTGTGACAGTGTCAGCCAGCCCCTTGTACTCTGTGACAGTGTCAGCCAGCCCCTTGCACTCTGTGACAGTGTCAGCAAGCACCTTGTACTCTGTGGCAGTGTCAGCCAGCCCTTGTACTCTGTGACAGTGTCAGCCAGCCCCTTGCACTCTGTGACAGTGTCAGCCAGCCCCTTGTACTCTGTGACAGTGTCAGCCAACTCCTTGTACTCTGTGACAGTGTCAGCCAGCCCCTGCACTCTGTGACAGTGTCAGCCAGCCCCTTGTACTCTGTGACAGTGTCAGCCAGCCCCTTGTACTCTGTGACAGTGTCAGCCAGCCCCTTGCACTCTGTGACAGTGTCAGCCAGCCCCTTGTACTCTGTGACAGTGTCAGCAAGCACCTTGTACTCTGTGACAGTGTCAGCCAGCCCCTTGCACTCTGTGACAGTGTCAGCCAGCCCCTTGTACTCTGTGACAGTGTCAGTCAGCCCTTGTACTCTGTGACAGTGTCAGCCAGCCCCTTGTACTCTGTGGCAGTGTCAGCCAGCCCCTTGTACTCTGTGACAGTGTCAGCCAGCCCCTTGTACTCTGTGACAGTGTCAGCCAGTCCCTTGCACTCTGTGACAGTGTCAGCCAGCCCCTTGTACTCTGTGGCAGTGTCAGCCAGCCCCTTGTACTCTGTGACAGTGTCAGTCAGCCCCCTTGCACTCAGCGGCTGAACAATATTCACTAACCTCGCCAGAGTGACTTGATGACTAAGTACACTCAATATTCAGAGCCATTTAGACCTGTGGTTGCAGAATTAATGATATATTTAACACCTAAATTAACAATTTATTAGAAATAGACAACGGAAGACTCCTGTACTGAGGGGGGGAAGGGAGGGGCGGGGGGGGGGGTTGGGCAGGGGGGGCGGGGGGGGGGTAGTGAGAGTGCTTTGAAATCAAGCCTTATTTAACAACCTTTCAAGGACAATTTCACTCTGCAATTAGGCGTTGTATGGAAGTTTGCAGAAGGAGAATTTGTTTGTGCCTCTGTTTTTTTTTTTTTTTTTGTCATGTTCGCGAGGGTATTGTTTGCTTGCGTGGTCGTCGCTCGATCCCCCGATGGTCCAAGTGGTCCAAGATTGGTACTTGGAGCCATTTCTTATGTCTCAGCTCTTTGTCCTCGACGTCACTGTTAGGACCGTGACCGTGACGTTAATGTCAGTATTGTCCCCGTGACGTTCCCAATCAAACACGTCCCCATGACGTCCCAATCAGCACCGTCCCCGTCCGTGACGTCCCAATCAGCACCGCCCCGTCCGTGACGTCCCAATCAGCACGTCCCCGTCCGTGACGTCCCAATCAGCACCGTCCCCGTCCGTGACGTCCCAATCAGCACCGTCCCCGTCCGTGACGTCCAATCAGCACCGTCCCCGTCCGTGACGTCCCATCAGCACCGTCCCTGTCCGTGACGTCCCACATCAGCACCGTCCCCATTCCGTGACGTTTCAATCAGCACCGTCCCCGTCCGTGACGTCCCAATCAGCACCGTCCCCGTCCGTGACGTCCCAATCAGCACCGTGACGTCCCAATCAGCACCGTCCCCGTCCGTGACGTCCCAATCAGCACCGTCCCCGTCCGTGACGTCCCAATCAGCACCGTCCCTGTCCGTGACGTCCCAATCAGCACGTCCCCATTCCGTGACGTTTCAATCAGCACCGTCCCCGTCCGTGACGTCCCAATCAGCAACCGTCCCCGTCCGTGACGTCCCAATCAGCACCGTCCCTGTCGTGACGTTTCAATCAGCACCGTCCCCTTTTTTTTTTTTTGAGTATGGGTTTGAGTCACTTCTGGGGGTGTGAGTTTTCAGTTGTATCTAGTCCTGGGGACCATTCAGGCTTGTTTGCATTTGTGTTCCTCACGTGTTGCCCAAAAAAATGAGGTGATTTGATAAAATGCTATGCCCAAGATTACCATCAGGTGCCGGCGGGGAAGTGGTTCATATAGCCTCGGCTATCACTTCCTTATGTCCGGTCGTGATGGTCAAGTGGTTTAAGGCGTCCCTGTACATACCAGTTGCGTTGCTCCTGGGAGTATGGGTTCGAGTCACTTCTGGGGTGTGAGTTTTCAGTTGTATCTAGTCCTGGGGACCATTCAGGCTTGTTTGCATTTGTGTTCCTCACGTGTTGCCCCAAAAAAAAAGAGGTGATTTGATAAAATGCTATGCCCAAGATAACCATCCAGTGCCGGCGGGGAAGTGGTTCATATAGCCTCGGCTATCACTTCCTTATGTCCGGTCGTGATGGTCAAGTGGTTTAAGGCATCCCTGTACATACCAGTTGCGTTGCTCCTGGGAGTATGGGTTCGAGTCACTTCTGGGGTGTGAGTTTTCAGTTATATATATATATATATATATTATATATATATATATATATATATATATATATATATATATATATATATATATATATATAAAAGTTTGTGAGGGACCACCTCTGGTGCCAATGTGGGGACCCATAGCCTCGGAGAAGAAATAAAACGTATTCAGAGGAGACCTTGTGGTTTCTCACTGAACACTAATATTTTCTTCTCCTACCACCCCATTCTTTTGTATGTACACATATATATTTGCTTTATTTGAACTTTGTTACAAAAAAGGAGTTACATATAGGTTACAAAGATGGTTATCATAAGTTGTCGAGTTCCTCCAGCTCCTCAGATGGCGGGCAGGAACCCTGGATGCAGTGCTCATTTCCCCTCTGTATCGCCACGCTGAGGCGCTGGAAAAGAAAGCTGGCAGCTCTAGGGTCCCTTGTTGTTTCAATGAGCCTAGAACCCAGTTCCTTCAAAAAACTGGTAGCACTTTTACCCCAGGCGCCGAGTGTCTCAGAAGCAATGGGGACAAAATTGTGGTGGTGATCCAGTTCTCTATACTTACGGGATTTGGCTGCTTCCCTGTGGGTGGCAGCGCCACCTGGTTGTGCAACACTGAGTTCAATGTAGGTGTTAGCCAGGGTTCATACGCACGTGTAGTCCCATACCAACTGCTTGCCATTCTTCCAGGGGTTCACTGTGATACCATCCGGGCGACCAATAAGAGCATCAGAGTTACGGGGCGTTAGGTAACGAGGCTCTCTCTCAGCTGGGCATCCAGCTGTGGTGAGGCTCCTCTTGATGATGTCGTTAACTTCACTGTGCCTTGAGTGCCATCCTCCTGTACTTTGGCAGAGTAGGCCATGATGGCCGTACCCGTCAGCCACCACCTCACCGCAAATACACCTATATCTGGTGTGGATTGGGGCAGCAAGGCGGAGGGCCACAGCAATTCGGAGGGCGTGTGGTGTGAGACGCGTGCCAGTTGCCAACATTGGGGTTGCTAACAGGAAATCCCCTGCATGTGGGGCTGCTACTGCTGTGAGGCGAGCAATGTCGTGCTCTGTTGATGCAGCATCCAGGCACTCTGCAGCAACTTTGTCTACAATGGGGCCATCCCAGCTGGATTGCCTGTGGGCTTTTGGGGATGGTGGTTGAGGTGATGAGCCTGCACGAGAGGCCCACTCTGTGGCACAGCGTGTAAAATTGGGATCATGTACACCTGCCAGCTGATGTAAGTGGGCAGGTAGAATTTCCTTCACAAGGTCGTCGGATGATGATAAGGAGGACAGGAAGGCTGGAACAGCGATTTGCGTTGCTGTTCGAACTCCGAGGCCCCCAAGTCTTACGGGAAGAGAGGCTTGTTTCCACTGCAGGTCATCAAGAGAGAGGTTAAGGGCTTTTTCTAGCATTGATTTCAGTAACCGGTCATACTCACTTAGTTTTTGGCTACTGTAAGATGGTGAACACCTCAGAAAGTAGGTTAACCTGGGGAGGGACAGACATCTGGTGATGAGGTAGAGTGCATCATGAGCATCAATATCCTCAATCCTCCCATCCATCCTCTTAAGGTCGGCGATTTTCTTATCAAGGACCTCATCGATGGCTTTCAACCCCAGGGGAGCTCCTAGGAGTGTGCTGTCTTCAGGTTTAGTTTTATGGATGTTTGGCAGAAGACCCTCTATTCTCTCTACGATGCCCTGGTTGGAACATATTATTTCACATTTAGAAGGGTTCAGGGTGAGACCTAAAACTGCACCTTGCTCCTGGATTTTTTTGATGTCCTCCAGGAGGGAGTCTTGGGAACCAGCTAGGGTACCATCATCCAAGAACCAGATGTTAAGCTCGCTGGACAGGACCTCTGTGACTTGTTTGATGACTAAGCAGAAAAGGAGAGGAGCAAGGGGGTCGCCCTGTTGGACGCCTTCCCGCGAGTCAATTTCATGTTCGCCAAAAAGTAGCTTAAGATCCATACTGTAGCATGAATGTACGAAAGGGTAGAGGGAAGGGAAATGACTATGAACCGCACGGAGTACAGCATCCCTCCGCACCAAATTGAAGGCATTTTTGAAATCTAGCTTGATAAGGGCCTTTTCGTCTGTGATGTTGGCGATGAAGGCTCGAGCTCTATGGGCTGCCGCCTCACACCCTTGTGGAATGCCAAACCCAAGCTGTTTTGGCTTCAGCATGTTGGCCGCTGCATCACTAACTGTTCTTGCAGCTGCCTTTACGACGAGACGCCGGAGAGAATTGCCCACAGCTATTGGCCTGATCCCTCCATCCTTTTTCTTTAGAGCACAGAGAGATGCTCCAAAAAAATAATATATATAAATACACACACACACACATATATATATATATATATATATATATATATATATATATATATATATATATATGCAATTGACGATCAAAAAACCCTGATAATTTGTATGCGAAAAACCCACAGAGCAATGATGAAAGGATGTGAACGTTTCGGACTGATTAAAGCCGTTGTCAACACCGGACTCAATATTCACTTCCTTTCACATTTCTCTGTGGGTTT
This sequence comes from Procambarus virginalis, assembly GCA_020271785.1. Classification (NCBI taxonomy): domain Eukaryota; kingdom Metazoa; phylum Arthropoda; class Malacostraca; order Decapoda; family Cambaridae; genus Procambarus; species Procambarus virginalis. Next base: position 11,913,772 of record WNGS01028583.1, on the reverse strand, counting down.
TGTGCATATATATATATATATATATATATATATATATATATATATATATATATATATATATATATATGGAAAATCCACAGAGAAAAATGAAAGGAGGTAACGTTTCGACTTTGTTAAAGCCTTTGTCAAACCAGACAGTCTGGTTTGACAAAGGCTTTAACAAAGTCGAAACGTTACCTCCTTTCATTTTTCTCTGTGGATTTTCCGCATAAAATGATCAGTGTTTTGTGATCGTCAATTGCATATTGTGACGATAATCTCTTATCAGAGATTTAGCCTGCTATTTCTGCGAATCACGCCTGTCCTCATCAATATACAAGATACGTTTTGTAGTGGCTAAACGTACATATATTAGCCACACGTACCAGCAACTCCCTCCTTCCCCCCCACTGCTGCACCTGGTCGACGCGCCGAACCCTTCAACGGCCTAACGAGCGACTGCGGCCATCCAGCTTCCTCATTGGCCGCCAACCAACACTCCACTCCGGCTCCCCGCCAATCACAAGACCTCACCAGTTATTGTTGGAGTCCCTTACGTTTCTGCCAGCCAGAATATTGTGTGCTCGCAAGCTGTGAACTCCTAAGTGACTCACTCTGTGTGGTCAAATAGAGGTTCATAGTTAGTGCATATATTCCAGCATTCATATTTTACTTACTTTTGTATATCAATTCTCCTCCCCATTAACGTAATCTATTTTCATGTTTATATTGTTTATTATTTTTGCCAGTAAGCCAAGATTTTGCATTTATTTCAATTTGTGTTTTTTATTGTTATTAAAATCCATATTTTTTATTATTGCTTTTAGTCTTTCCAACCTTACCACAGATTACCAAATCACGCAGTCATTCTTTTTTTTCTCTTTTTTTTTTCCTTTTCTTTTTTTATATATTATATGTGGCCCAGCACTGACACCTGCTAGTTGGAAGACTGCCGACCACCATTTCCAACTCGTTACCGTCACATATAAATGGGGGCCTGTCCACGGAGCCACTATTAAATGGAGTTCTGTCCACGGAGCCACTATTAAATGGAGATCTGTCCACGGAGCTTCACTCAGGTATTGGTAATTGTGGTAAGCGCACTTGGCTCTCATTTCCCTTGCTTCCATTATTCACATTAATCATTTTTATTTTATATGGTGCTGTGTATATTGTACATTACGGGAATAGCATATGGTGAGAGTGAGACAACTTTGGATTACGTGGTGACTGTAGGCCGCAGTCATACTCTTAATTGGTCGTCTCCCCCTTCCGTGTTATCCTCCGTGTTTAACATCTTTGTCCCCCAATATTTCTCACTTTTTGACAGATTATCACATAGGTACCCTGGTACTGTGGTCTGTCTCCGGGTCAATAGCACCCAAGTCCTGCAATCCGACTCTAGGAGGAAAAAGAGGGCTTTAGATCCTCTAGCACGAACTATTATTGGCGAATTGGGACCTCGCCGATAGTTCTCGTCACCAGTTGACACTCGCACCCCTACTCGTCGGTCAGACTGATGGTATTTACTTAAGGTAGGGAATTGGCGTTCTTTCTTTTGAGCACAAAAGTTCGCTAATTCTGTAAATACCATATTCAATTTCAGTGGGTACCATTGCTTATGTTCTATAGTGACTTGGCAAGGTATGACTACATTTTTTGGACTACCTCATTTATTTTGAAGCCATTTAGTGTTTCACTTGTATTTTAAAATTAGTTTTCACTAATTAGTAGGATTTTCTTGCCTTTATCCTCCCATAGTGAGTACCAGGTACAAGATTTCCTGCGACCTTATTCATTTACCATCTTGAATTTACTTTAATTATTAATAATTCCCCACAGGATAGGTATCAGTTGCCACGTTTCCTGTTTCTGACACTCGCCATATTCTCACTATATTCATCTCCTTTGTTTTGCTATATTTTCACCATGTTCCGCTTACAAGCTTTCATAGCAAATCCAGAAAGAGAAATAGGGACCTTACGTCAAGCTAAGAGGGTCGATTTGTTAACTCTTGCACATGAGTATCACTTAGAAGTTCCTGATGGAGCCAACAAAATTTACCATTAATAATATGATACTGGATCACCTTGCTGAGGAAGATATTATAGATTCTTCTACTCATGAACAGTACATTATTTCAGATAAAGATGACTTGAGAGCGATGAAGCTCAAATTGGAACTTGCCAAGATCGAGCTACAGCAACAACAAGAAGCAGCTGCAATCAGAGAGCGCGAAGCTGCCCTCAGAAAGGAAGAAGCTGCCATCAGAAAAGAAGAACAAACGCGTGAAGCTGCAAGCAGAGAGCGCGAAGCTGCCCTGAAGAAGGAAGAAAGTGAACGTGAGTTGGCCTTATACAAACAGCGACTCGAGATACAACGCGACCACGACCACCGACAGGCAGAAGCAATGCTAGAATGTCGTAACCGAGAACTCACGAGGGACGCTGCACACCAAGCTCAACTCCAACAAGCGGCAGCTAGTCTTCCTCCCAGTTTCAATATCTCCCATGCAAGTAAGTTAATGCCCCCGTTCCTCGAAACGGAGGTTGATGTGTTCTTTACCACTTTTGAGACCCTTGCTGTTCAACTTAATTGGCCTGACGACCAATGGGCTACCCTTCTCAGAGTACATTTAACAGGTAGAGCAGCAGTCACACTCAGCACTTTGGCTTCGGAAAACGACTACACCACCCTGAAACAAGCTGTGTTGGACGCCTACCTTCTCTCCACCGAAAGCTATCGACGAAAGTTTCGTGACTACGTCAAGGCAAGTACCACCACCTTCTTAGAATTTGCTAACACCAAACGAAGATATTTCATGAAATGGCTGGAGGCAGCACATGTCTCTACTTTTTCAGAACTTGTCAACCTCATACTGGTTGAAGAATTTTTGAGACGTGTACCTCCTCCTGTCCGCCTATACTTAGCAGACAAGGAAGAGACGGAATTAGTGAAGTGTGCGAAGTCAGCTGACACTTACAGCCTCATCCACCGGCTGACTCCAGATCCTACCAGCAAGAATCTTGGTACAGTTACGAGAAAGCGAGCCCAGATCAAGGTACCTCTCAACTGTACTGCAGGTATTGTCGATTATATGGACACTCCATTGACAAATGTAGTAAGTCCCAATCTAAAGGTAATGTCGAACCCCTAAGTCTAAAACTACTCACCCTAAGTCCGGTAAGCCTGTAATGAATGTTGGTGTTCATGCTAATGATCTCTCTCTCTTTACCAAGCATCTCTATCCAGGAACTATCTCTACCCACGGTTCAGATTCAGAGGGACGTTTCGGACTTAAGATCCTAAGGGACACAGCGGCCCTACAATCGATCGTTTTGAAATCGGCTGTGCCCAACGTCGCCTACACAGGAGAGACTGTGTTCATCACTGACCTTACTGCTACAACTCCTTATCCACTTGCCCGAGTTTACCTGGAGTGTCCCTTCGTGACCGGTGAAGTCCAAGTCGCCGTCAGGGAAAAGCCTTTTCCCATGCCTGGAGTGCAACTTCTCCTGGGCAACGACTTGGCAGAAGACCAACAACCAAACAACCTGATCGTCAAGGACATATCCAAGGTAAGCAACTCTGTGGTGGATAACCCGATTTTTGAACATTTCCCAGTAAAGGTTCAAGAGAGTGATGAAGGTTCTCCTCCTGTTATGGTGACCACCCGTGCTCAAGCTGCACGTCCACAGCCAGCCGACTCTACTGCTACCGCTGTCCCTCAGGACCCTTCGAAACTACCCCCTAACCTGACCGCGGTGGAGTTCCGTAAGTTACAGAGAGATGATCTTACATTGACACCATTATTCTTTCAGGCTGAAACCCAATCCGACAGTGTTCCTGGGTTCTTTATGGAGAACGAAATACTCTATCGCAGGTATAGACCCAGTAAACTGAAGGACGAGGACGATTGGGCAAATGTTGAACAACTAGTGATTCCCACCAGCCTGCGGCCCACGATTCTACACCTGGCCCACGGCGCTTTGTCACACTATGGGTTCAACAAGACTTACCATGGAATTCGACAAGACTACTACTGGCCAGGTATGGTAAACGACGTCAAATCTCTCATGTCAAATTATGCCACGTGTGTCAGTTAGCCGGGAAACCGAACGTTTCCATTCCCAGAGCACCCCTGATACCCATCCAGGTGCCTGAGGAACCGTTCCACAAGCTCATTATCGACTGCGTTGGTCCTTTGCCTCGGACCAGTGCAGGCAACTCATATATCTTAACCATCCTGTGTCCTACCACCAGATTTCCGATAGCAGTTCCAGTAAAAAATATTACAGCTGCTACAGTGGTGAAGAATCTACTGAAAATCTTCACCCAGTATGGATTTCCGAGGGAGATTCAGAGCGACTGTGGTACCAACTTCACCAGTGATCTCTTCAAACGGACTCTGGAGGAGTTCAACATCAAACAGGTACTGTCCAGCCCCTATCATCCTGCTTCACAGGGTTCTCTCGAGCGTAGTCATCAAACCATCAAGGCACTCTTAAAAAAGTTCTGTAATGAGACCTCAAAGGATTGGGATAGGCAAATTGATCTAATTATGTGTATTTTCAGAAGTCTTCCCAACGAGTCACTAGGAGTATCTCCTTATGAGATGCTCTACGGACGTAAGTGCCGTACACCTCTCAAGGCTTTCAAGGATTCTCTACGTGATGACCTCAGTGAGCATCAGAGTGTGCCCCAGTATCTCCAAAATCTCCGACACATTCTAGAGAGGGTCCATTCCTTTGCCAGCAACAACCTACAGAGAGCCCAGGAGAGGATGAAGACTCGTTACGACCGGCACTGTAAAGTAAGGAAGTTTACACCAGAGACTTAGTGCTTGCCTATTTCCCTATCCCAGGTTCTCCTTTACAGAACAGGTTCTCAGGACCCTACCGTGTTAAGGAGTGCCGGAACAACTTCAACTACGTTCTCGAGACACCCGATAGGCGGCGGAAGACCCAGCTGTGCCACATTAATTTACTCAAGCCCTACCATGGGTTCCTCCCACTGTGTTAACCAATTTCACCTCATTTACAGGTCCATACAGCCACAGTGAGACCTTCCCTGCTTCTCCTTCCGAGAGCACTGACACTGAGCCAGCGCTCTCTAACTCGGAAATCCTTACTAACCTTCAACATCATTTTCAGGACGATAATAGTGCTCCACTAATAAATCTCGTCAGAGAATATCAAGAGTTGTTTCGAGATGACCCCCAAGAGTGTACTGTTACTCGGCATGACATCCAACTGCTACCTACACCAGCCCCGATTCGCCAACCATTCTACCGAATCAGCCCGAGCAAAACGGAAGTCATGCGGGCTGAGGTACAGTATCTCTTGGACCATGGACTGGCTACCCCCTGTGAGTCCCCCTGGGCCTCACCATGCATCCTGGTACCAAACCTCACGGCAAAATCCGTCTGTGTACGGATTATAGGAAGTTGAACCAGGTCACAGTGAAGGACGCCTACCCAATACCCAGGTAGAGACATTTTGGATGCCATTGGTAATGCCCGCTACCTGTCGCAGGTAGACCTACTAAAGGGCTACTACCAGGTGAGTTTAACGGAGCGAGCTAAGGTACTGTCCGCCTTATAACCCCCTTTGGTCTCTACAGGTACCATCGCCTTCCCTTTGGACTCTGCAATGCCCCAGCCACCTTTCAGAGAGCTGTCAACCGCGTCATCCAGGGCTTGGAAAACCCTATGCCTATCTGGACTACATTGTGATAGCATCCGACACCTGGAGCGAACACCTGCTCCAGCTACAACGATTGTTCTACAAGCTCCTGAAAGCCGGCCTCACCATCAATTTGGGCAAGTCCACCTTCGCGAAAGGTAAAGTGCGGTACCTGGTCATGTTATAGGGAGTGGCAACCTGGCTCCGTTAAACATTCACATTCGAGCAATCCAACAGTATCCACAGCCTACTACCAGGAAGCAGCTCCTGCGCTTCCTTGGTCTTGCTTCCTATTACCGTAGGTTTGTGAAGAATTTTAGCACTGTTGCAACCCCATTATCACCTTAACCAGTCCCAAGCAACGGTATAATTGGACCAGAGAGCAAACCGTTGCATTCGAACAACTCAAATTCCTCCTCTGTTCTAATCCCATTCTCGCCTCACCAGATATCAAGAAGCCTTTCATCCTCCATGTCGACGCAGTGGTACCGGCATCGGAAGTGTCTTAATGCAGCAGCGAGGCGAGGAGGTTCTACCTGTCAGCTACTACAGTTACAAGTTGAAGCCTCATCAGAAGAACTACAGTACTATAGAGAAGGAACTCCTGTCCATCGTCCTGAGCTTACAACACTTTGCACCATATCTGCACGTGCTAGGTCCACTACCATCTATTCGGACCACAACCCTCTGAGATTTTACATCAAGCCCAATTTAATAACCAACGTCTGCTGCGATGGGCTTTATATCTTCAAGGCTTCAACTTAAAGATCTGCTACATCAAGGGGCCTGATAACATCATCGCTGATGCCCTCTCCAGAGTGCATGAGGTAGAGGCAGCTCCACCTCCCACTCTACCTCCAGGTGACGTGATTCACCCGAAACGGCAGGCTTCGGGGAGAGTTGTGACGATAATCTCTTATCAGAGATTTAGCCTGCTATTTCTTTCTGCGAATCACGCCTGCTCATCAATATACAAGATACGTTTTGTAGTGGCTAAACGTACATATATTAGCCACACGTACCAGCAACTCCCTCCTTCCCCCCCACTGCTGCACCTGGTCGACGCGCCGAACCCTTCAACGGCCTAAAGCGACTGCCATCCACTTCTTCCTTTTGCCGGCCGCCAACCCACTCTCGGTCTCCCCCCGCCAATCACAAGACCTCACCAGTTATTGTTGGAGTCCCTTGCGTTTCTGCCAGCCAGAATATTGTGTGCTCGCAAGCTGTGAACTCCTAAGTGACTCACTCTGTGTGGTCAAATAGAGGTTCATAGTTAGTGCATATATTCCAGCATTCATATTTTACTTACTTTTGTATATCAATTCTCCTCCCCATTAACGTAATCTATTTTCATGTTTATATGTTTTATTATTTTTGCCAGTAAGCCAAGATTTTGCATTTATTTCAATTTGTGTTTTTTATTGTTATTAAAATCCATATTTTTTATTATTGCTTTTAGTCTTTCCAACCTTACCACAGATTACCAAATCACGCAGTCATTCTTTTTTTTTTCTCTTTTTTTTTCCTTTTCTTTTTTTATATATTATATGGCCCAGCACTGACACCTGCTAGTTGAAGACTGCCGACCACCATTTCCAACTCGTTACCGTCACATATATATATTAAATATATATATATATAATTATTATATATAT
>WNGS01028583.1:11864195-11877261 GCA_020271785.1 Procambarus virginalis | reverse complement strand
AACCCCGTCAAACAGGTAATACCAATACTCGTATTAAGCCAACAAAACAAATGATCAAGGGGGAGATGTTATTCAATAAGTTCCATAGGAATAGAACAACTGACTTCCCAAGCATATAGGTGTGGACCGTGTTCCTTTGCGTTACGGGATCACCATAGCCCGTGTTACATAGACATTTCGTTCTACAACAACTACAACGTTCCTTTGCGGAAAGAGGGAAAGAAACCCAGCTTAGAAAGGAAAAAAATCGGAAATGTTTAAGCAGACACGACTCAATACAAAGAAACACTAATTTAAATATTGAGATTGAAGAAATAGAACAGAGACTGAAGCTATCATATCAGATTGAAGAAATGCAGTTAAGAGCAGAAAACCATACAAGAGATAACGAAAAATCCAAAATACTTCATATATTTTAGTGAAGGTTCACACACACACACACACACACACACACACACACACACACACACACACACACACACACACACACACACACACACACAAAGGACGACAAATAAATTAGTGAAATATACAAGCAGTATGAAGTCAGTACAAAAGCAGCTTCTTTATGCATGACATCGAAACCTTGCACAGTCCTTGCACCACTGCCTTATGTTATTCTCTTATCACATATGGACAAAATAGAAGGCACAGCTTCGTGATATCTTTTTGAAGATAAAAAATCCTCAAATTACTTCTATAGAAGACATTCAAAACTACAAACTGATATTAATAAAGTTTTCGATTGGGCAGCAAAAAATAATATTAGTTAAACAGTGATAAGTTCCAGGCACTGTACTTGGGTAATAATGAAGACATTAAACATAATACAGGGTACAAAACACAGTCAAATCTGCCCATAGTGTGAAAGCAGCATGTAAATAAAGGCTTTGGGAATAATGATGTCTGACGACCTAACGTTTAGGGAGCATAACCAAGCAAATATTGCGACAGCCAGAAGAATGATAGGATGGATTACGAGAACTTTCAAATCCTTGGGATCCCATCCAGGTACTGTTTGCTAGTGTGTGTGTGTGTGTGTGTGTGTGTGTGTGTGTGTGTGTGTGTGTGTGTGTGTGTATTCACCTAGTTGTGCTTGCTGGGGTTGAGCTCTGCTCTTTCGGCCCGCCTCTCAACTGTCAATCAACTGATACTACTACCACTATTTTTTATACCACACCACGCACACACACCCCAGTAAGCAGCCCGTGACAGCTGACTAACTCCCAAGTGCCTATTTACTGCTAGGTAACAGGGGCATAGGGTGAAAGAAACTCTGCCCATCGTTTCTCGCCGGCGCCCGGGATCGAACCCGGGACCACAGGATCACGTGCCCAGTGTGCTGTCCGCTCGGCCACCGGCTCCCCAATGTGTGTGTGTACTCACCTATTTGTACTCACCTATTTGTGCTTGCGGGGGTTGAGCTTTGGCTCTTTGGTCCCGCCTCTCAACTTTCAATCAACTGGTGTACAGATTCCTGAGCCTATTGGGCTCTATCATATCTACATTTAAAACTGTGTATGGAGTCAGCCATCACCACATCACTGCCTAATGCATTCCCTCCGTTAACTACTCTGACACTGAAAGAGTTCCTTCTAACGTCTCTGTGGCTCATGTGGGTACTCAGTTTCCATCTGTGTCCCCTTGTTCGCGTCCCACCAGTGTTGAATAGTTTATCCTTGTTTACCGGTCGATTCCTCTGAGGATTTTGTAGGTTGTGATCATGTCTCCCCTTACCCCTGTGTACTCACCTAGTTGTACTCACCTAGTTGTGCTTGCGGGGGTTGAGCTCTGGCTCTTTGGTCCCGCCTCTCAACCGTCAATCAACAGGTGTACAGTTTCCTGAGCCTAATGGGCTCTATAATGTGTGTGTGTGTGTGTGTGTGTGTGTGTGTGTGTGTGTGTGGTGTGTGTGTGTGTGTGTGTGTGTGTGTGTGTGTGTGGTTCTCGCTTGCGTGCGCGTTTTATAATTTCCAAGGCTAAGAACTTCCTGTTCCTAGGGTGCGGGTGTATGAATGGAGGACACTGGTGGTGACCTCTTGACTTGAGAGGTCACCCGACGGACACTCCCCTTGTCGTGTCTTATCAACCCTTGCAGTCCTTCTTTCTTTAGTGTGTGTGTGTGTGTGTGCGCGCGCGTGCATCTGCGTGCATACCTATTCGTGTCTACGGGGGAGTGGGGTTAAGCTCTTTTTGCCCTGCCTAATGGCTTTGTAATTGTTGCGTTTTAATTTAACTGTTCTGACGTTTAGATTTTCTGTCGAATCTGACCTTAAAGGTGAGGATGGAGGTGGCTTTCACTACATACTTTTTAGAGCATTCCACTTGTTAGCTTCCCTTACTGGACACGAGTATTTCCTTACGTCCCATCGGCTCATTTGCGTTTCTAGCTTCCACCTGTGTCTTTTTGTCCTGCTTTATCTGTATAGAGGCTATCCTTGTCCACCTTATCTATTCCCCCTCAGTATTTTGTATGTTGTCATCATATCACCTTCTGTTCCTTCTTTCATCTAGGGCTATGAGGATTTAGTGTCATTAGCCTATTTATGTAGCATAACCCTCTTAGTTCTGGCACCAGTCTTGTTGCCAACCTTTGTACATTCCAATTTTGGCTTTGTGCCTCACAAGTTTAGAATCTATGGCGGTGATGCATATTCCCGCAATGGTCTAACAAATGTGTAGAATGGTTTGGAGGAGTCCTGATTTAGCTTTCTAAACGATGCTCTTATATTTGCCAGCATCCCATATGCTGCCGATGTTATCCTGCTTGTGTGTTCCTCTCGTGTTAGTGTCTGAATTATATCCACTCCCAGATCCTTCTCTCTTTCTGATTCCTGTAGACGTCTTTTCCATATGGTGTAGATGCTTTCTGGCCTCTTCTCTCACTTTCCCATCTTCATTACGTTATACTTTTTGTGACTGAATTCCAGTAATCATTTGTTTGACAACTGGAGATTGTCACGCTCCTCCTGTAACTTCTTGTAGTCCTGTTTACACGTTCCTCGTTAGCTTTGCATAATCTGCAAACTTCGACATGTCTGAGCTCACTCCCTCAGGTCGTTCACATGAATTAGAAACAGCAGTGGTCCCAAGACAGATCCTGTGGAAGCCCACTTGGTACATTCATACAGCTTGAAACCTCCTCTCTGACTTGACTCCGTGCTTTCTGTCCTTCTGGTTCTTTCTTACCCAGCTGAGTGTAGTCGAGTTATTCCAGCCTGCTTCTCCCTCATGTACAACAGTCTTTCATGGAGAACATTGTCAAAGGGTTTTTGATAGTCTAGGAAAATACAGTCTACCCAGACTTTCTTTTCATATTTGTCAGGCACGACTTTCCATATCTAAATTCATGTGAGTTTTTTGTCACATAGTCGGTCCTTTGCAGGGGCCAGATTCACGAAAGCACTTACGAACGTGTACATCTTTCCTCAATCTTTGACGGCTTTGGTTGCATTTATTAAACAGTTTACAAGCATGAAAACTTTCCAATCAACTGTTGTTATTGTTATAAACAGCCTCCTGGTGCTTCGGAGCTCATTAACTGTCTAATATTTGTAAACAAAGCCGCCAAAGATTGAGAAAAGATGCACAGGTTCGTAAGTGCTTGCGTAAGTGCTTACGTGACTCTGGCCCCATATGCTTCACCAGTCTTGACCTGTTTATCTTCTCCAGCACTCTACAAGGAATACTTGTCAGTGACGCCGGTCTGTAGTTTAGTCTTTCTCTTCTATCCTCATTTCGTTTTTAAATATTGGAACTATGTTTACCTTTTTCCAGACCTGGAAGATTTCTTGTCTCAAGCATTTTTTTTTTTAAGATAATGGGTGACAGTACTTCTGTAACCTCCTTGAGAAGGTGTGGTGAGATTAGGTCTGGCCCCCATTGACTTTGTCGCATCTAGTTCCTCCAGGTGATTGATTGATGAAGATTAAGCCACCCAAAAGGTGGCACGGGCATGAATAGCCCGTAAATGGTGGCCCTTTGGAGCCATTACCATTATCAAGACCTGATACTGGACATCTGTGGAGGTGCAACTGCACCCTGCGTGACGGGAGATGTCTCCCGTCTCCTCCGGGTGTTCAGTCACCTCTTCTGCAATGCCTGCAATGCCACCCAGTATTTCCTGCTGGTTTTAATCTTGCAGCCTTGGTCTCCATGCTGGTTCTAATATAAAGACCTCGTAATGTTTTGTTGAATACTTCATTATCATTTTCTGTGAGAGCTGCTCCTCAATCTGATAACATTGTCTTGTACTATATTTTTTTAATGGCTATAAAATAGCTTTGGTTGTTACTTAGCTTTTGTAGCAATGTAATTTTCAAATTGCTTCTCGGCTTCTCTCCGAACTTGGGTGAATTTTTGGTTCTCTTTAGCGCCTCTGTTGTCCTCTGTGTCTAGTTCACTGCACTCTTTACAGGCTTTTTTTTTCTGTTTTTTTTAGCTTAACTCCATTGCCTGTTAAACCAGGGGTTTACTTTTTGTTCTCTTCCTTCTTGATTAATATGAACTGTCCCGTTGCATTAGCACCTTTCCTAACAATAAACTCCATCATCTTATTTGCTGTCTTCCTTTCCATTATCTTTCCCTTTGGATTACCTGCAGAAAGTCCCTCATCCTCTTGCAGTCTCCTCTGTAATCTGCTAGAAACGAATTTCTAGCTGCCAGTTTTCTAAAGCAAGGACTCCTTGTCTAATTCCCTATCATATCTACTTTATAATTATGATTGGAGTTTGCTTCTTCAACCTGCTCCACTTGTTCATTCCATTTTCCCACTGTTAAGAGTAAATGGAAACTTTCTAACATCTCTGTTTCAATTCGCTGATGACTTCGCAAAGGAATTTGATAAATGTGGCCATGGAGGGATAGCCCACAAAAGGACGTTTGTAGGAATAACAGGTGAAGTAGGACGAATGATATTCAATTTTCTGTCAAACAGAACGCAAAGAGTAACAGTCAATCAAATAAAATGTTAGTTATGTTAGTCCAAGCGCAGTTCAAAGCTCTGTGCCTCAGGGTATAGTCCTTACACCACTGCTTTTCCTAATTCTCTTTATTAGATATAGACGAAAATACAAGTCACAGCTACGTATCATCCTTTGCAGATGACACAAAAATCAGCATGAAAATTACTTCTGTTGAAGACATTAAAAACTACAAGCAGATATTAATAGTTTTCGACTGAGAAGCAGAAAATAACATGATATTTAACAGTGATTAATTCCAGGTACTCAGGTACGGTAAAATGAAGATATTAAACAAAAATACAAAAAATACAGGGTACAAAATACAGTTATATCTGTCCATAGTAGGAAAGCAACATGTAAATGATCTGGGAATAATGATGTCTGACGACCTAACGTTGAAGGAGCATAACCAAGCAAATATTGCGTCAACCACAAAAATGATAGGATGGGTTATGATAACTTTCAAATCCAGGGATCCCATCACAATGGTTGTACTCTTCAAATCACTTGTGCTGTCCCGTCTTGAGTACTGCTCAGTACTCACTTCCCCCTTCCGAGCATGAGAGATTAGTTATTATTAGTTATTGTTAATATTAGAGGGAGTACAGAAAATATATCCGGCACGCATTGACACGAAAGAGCACCTAAACTATAGGGATCGTCTCAAACCTCTCCAAATGTTCCCCCTGGAAAGGAGACGAGAGTGTTATCAAGTAATATACACATGTTAGATTCTGGAGGGGCAGGTCCCAAATTTGCTCATTAGAAAAAGAACAAACTGGAGCAAAAGATACGGAAGGAAATGCAGAATAGGACCAGTGAAGAGTAGAGGTGCCATAGGCACGATCAGAGAGCACTGTCTGAACATCAGAGGTCCACGGCTGCTCAACACCCTCCCAGTAAGCATTGTAAATATTGCCGGAACGAAGGTGGATTTCTTCAAAAAAAACATTTATTTAAGTTCTTTAAAGAAGTGCCGGACCAACCAGGCTGTAGTGGATATGTTTCAGGATAAATCCACCCCTCCGGGCCGCTCCAAGCATGTGAGCCTGTTGGACCAAGTTATCACAAATCGAGCCTGGTCCCACGCCGGGCTCAGTGGGGGGGGGGGGGTAGAACAACCGAAACACTCTCCAGGTATATTCCAGGTTTACCTGTTCAAGACATTTTTAACGCAGTATGATTAACGTCGGTGTCATCAATGGGGGGGGGGGGGAGTGAGGGCAATGATTTGCGACTCTGGGTCACGATTCATCAACCATTTACGCCACCACTTGCGAGACCTGGATATCTTGCCTTAATACTGACGACTTTCTTTACATTTATCAAACAGTTTACGAGCTTGAGCATTTCACAAGCCAAGTTATTATTGTTGTTGTAGAGCACCTTGTAACACTTTAGAGCCATCAAGGAACATATATTCTCTACACACACAACTAGATCATAACCCGCGATGTGCTGACGAACATTCGTTGCTAAATGCTTGGATTATCTTGTCTTCGTCAGTCCAACCACTTGGTGTTGGACGGTAGAGCTTCATGCAGGTCGACGTTCAATCCCCCACTGNGGTACTGTATCAAAGCCTTTGGCAGTCAAGAAATATGCAGTCTGCCAGCCTTCTCTGTCCTGCCTTATCCTTGTTACTTTATCATAGAATTCTAAAAGGTTTGTTAGGCATGATTTCCCTGTCCAGAAACCATGTTGGTGCTTGTTTACAAACCCAATGCTCTCCAGGTGCTCAACAAGTCTTAGCCTAATTATTCTTTCAAGTATTTTGCAGGGGATGCTTGTCAATGATACGGGTCTGTAGTTAAGTGCCTCCTCCCTGTCACCTTTCTTGAAAATCGGTACGACATTTGCCTCCTTCCAGCAACTGGGCAATTCTCCCGACATAAGTGACTCATTAAAGATCATTGCCAGAGGCACACTGAGAGCCTGCGCTGCCTCTTTAAGTATCCACGGTGATACTTTGTCTGGTCCAACAGCTTTGTTTGCATCCAGTGTTGTCAACTGTTTCATTACCTCCTCTGCTGTCACCTCTATATCTGATAGTCTGTCATTTAGGGTAATCGCTTCTAACAATGGGAGCTGCTCAGGCTCGGTTGTGAACACTCCATGGAAATTTGCATTCAGTACCTCGCAGATTTCCTTGTCGCTTTCTGTATATGCCCCTTCTGTTTTCCTCAGTCTTGTCACTTGGTCATTTACCGACATCTTCCTTCTTATATGGCTATGTAGTAATTTAGGTTGCTTTTTCGCTTTGACTGCAATATCATTCTCATAATTTCTTCCGACATTCGTCTTATGTTAATGTAATCATTCCTAGCTCTGTTACATCTAATCCTGTTGTCCTCTGTCCTTTGTCTTCTGTACTTCCTCCACTCCCTCCTGCTTCTCACCTTTGCTTCCTTACATTGTCTATCAAACCATGGGTTATTATATTCCCTCCTGCTTTTTTCCTTTATTGTTGGAATAAATCTCTCTTCAGCCTCTTTGCATTTCAATATGACTTGGTTCATCATACCTTGCACTGTTTTTCCTATAAGCTCTTCCTCCCACTGCACTTCTCCCAGGTAGTCCCTTATCCTTCTGTAGTCCCTTTTCTGTAATCAATTCTCCTTCCCGTACCTCTTGACCGTTGGTCACAATTTTAAGCTCCATCATGTAGTCAAAGACTAGGACACAATGGTCACTGGCTCCTAGTGGTATTTCATGTTCCAACTGCTCGATGTCTTCTACATTCTGGGTGAAGATGAGATCTAATAGGCTGGGCGTATCCCTCCTCTTTCCCTAGTATCTTCCTTCACATGCTGTGTTAGGAAATTCCTGTCAATAACGTCTACCAGCTTCGCTCCCCAGGTCTCCTCCCCGCCATGGGGATTCCTCGTTTCCCAATCTATCTCTCCGTGGTTTAGGTCCCCCATGACCAGTAGCTTCGCCTTCATTCTATGCGCTATTGTTGCTGCCCTCTGCAGTTCATCTATACATGCCTTGTTGCTGTCCTCGTACTCCTGCCTGGGCCTTCTACTGTTTGGTGGGGGATTGTAGAGTATCAAGATTACAATCTTCTTCCCATCCACTGTCAGAGTTCCATGTATGGAGCTCGTGCTTTCATTGGTACCCGGATTTTCCAGCTCATCAAACTTCCATTTCCGCTTTATTAGGAGTGCCACTCCTCCTCCCTGTCTCTGTGTCCTTTCTTTTCTTATCACCTGGTACCCCTCCGGAAAGATTGCATCCGAGATCATGTCATTATTTTAGTTTCCACTATTGCCACTATGTCTGGGTCTGCCTCACTAACTCTTTCTTTTATCTCTTCTGCTTTATTGGCTACCCCATCAGCATTGGTGTACCACACCTTGAGACTCTTCTTGGAAACTCGGGTGTCTGAGTTCCCCCTTTCACTGGGGGTCTGGGGGGGACTGGTGGGTGTCTGGGGGGCGAGTGGGGGCTGGGGGTGAATGGGGGGCGAGTGGGGGCTGTGGGGTGAATGGGGGGGTGCTAGGGGGGTGCCTGGGAGTGCCTGGTAGGCGAATGGGGTCTGGGCATCTAGGGGGGTAGGAAGGGCATAATGGGTCTGAAAGTTAGGGGTCTGAATAGCATGTGGGGATTGAGAAATAGAGTGAGACTGAGAGTCAGATAGAGGTTGAGAAGTTGGGGGGGAGAGGGATATTGAGGACAGAGGGCTGAGAGGAGAATGGAGCATGGGTGCTGGGAGTGGAAGAGAGGCGTATTAGTTAGGGGGGAATCGGGGGTAGGTGGGGGTTTTGGGGTAGAAGAGGGGAAGAGGGAGATGGGGGAAGGTGTTAGGGGGTCACAAGGTGAGGGGTTAAATGTGGGCTGAAGGTGCATAGGAGGGGTGAGGGTTGGGTGGGGTTTGGGGGTGAGTGTAAGAGGGGTGCAGTGGAAGAGAAGGGGCAGGGGTGTGGGAAGGGGTAGTAGGGGGGGGGGGGTGGGGGGGTGGGAAGGTGGGTTTGGGAGGGCATGGCTTGACCCACTGGGGTCGTTGACAGGTGTGATGTTGGAGGGGCAGGGGAATCGTTGGGGAGGTGCAAATGTGGAATGGACAGGGGGTTTTGGGGTGATGAAGCAGGGGGGGTTTGGGGGGCTGAGGCAGGGGGGAGGTATAGGAGGGCTGAGTTGGGGATGATGCGACCTGGGGGGTGACCTGGGTTGTGACCTGGGGGGTGACCTGTGATGTGACCTGGGAGGTGAAACTACCTGAGAGGCTAGTTCGGTGTCGTGCTTGCCACCTATGCTTGTAGGCTATTTGCTCATCTTCGTCATAAACCTCTCTATAAAACATTGTAATGGGTTTCACTTCCTCTGAGTAAATGCTTGTTCCTCATTATGTACTCCACAGCCTCCTCATTGGAGAATTGTACCAGAACAGGCCTATTTTGGTACAATTGTAAGGTCAACCCGGCGGCTGATATCCACCTCGTATTCTGCCATCCCTGCTCCAATACATCTCAATATCTCATGCAATTCATATTTTTCCGTCTCTATCCTGTCTTGTCTATCCTGGGTGTGTGTGTGTGTGTGTGTGTGTGTGTGTGTGTGTGTGTGTGTGTGTGTGTGTGTGTGTGTGTGTGTGTGTGTGTGTGTGTGTGTGTGTGCGCGCGTGCGTGCGTGTGTGTGTGCGCGCGCGCGCGCGCCTCAGGCGACGAGGCTCCTTACCCAGTCCGTCCTCTCGCCAAATGCGGCGCACTTTGACTGAATCGACCAAACTCTTTCAAACAAGACGGATTGGAAAACACAGCAACACCTTAACAACTTACGGCGTTGCCCTACATTCCTAGGTAGACAAAAAGATATGTTGTGGTGGACATGTAGGCCTACGGGCCGCTACAAGCAACAGCCTGGTGGACCAAGTTATCACAAGTCGAGCCTGGCCTCGGGCCGGGCTCGGAAAGGAGAACTTCCGAAACCCCTCTCCAGGTATACTCCCCCCCCCTCAACTCTCAACCCTCTCCAGGTATACTCCCCTCCCCCTCAAACAAAATGTGTTTTGTGAACGTTGTGTGAATTCTGGTTTTTTTGATAGAGTTTGGCCGTCTGATAGAGTTTACCCTCCCCCCCCCCCAACGTCTTCCACAATTAGACAAATATTCAGGAATGATTAGGTTTGGTTCAGGAGTTAGGCAGATGGGCTGAGTGCGGGCCGAAACGCGAATGAATCAGTTTTGGGAGAAACTCGGTCAGAGGTGAGGGGTGAAGCTGGCCCCAGTGAGACGGGGAGGGAGGGGGAAGAGACGGGGTGGTAGGGAAAGAGCCATGGAGGGAGGGGAAAGAGGCGGGGAGGGAGGGAAGGAGAAAGCGCTGATAGACGGTTTATGGCGGTGGGACGCCTTTATTGCATATTTATTTTCTTCTTGAACGCAGGGGAAATATGTTAACCCCCCCCTCCCATCTCCAACCCCCACCCCCCTTGCCCCCATCCCCCACCCCCCCACCCCAACCGTTACCACACCCCACACCCCCTTGGCGTTATAGAGGCATCTCCCAACATACTGATTTATTTAAATATTTCTCATTATATAATACTGATTGTAATTGTCATCTTACCAACGTGTGTGGCCCTTGCTAAGTCATATCTTTTGTTTACCTTCCAGGTGTGTGGGAGGCCCTCATGTTGCGAGGGTGATGAGTGTGTGTATTGGGTGAGTAGTCTGGCGCGGGCGTTACTGCGTTCACCTGGACCCTTATTGGTGCCTCGAACCGCCGACCGCATAGACAGTAGCCAGCCGCTCTACCTACTGAGCCTACCAACACCCCTTAAAAGGAAGGATTCCAGAGGCACCTATCTGCTGCCCTATCTACGGGAAGGCCTGACGTTCCAGTTGGGAAGGAGACAGATGCCTCTAGACTCCTTCCTGCTTGATACCTGCTTGATGGGGTTCTGAGAGTTCTTCTACTCCCCAAGCCAGTTTTTTTTTTTTGGGGAGTAAAGAGGAAGGAGAGGCATAGGTGAAGGGAAGTATAGAAGTGGGAAATACAGTGAGAGGTATGAAAGCAGGCGGGCTGTCCGCCTTGCTGACACGATGTGTGGGTGTTGGCAGCTAAGCTAAGCTGGCTCCCTCTTGTCAGGGAGCTGTGAGTGTGTGAGAGGTTCTTCACATGTGTTTCACCATATATGGATGTCTATAGATGAATACTGAGTAGCATTCATATATACACATTCCGATGCTTCCACACATGTTGCTCTGTTTAAGGCTCTTTGTTTAATTATTATTATTTGTCGGATTGTTCATACATATTATTATTTATCGAGTTGTTCATATATATACTTGTATGAACTGTTCCTATATACACATATACATATATATCTCATCTGGGGATTATATACTGTGGGACAGGGTTATCATCCAGAGAATCGAGGCTCTTGGGCCACCAGCTGTGGGAGCGGGGCGTCTCATCTTGGAGTAATCTTTCTAACATTGGGTCCTCTAACATTTCGATGGTGTTCCACACCCTGATGGCTTGGTGTTGCAGTCTGATGTTTAGTGGCTGTATGTTCAGGAGTTCAGGGAGCTCCTGGATTGTCTGATTATATGGTGGACGGTGTTTTGCGGCTCTCCTGAGCGCATTATTTTGCACTGCTTGCAGTTTCTGCATGTTAGTTTTCTTTATGGTGTGTAGTGGTACTGGGGGATACTCTAAGTGCGGCCGAACTAGAGCCTTATATAGGTGGATCTGAATGTTAGTACTGAGGCTTCGGAATCTTCTCAGTTTTCCTAATGCTACTTTGGCTTTATTTAGTCGGTCCCTTACATGAATTTGTATCCCTGTTCTATTTATCATTAGTCCCAGTATTCTGCCTACCTCCGCATACTGGATCGGATGGGATATACTGGATCGGATGGCCCGGTCTGAGGCCAGGCTTGACTTGTGAAGACGGGCTCCGTCTGCAGACTGGCTCTGTCTGCTGTCTTTAAAGGAAGGTACCCCCCTCCTTTTAAAGGGGTACCTTCCCCTCCCACGATCCTTCAGTGCTGTCCCATCATGGGTTCCTCCCCGTCGTTAGTATTCATGACAATTGTCTCCCCATGGTAGTTAGTGTTGGGTGGCGAGGTGTGTGTGCTACAGGGGAACGCAAACTGTAACGAGACAATTACAGAACGCTCCCATAGCCCCAAGAGATAAATCGCAGACCAGCTCGAACTGTCCACTTTACCCCAGAAACGACAAGGAATGCAGTGTAGAGAAACAGAAATGATCGAGCTAAAGCCATAAGCTGCAACCACATCCTCTGTTTAGATGGTGCTTTGTGTAGCTGACGTAGGCCATCGTACATACATAGTAGACGTATGGACACTTAGATACTAGAATTTGCTACTATTCACTTTATAGTAAAAAAAAATGAAGATGCAAATATCTTCATAGAAGAACATAGGAAACTAGCCTTTTCCAGTAACTTTCTGAAAGGAGCTTCAGTGGTAGGCATAGATAAACTGGTAGTTTCTTTACCACTTTCGATTGAATTCCGTCAAACACTACGGCTTTTGAATATTTTAGACACCCCCTCCCCCCAAAAAAAAATTACAGCCCAATAACACTAACAGTACATCATAAATTAAAAAACAAAGAGAGTACCAATTAGACCAGAAGACATGTAATCTCAGTGTCCACATATTTCTGGCGTCATGGATTCAGAACAGGAGTGCCGGACCATACCGGGCTGTGGTGGGTATGTGGGCCTGCGGGGCCGCTCCACAGCAACAGCCTAGGGACCAAACTCTCACAAGTCAAGCCTGGCCTCGGGCCGGGCTTGGGGAGTAGAAGAACTCCCAGAACCCCATCAACCAGGTTATCTCAACCAGATATCAACCAGGGCCCTGCTGCCCTCTCTCACTAGCTCGGCCTCTATGTCATGGTCTTAGAGGCCAGGAAAGACAGGCAAAGACAGTGTTTATTATTATTATTTATTGATTTATATATTGATAACCATTTTTTCCAATTGTTTGGGCAGGGATTTCTGGTCAGATTTCATCTGGAATTATGTACTGTGGGGCTGGGTTGTCATCTAGTAAATCGAGGCCTCGATTTAGGAGATCGTTAACAAGACGGACTGTGATTGATGCGAGCACCTGCGTCCAACA
>WNGS01028583.1:11739368-11750262 GCA_020271785.1 Procambarus virginalis | reverse complement strand
CACTGTGTAGGGAAACACGACTTGGGTGGTTGTTACGGCCACAATGCGTCGCAACCGGCTTCTTTGCTGGTGGAACTAAAGTTTTGGTATCCGGCCCCAAGTTAGTAGTGGCTTTCAAGGAGTGAGCTCGGTAATGCAAGTAAAACACAATGGGGGAGGTGCATTGAATACGACACTTCATCAATTATCAATATATTCACATATAATTACTTTCCCATCACCCCATATATAATCCTAAAGGAAGTATTACTAGACTTAATATGTACACAAGTGTCTCTCATAGAACACTAAGCGCTCCTCGATGCTCAATCGATGCAGTCTTGTCAGCTACCTTGTTTCCTCAACACACAGTACCGTCCTCACCAGTACTGGGAAATACCAACGAGTCTACCCTAACCACGGACCAGCCCAAACACAGTCTCACTAGTTGTTCTTCGTGCACGCCCACAATCACTCTCTAGCCTGGTACTGGCAGAGAACATCAGCCTCGCGCTGCTGGGCCTCTTCACATACAAATACAAGGGTAGCGAACCCCTGGCAGGAGCTTCTTGCAACTCGCTGGTTACACTCCTCAGTAGTACCTTAACTGTCAGTCGTCTCTTCCACTAGCTAGTCCCAGGTACGCCGAATTCTGTCACTGTCACTTCACAGGCAGACAGTAGAACACTACACAGTTCTTCACCGGTGGCGGCTCACTGCTTCCGTAAAGCAGAATGGAGTAGAGAGCAATTGGCTGCCCTGGGTAGACTGTCTGTCCTCGTACCACAGCAGTCCTACGTCGACTCTGTGGATACAGACACGTCATCAGTACACTGGTCAGTACATGGGACACTAGGGAACATCACTTACGTACTCTGACATAGACATACAACTCCTCCTATAATAGATGGCACTGATTTTCTAGGCGCCACCTCACTAGAGGTCAGCACCAGCTACCTCTCGAGCTGACTAAGACAGGAATCTAGCGCCTGTTGCTGGTATAATCCTGTCACGACTAGATGGCGTCGTCCAATTTGTGGGGGTTTCGGGAGCGGCCTCACAGATGGCATTGACGTCGCTGCTCCATTCTCCGACGATGGAATCGGGTTCGTAACAGTGGTTCTGTATAAACAAATCGGTAACAAGGTTTAGCGCTAGAGAACTTTGCAGACCTCAGGTGGACAGCGTTCACTCTAGGACACCTGGCCGAGGTCACCGTGATTATAGAGAACTTTCTCATTCGAGACCGTCTAGTCTCAGAATGACCTCCTTTACACCCCCCTCATGGGTGGTGGGCGCTTGTCTTGGTGTAGCGACACAGGTGTGCATAACTCAATCAGATAGCTGCTTGCTTAGCTTAACAACCAGAAAGCAGCTTCTTTGCTCACAAGGGAAATGATCCAGAAGGATCTGGAAGCTCGTTCAGTTGTCTACATAACCTTATACATGTTGGTTGACCTGACCACACTCGCCTCGGGCAGGCCACCAAAGTTAGGAGAGTTCACACCTCCGTCCAAGCCTTCATGGCAACACCAACTCTCTACTAGTTACAGTTCTGATTACACTCACTCCCAATGCATAACGACCGGCGCTTGTAGAAGCTTGCAATGAAGACCTTGCTGCGACCACCCTGGTGCCTCTGGTCTGCCTACATCAGGGGCTCTCAGACCACAACCCCTCACGGCTGTCCTGGTCCTATGTCAGGACTTTGCTTCCTGTGTAGACCAGGCAACGAATACACTCCAGTGCCCTTGTGCACAATACTGCACATTTTAAGACACTGAATTCCCAGATCTCACACCAACTGCCTCCCAAGATGTCCTTAATTTTATCACAAGAGCTGAATGGCTGGTCTCTCAGATGACTAATAGTTTTATTATAGCACTTGAAGGACTGGCTCCAAATCTGCAAACAGAATAAGACCACATGAGACCACAAGGCATGGCAGGATGTGCAAAACAGCCCCACTGAGGAGCAGAGGTGCAATAGGCACGCTGAGAGAGAACTCTATCAACATCAGATGCCTGAGAATGTTCAACACACTTTACTTCCCATTAGGGACATAATGGGCCGACCCTTCACAGTGTTCGTGAGAGAACTCGACAAACACATTGAAAGGATACCTGAACATCCAGGCTGTGATACATGGGTCAGGATGGCTAGCTGGCTGCGTCAAACAAGCTGGTGAATCAGGCCAGCAACCAGGCGATGAGATGAGGCTATCTGAGGTGAGTCCTCACACAGCCAAGTTCTGGCTCTGGTCTTGAGTGCCGCCTCTCTAACTGTCAATCAACTGGTGTACAGATTCCTGAGCCTACTGGGCTCTATTATATCTACATTTGAAACTGTGTATGAAGTCTGTCTGCACCACATCACTGCCTAATGCATTCCATCTGTTAACTACTCTGACATTGAAAAAAAGTTCTTTCTAACGTCCCTTTGGCTCATTGGGTACTCAGTTTCCACCTGTGTCCCCTTGTTCGCGTACCACCAGTGTTAAGCAATTTATCTTTATCTACCCCTGTCAATTCCTCTGAGAATTTTGTTGATAGTGATCATGTCTCCCCTTACTATTCTGTCTTCCAGTGTCGTGAGGTGCATTTCACACCGCCTTTTCTGGTAACTCATGCCTCTTAGTTCTTAGACTAGCCTAGTGGCATACCTCTGAACTTTTTCAAGCTTCGCCTTGTGCTTGACAGGGTACTGGCTCCATGCTGGGCCGCATACTCTAGGATTGGTCTTTCATAAGTGGAATGCAGGTTCTGAATGATTCCTACACAGATTCCGGATGCAGTTCTGATGTTAGCCAGCCTCGCATATGCCACAGATGTTATTCTTTTGATGTGGGCTTCAGGAGACAGAGTTTGGTGTGATATCAACTCCTAAATCTTTCTCTCTGTCCGTTTCATGAAGGACTTCATCTCCTATTCGGTATCCGGTGTCTGTCCTCCTGTTTTGCACCTCCAAGTTTCATTATCTTATATTTACTTGGGTTGAACTTTGGTAGTCATTTTCATTGGACCATTCATTCAGTCTGTCTATGTCATCTTGTAGCCTCATACTGTCTTCCTCCGTCTTAATCCTCCTCATAATTTTGTATTTTTGTACTTTTGTACTTTGTAAGCCAGCCTACGTCTCGGGCGGTAGTCGTACGGAATCCCAATTAGTTCCTTGTCACTGTACTCCCAGTGGAACTGGCCCCGCCACTACGATGTCACTGTGAAGTTATCAGACGTACCAGACGATACTGCTTAAGCTCCACCTGCACAGAACCCGACTCCAGAGCACTTGAAGCTCAATATACTGTCAATTCCCTCGTCGGTCCACCACATGGAATGAGGAAGACTTCTCAACGTGCTTGCATACAACTGGTGACTCGTAAGGTTCCACGGGATTGTCGTCCTACTGTCTAACTTGACAAGACCGTCGATCACACGTCCAACCTAGGTGACAAGTCGGTCACCTAGGTTCCCTCACGGTGGAATGGCCCAGCCGCTAAGCTGCCTCCTATACGGGTGAACTGCCAAAGACGTCACATACGTCAATGCCCGGTCCACCCTCTTGCAACGCACCTGTCCCGGAGCACTTGTTGCTCAATATTCCGTCAATTTCCTTATTTGGTCCACACCTGGGATGAAGGAAGACCTCTCAGAGTGCGTGCTGACAACAGGAGACGCTTATATCCACCGAGCTCGGGTAATCCGTCCACTTGATAGGATTTCTTAGCGCACGTCCTGCCTTGAAGACGTGCCGTGTGAGACTCATGGCGCCAACGTGTCGCTACGGCTGGACCCCCCTGCCTATGTGACGTCACATTTGCCAAGGGAGGTTTTCATTGCTCCCAGTGCCACGTCGCTGACGGTGACCATCTGGTGACAATGACGTCACACAGTTTTGGCGGGAGAACAGAAGAGCCAGCGCCATATTGGCATCCTAAAGGGCCTATCCCACAGGCCAAAATACTCTTCTTTCACGAATTTCTCGGCTCTGCGAGAACACTATACTCTCCCACATATGTCAAACTGAGGCCCGCAACGTAGAGAACGCTCGGGTTCAGTGGACATGACTCTTACAGCAGGCGTGGGAGAAGTAGAAGGGGGGGGAACCCGTCACAAACACCACACACACACACACACACACACACACCACACACACACACACACACACACACCCACACACACCACACACACACAAGGGGGCCTGACGGTGAGTGGACAGCGCTCGGTATTCGTAGACATTGGATCCGGGGATCGCTCAACGGCGGAGGCAGAAACAAATGCGCAGAGGTTCTTTCACTCTGATGACCCTGTTCATCTAGCAGTAAATAGGTACCTGGGAGTTACACAGCTGCTACGGACTGCTTCCTGGGGATGTGTGTACTCACTTATTTATACTCACCTATTTGTGCTTGCGGGGGTTGAGCTCTTTGATCCCTCCACTCTAATGTCAATCAACTGATGTACTGGTTCCTCAGCCTACTGGGCTCTATCATATCTACACGTGAACTGTGTATGGAGTCAGCCTCCACCACATCACTTCCTAATGCATTCTATTTGTTAACCACTCTGACACTAAAAATGTTCTTTCTAATATCTAAACTTAATTTCCACTTGTGTCCCCTAGTGCGTGTGCCCCTTGTGTTAAAGTCTTTATCTACCCCCTATCATTCCTTTTAGAATCTTGTATGTGGTGATCTTGGTCCTCTAATTCTTTTGTCTTCCAGCGATGTGAGGATTAATTCCCGTGGGCTCTCCTCGTAGCTCATACCTCTCAGCTCGGGAACTAGTCTGGTGGCAAACTTTTGAAACTTTCTAGTTTAGTCTCATCCTTGACTAAATATTGACTCCATGCTGGAGCCGCATACTCCAGGATTAGTCTGACATATGTGGTATACAAAGTTCTGAATGATTCCTTACACAAGTTTCTAAATGTCGTTTATATGTTGGCATACCTGGCATATGCCGCTGATGTTATCATCTTGATATGGGCTTCAGGGGACAGGTTTGACGTGATATCAATCCCAAGTCTTTCTCTCTCTCTCTCTGGCTCTTGAAGAATTTCATCTCCCAAATGATACCTTGTATCTGGCCTCCTGCTTCCTACACCTATCTTCATTACATTACATTTGCCTGGGTTAAACTCTAACACCCATTGGTTCGACCACTCCTTCAGTTTGTCTAGGTCTTCTTGAAGCCTCAAGCAGTCCTCCTCTGTCTTAATTCTTCTCATAATTTTTTCAGCGTCATCAAACATTGAGAGGAATGAGTCTATACCCTCTGAGAGATCATTCACGTATATCAGAAACAGGATAGGACCGAGTAAAGAGCCCTGTGGGACTCCACTGGTGGCTTCACGCCAATCTTAGGTCTCACCCCTCGCTGTAGCTCTCTGCTTCCTATTGCTTAGTGTCTCCGTTATCCACTGGAGCACTTTACCAGTAACTCATGCCTGTCTCTCCAGCTTATGTACCTGCCTCTTATGGGGTACTGTGTCAAAGGCTTTCCGACAGTCCAGAAAAATGCAGTCCACCCAGCCTTCTCTTTCTTGCTTAATCTTTGTCATCTTGTTGTAGAATTCTATTAAGCCTGTAAAGCAAGATTTACCCTCCTTGAACCCCTGCTGGCGATTTGTCACGAAGTCCCTTCTCTCCAGATGTTTACTAGATTTTTCTCACGATCTTCTCCATCACCTTGCATGGTATACAAGTTAAGGACACTGGCCTGCAGTTCTGTGCCTCTTGTCTGTCACCATTTTTGTATATTGGACCACATTAGCCGTCTTCCATATTTCTGATAGGTCTCCTGTCTACAGTGACCTACTATACACTATGGAGAGGGGCAAGCAAAGTGCCTCTGCACACTCTTTAAATACCCATAGTGAGATCCTGTCTGGACCAACAACCTTTCTCAAATCCAGATCCAACAGGGTCTCTTGACCTCATCTCTCGTAATTTCGACCCCTTCCAAGGCCGCCTGGTTTACTGCACCCTCTCCTAGTGCAGTGACCTCACCTTGTTTTATTGTGAAGACCTTCTGGAACCTCTTGTTGAGTTCTTCACACACCTCTTTGTCATTCTCTGTACACCTGTCCTCGCCTGTTCTAAGTTTCATTATCTGTTCTTTCACTGTTTCATCATATTCCTGTCTGGGTCTTCTGTCATTGGTGGTGGGTTATATATGACTACGACTATAATTTTTTGTCCTCTTTGTTATGGTACCTGCTATGTAGTCACTGAAACCTTCACAGCCTTGAATAACCATCTCCTCAAAATCCCAGCCTTTTCTTACAGTAGAGCTACACCACCACCTCCTCTTCCTTCTCTCTCTTTCCTCACTACTTACTAGTCCTGTGGAAACACTGCAGTTGTTATGTTTTTCGTCAGCTTCGTTCCTGTGAGTGCTATTATGTCTGGGTTTCTTCTAGTACCCATTCTCCAAGTTCATTTCTTTATTTGAAATACCATCTATTATATTGTGCATTGCCTTGAGACTCACTTTCTTCTGTCCCTTCTCATGTTCCCTTCTTAGTGATGTTCTGCTGATGGGGGAAGCTGTTCCATGGGTGGAAGATTTGTGAGGTGGATAAGAGGATACTGGAGGGGGTGGGGTAGAGGTCAAGTGAAGGGGAAACAGGGAGGGTATGGATGAAGAGGGTGGAGGACAGGAAAGGAAAAGAGGGAGGGGGACATGGTGGGAGTAGGGAGGGATAGCTGGATAGGATTGGGTGAGGGGGGAGGGAGAGATAGCTGAGCATTTGAGTGAAGACAGCGGGGTTCTGGGTATCTGTGGTTTCTATGCAGAGGAGGGTGGTGGAGTTTGCACTCCCCCTCTGGTGTTACTGGGGTGCTGGTTGTGGGTTTCCCCCTTACCTCTGGGGATGTTGTGTTGGGGGCTGTGATTTCCTGGTTTTCTCCTCTCGCCATGCGCTTCTTCCTTGCTTCTGCCACTATAACCCTCTCTTCCCTCGTCATGTCCCTCTGGGGGGAATACTTTTTTTAATTCTCCAACATATTGCAGGTGGCTCTTCCTTGTTAGGATCTTCTTTATTGTCTCGTTTGTAAATACTATCTCTAACACCACGGTCTCTGTCCTTGTTGTACCAGCCCAACATGAAAGCCTTCTCAATTCTATGTTCTGCCTCTTCCCATCTCAAGCCCTTTAGTTTTTCATTCACTGTCGCTCTGTTTTCTATCATTCCACTCTGTCCTATTGGAGCCTTCCTGCTCTTTAATACCCACAGCCACCACTGATTTTGTGTGTGTGTGAGTGAGTGGTGTGTGTGGTGTGGGTGTGTGTGTGTGTGTTTGTGGTGTGTGTGTGTGTGTGTGTGTTGTGTGTGTGTTTGTGTGTGTGTGTGTGGGTGCGCGTGTGTGTGGTGTGTGTGTGTGTGTGTGCTCACCTATTTGTACTCACCTATTTGTGCTTGTGGGGTTGAGCCTTGGCTCTTTGGTCCCGCCTCTCAACTGTCAATCAACTGGTGTACAGATTCCTGAGCCTACTGGGCTCTCATATCTACATTTGAAACTGTGTATGGAGTCAGCCTCCACCACATCACTGCCTAATGCATTCCATCCGTTAACTACTCTGACGCTGGAAAAGTTCCTTCTAACGTCTCTGTGGCTCATGTGGGTACTCAGTTTCCACTTGTGTCCCCTTGTTCGCGTCCCCCAGTGTCGAATAGTTTATTCTTGTTTACCCGGTCGATTCCTCTGAGGATTTTGTAGGTTGTGATCATGTCTCCCCTTACTCTTCTGTCTTCCAGTGTCGTAAGGTGCATTTCCCGCAGCCTTTCCTCATAACTCATGCCTCTTAGTTCCGGGACTAGTTTTAGTGGCATACCTTTGGACTTTTTCCAGCTTCGTCGTGTGCTTGACAAGGTACAGGCTCCATGCTGGGGCCGCATACTCCAGGATTGGTCTTACATATGTGGTGTACAAGATTCTGAATGATTCCTTACACAGGTTCCTGAACGCTCTTACTGCACCCTATTGTGAAGACCTTCTGGAACCTCTTGTTGAGTTCTTGATTCAAGATTCTGAAGGGAATTGATAGAGTAAAGACAGGCTATTTAACACAAGGGGCACACGCACAAGGGACACAGGTGGAAATTGAGTGCTCAAATGAGCCACAGAGATATTAAAGAACTTTTATAGCGTCAGAGTGGTTGACAAATGTATGCATTAGCAAGTGATGTGGTGGAGGCTGACTCCATACACAGTTTCAAGTGTAAATATGATAGAGCCCAATAGGGCTCAGGAATCTGTACACCTGTTGATTGACGGTTGAGAGGCGGGACCAAAGAGCCAGCTCACCCCCCGCAAACACAGATTGGTCTTACATATGTGTGTGTGTTGTGTTTGCGGGGGTTGAGCTCTGGCTCTTTGGTCCCGCCTCTCAACCGTCAATCAACAGGTGTACAGATTCCTGAGCCTATTGGGCTCTATCATATTTACACTTGAAACTGTGTATGGAGTCAGCTTCCACCCATCACTTGCTAATGCATTACATTTGTCAACCACTCTGACACTATAAAAGTTCTTTCTAATATCTCTGTGGCTCATTTGAGCACTCAATTTCCACCTGTGTCCCTTGTGCGTGTGCCCCTTGTGTTAAATAGCCTGTCTTTACTCTATCAATTCCCTTCAGAATCTTGAATGTGGTGATCATGTCCCTCCTAACTCTTCTGTCTTCCAGCGAAGTGAGGTTTAATTCCCGTAGTCTCTCCTCGTAGCTCAACTGTTGGAAATAACCACAGTTTTATACATCATTGTATTTATACAACCTTTGAATTAACCAAAGTAGTACTACTAAATTACTAACTTATAGATTTAATCATTATCATGATTTATTCATTGCCAATTCTTCCTAGTACGTGAGGAACACAGGCAGCAACATGAATTTTCTCCACATTTAGTTGGATTATAACAAGAGTTTATCATTTCCTTTACTAAAAATAGTTAAGTTTGATTTCGTAGTATACTATTACTTACTGGAACTCCCTTATTTATCTAACATTTAAGTATTCTAGAGGAAATTACTTTGATGCAAATGTTTACTTTAATTTCCTCGATTGGCTGCCCAACTTTTAGTAGCCAATTTATGCTACCAGAAATTTTATTTTATCACAGAAGAATTTAATGTGATATTAATACTTGTTATTACCTCTTCCTTCCTTAGTCAATTGCGATAAACACATATTCATTTACGCTCGAAAGCCGCGCATGCGCAATAAGGAGCAGGAAGACGAAGGGAGAGCGTCACTTGACACCTGAACGGAGCACGGACGCCATTAAGAGCGTGTAGCAGAGTTGTGATTGACCTATTTATTTCGCTCCCACGATCAGTTGAGCGGTGCCACGTTATTTGGCACAACATAGCCGTGTCATAGACTAGCATACGAGATCTCCAGAGTCAACGTCTTTCAAGCAGCAGCTGGATGACGAAGAGTTGCTCAAGTCTTCACATCAACGACACGAGGCTCGGCCGCTAAGTTTCCCCTTTTTTGTTATTATGTGGCCACTATTAACATTTAGGCTAGCAGTCGTTAAGCCGAATGCAAACCAACAAAGACTAGTACGTGTCTTAATTAAATTTACCATCTAATTAGATGATATCAGTTTATTTCTATGATACAAATTGTTCAGACATTAGCTGATAATTTACTACCGTCATCCTCATGATTTAGGATGTAAATGTAATTACCTATTTGTAGAATGTCTACAATGTAATTGCCTTTCAGTACCAAGGCGACTTCAACCGAGGTGCTAGGCTTCCCCACCGTTCTGTGCAACAATTTACCCTATGCAACACGTCGTCGGTGGAGTGTAGCAACCGACTACTCCTTAGTTTCACAGCTAAGCTGTCCATTTTTCCATCAGTAGCAATAACTATAGTTACAGTAGTGATCTAAAGAGATCAATTATACTAACCCTTTGATTACTGATGCTGTTCACATTTCAGTAGTATATTGAGGTGCATTTACCTCCATCAATATTATATTCTACATTAATTGATTTCACATTTGATTTACTCTGTGAAGAACCAGCACCAGAATAATGCTAGGGATGTATTAATCTTTTAGCATGTAACCCCCCAATTTTGTGTAGTTAATTTGACTCCATTCATATAAGCATTACAGTTTTACCAAGATCCATAGGACACTAGTTCCTAGGATCAGTTTTTTCCATTGTCTCTTTGTTTTCCACTTTTTCTCAAAAAGTGGTGGTCCTTCGTAGCTATCGAAGTATATATATATATATATATATATATATATATATATATATATATATATATATATAATATATATATATATACATATAGAGCTAGATTTATCACAGACGAAAAGGCCCTTATCAAGCTAGATTTCAAAAATGCCTTCAATTTGGTGCGGAGGGATGCTGTACTCCGTGCGGTTCATAGTCATTTCCCTTCCCTCTACCCTTTCGTACATTCATGCTACAGTATGGATCTTAAGCTACTTTTTGGCGAACATGAAATTGACTCGCGGGAAGGCGTCCAACAGGGTGACCCCCTTGCTCCTCTCCTTTTCTGCTTAGTCATCAAACAAGTCACAGAGGTCCTGTCCAGCGAGCTTAACATCTGGTTCTTGGATGATGGTACCCTAGCTGGTTCCCAAGACTCCCTCCTGGAGGACATCAGAAAAATCCAGGAGCAAGGTGCAGTTTTAGGCCTCACCCTGAACCCTTCTAAATGTGAAATAATTGTCCAACCAGGGCATCGTAGAGAGAATAGAGGGTCTTCTGCCAAACATCCATAAAACTAAACCTGAAGACAGCACACTCCTAGGAGCTCCCCTGGGGTTGAAAGCCATCGATGAGGTCCTTGATAAGAAAATCGCCGACCTTAGAGGATGGATGGGAGGATTGAGGATATTGATGCTCATGATGCACTCTACC
>WNGS01028583.1:11709683-11721028 GCA_020271785.1 Procambarus virginalis | reverse complement strand
AGTTTTTAATCCTGGTGTTAAAGTTAGGATAAACTGTACATTATAGGTGAGATGTTCTTGATCGCAGAACAAGCACCTTCTCTCTCTGACTGAATTTGTCCTTTAGTAGACACATCAGTTGCAGTGTCAGAGGGAGATACAGTATAAGTACCTACACTACTACTCCCCTTTCCAGTGGATGGAGTAGTCTTAGGCTTAGATTTATTGGATTTATTCAAACTCAATTGGGGTTTGACTGAGATGTCAATGTTAGGTAATTTAGACTCAGGTTTAATCTTATCATGAGTCTTCAACCTGTTAACTGTTATTCTCAGCCCCTCGAATATTTGCTCGAGAGTGAGAAACTCAGTTTTATAATGTGAACATATTTCTGCTAGGATAATTTGAGGTAATTTCCTCTGCAAAAGTAACTTGATTGACCATTCTGAAGCTGGTACATCAACTTTAGTACCTAAGGCCTTCACTAGAGACTCTGCTTCTAGCCTGAAGCTTTGAAGTGAGTCTGGTCTGTTACTTGGTGCATTCAGATCTAGCAATTGGTAATAAAGGTTAGCTATACTTAACTCCTGATTGCAATAATTCAACTTCAGTAGTTTGATAGCTTCCTCATAATTACTCTCAGTGAGAGCTAAGTTATTTATAACCTTTTTAGCTTCCCCTTTGAGAAGACTAATCAGGTATGAAAATTTAGAAATTGGGTCAAGATAAGACCTGTTATGGATATGAACTTCAAATGAAGTCCAAAATGTGTCCCAATTTTCTTCATCCAGCCCTGCAAATGTAGGTAAGTCTAAAGTAGGTAGACGAACCTCAGGTAATTGATTACTGGATTGAGACATAGTAGAATTTGTATTGGGTTGATGGTTTACTATACTGGATAGTACATCAAATTTATCTTGAGTCTCATCTTCGTGTTCTGAAATATTTGCTACAATTTGATCTAATTCCTCTAGATCAGTTTCAGTAGCATTCAGTGAGTTAAGATAAGACTGACTTGCTGATTTAACTTGATCAAACTTAAGATTAGCTACTCTCACTGATGATTCTAGTAAATAGTAATCAATGGGAGTTGCCTTGGACAAATCATCAGACTTATTGATTAGTCTAGTTAAATGGCCTTTGAGGCCAATATAGGTTCTCCTTAATTGCTCAGGAGTAGCCATGTTAGCTTTAAGTCCAAATTTCATAGGACTTGATTGAATATTACTAATGAAGCTGGGAAATTTGTTCATTAGTTGATAATTAATATTGAGTATAGCCTGAGTTCTGGCTAAATTAAACTCTACCTCACTTTGAGGTTAAATGTCCCTACCTAACAAGTATATAGCTAAAGATTTTGAGTGGTGTCTGCATGTCACCATTAACTTTCGTCCGGCTAGCCCATCATTATCACCATTAGATGTAATGGTGATCATACAGCAACACTCAAAACCACACACAAAAATAATGAATACACAAATAATTGATATGGGTACACTCTAATCAGAGTTACTGTAATGTTGAATCCCACCCTTGCTAGGGTCAGCACAAAAATATATAATGTATGTACTACTCATTAGTACAGGACTAATTGTAAGAATTTCTTGGGTTGTATCCAGTTCTAAGAGACCAAAATGTTGTTTTGGTTTCTGAGAACAGATACAGTTTAATGGTAATTGGTATGTAACCAGTTCGATAAGACCAAAATGTTGTTCTGGTCTGAGAACTGATATAGATTAATTGATTAGTAATCATCCGGTTCGAAGAGACCAAAATGTTGTTTTGGTGCTCGAGAACCGATATAATGAAATATTAATTGGCATCCGGTTCGAAGAGACCAAAACGTTGGTTATCTGGGGCTTGAACTTAGAAAATTAATTGTTTAATTATTAAATTAAAATAAATCGAAGGACCACCCGCTTTTGAGAAAAGAGGGAAAACAAATAAAATTGATTATTAGAATGACACCAGAGAACCAGTGTCTATGGATAAACATTCAATGGATATTCACTTGAAAATAATGAAGACTGTAATTATTAATTAAAGTCAAAGCCTCAAATATCAACATTGGGGGGTTATTTCTAGAAATTCATATATATCTAGGAACCAGTGTGGTTCGTCACTAGTTCATTATAGCATGGTTATTATAATAAATCTAACTACAATATGTAAATATATAGTAATCAAATTGTATTAATTTCAGATCATATTATAGCAGCAATAATTGAATTGAATAAATTTATAAGAAATAAAGGGTCTTAGCTGTAAGACGATTTCTAACGCCAGTTCATCACTCGTCCTCGTGATCACAGAATCCCCATAGATAAATGACTCGAGGTAAAACACGATGGATGACAAACTTGTTGACGTCTCAAATACACGCTGTAATACAAGAAATATAAAGTAGCAATTGACTAGGCTACAAAATTGTGCTCATATATTCATGAAGCTAAACTGAGTAATAAATATTACTAACGTTTGGTTGTGTTTAATCGCTCATCCTAACGACAAACTACTCACTAAGGCTCTAAACTACTCTGATGCATCCGACTAGATAGAAAAACCTGTGAGCGTAACCGAGTACTAAGGTTTGCCGAGAGGAGCGTCTGCTGGACTCAGTGTTCACTGCCGTGCACACTCAAATTACGGTCCGGATGGTAATTGTAGACGCTGGGTTCACTATTGAGGCACTAGAGAACACTGGCAAGTAAATTCCACTTATTAATTGAGTGTCGACGTAATTCTTATCGACAAGAATTCTCAATTATGCCACGTGTTCCACCACGTTGTCTCGCGTGCCTGCCTTGTTGATGTCGTGAAAGCGTAATGGCGTCTCCCTCTCCCAGCTCTCGCATTCACCACGGAAATTATTAAACTCAAACTATTCTTTCCCGCGTAATTATGGATGAAAATGCGATAATATGAACTGGGTTAAAATTATAGGGAATTAATAATTATAATATCCTCGCTAAATGATTTCTAGCGAGAAATGGAGATAATATTTATACTTCTCCAGAGCATTCAAACGTAACAGAATAAAAACTGTTACTGAATAATTTTAATTAATAACTCTTGATTTACATTATCAGGAGTAAAATTATTAGCAATATGCTCAGATTAATTTATAACAACAACATGGTTAGTAGTGTTAAGAGCTACTGCAAATGTAAATTAATATTAATTTATCATAAGATAATAATGGATAATAAGTGTTGGAAATTTCCAACAACACTGGCAGGGGTCTCCAGCAACACGCTAGCAGGGGTCTCCAGCAACACACGGGCAGGGGTCTCCAGCAACACACTGGCAGGGGTCTCCAACAACACACTGGCAGGAGTCTCCAGCAACACACTGGCAGGGGTCTCCAGCAACACACTGGCAGGGGTCTCCAACAACACACTGGCAGGGGTCTCCAGCAACACGCTAGCAGGGGTCTCCAGCAACACACTGGCAGGGGTCTCCAGCAACACACTGGCAGGGGTCTCCAGCAACACACTGGCAGGGGTCTCCAGCAACACACTGGCAGGGGTCTCCAGCAACACACTGGCAGGGGTCTCCAACAACACACTGGCAGAGTTCTCCAGTAACACGCTGGCAGGGGTCTCCAGCAACACACTGGCAGGGGTCTCCAGCAACACGCTAGCAGGGGGTCTCCAGCAACACACTGGCAGGGTCTCCAGCAACACACTGGCAGGGGTCTCCCGCAACGCGCTGGCAGGGGCCTCCAGTACCACAATGGCAGGGGTCTCCCGCAACACACTGGCAGGGGTCTCCAGCAACACGCTGGCAGGGGCCTCCAGTACCACAATGGCAGAGGTCTCCCGCAACACACTGGCAGGGGTCTCCCGCAACACACTGGCAGGGACCTCCAGTACCACAATGGCAGGGGTCTCCAGCAACACGCTGGCAGGGGCCTCCAGTACCACAATGGCAGAGGTCTCCCGCAACACACTGGCAGGGGTCTCCCGCAACACACTGGCAGGGACCTCCAGTACCACAATGGCAGGGGTCTCCAGCAACACACTGGCAGGGTCTCCAGCAACACACTGGCAGGGGTCTCCCGCAACACGCTGGCAGGGTTCTCCAGCAACACACTGGCAGGTGTCTCCAGCAACACACTGGCAGGGGTCTCCAGTAACACGCTGGCAGGGGTCTCCAGCAACACACTGGCAGGGGTCTCCAGTAACACGCTAGCAGGGGTCCTCCAGCAACACACTGGCAGGGGCCTCCAGCAACACACTGGCAGGGGTCTCCAGCAACACACTGGCAGGGGTCTCCAGTAACACGCTAGCAGGGGTCTCCAGCAACACACTGGCAGGGGCCTCCAGCAACACACTGGCAGGGGTCTCCAGCAACACACTGGCAGGGGTCTCCAGCAACACACTGGCAGGGGCCTCCAGCAACACACTGGCAGGGGTCTCCAGCAACACACTGGCAGGGGTCTCCAGTAACACGCTAGCAGGGGTCTCCAGCAACACACTGGCAGGGGCCTCCAGCAACACACTGGCAGGGGTCTCCAGCAACACACTGGCAGGGGGTCTCCAGCAAACACACTGGCAGGGGCCTCCAGCAACACACTGGCAGGGGCCTCCAGCAACACACTGGCAGGGGTCTCCAGCAACACGCTGGCAAAGGTCTCCAACAACACACTGGCAGGGGTCTCCAGTAACACGCTGGCAGGGGTCTCCAGCAACACACTGGCAGGGGTCTCCAGTAACACGCTGGCAGGGGCCTCCAGCAACACACTGGCAGGGTCTCCAGCAACACACTGGCAGGGGTCGTCAGCAACACATTGGCAGGGGTCTCCAGCAACACACTGGCAGGGGTCTCCAGCAACACACTGGCAGGGGTCTAAAGCAACACGCTGGCAAAGGTCTCCAACAACACACTGGCAGGGTCTCCAGCAACACGCTGGCAAAGGTCTCCAGCAACACGCTGGCAGGGGTCTCCAGCAACACACTGGCAGGGGTCTCCAGGAACACACTGGCAGGGGTCTCCAGGAACACACTGGCAGGGGTCTCCAGCAACACGCTGGCAAAGGTCTCCAGCAACACGCTGGCAGGGGTCTCCAGGAACACACTGGCAGGGGTCTCCAGGAACACACTGGCAGGGGTCTCCAGCAACACACTGGCAGGGGTCTCCAGCAACACACTGGCAGGGGTCTCCCGCAACACGCTGGCAGGGGCCTCCAGTACCACAATGGCAGGGGTCTCTCGCAACACACTGGCAGGGGTCTCCAGCAACACGCTGGCAGGGGCCTCCAGTACCACAATGGCAGGGGTCTCCCGCAACACACTGGCAGGGGTCTCCCGCAACACACTGGCAGGGACCTCCAGTACCACAATGGCAGGGGTCTCCAGCAACACACTGGCAGGGTCTCCAGCAACACACTGGCAGGGGTCTCCCGCAAAACGCTGGCAGGGGTCTCCAGCAACACACTGGCAGGTGTCTCCAGCAACACACTGGCAGGGGTCTCCAGTAACACGCTGGCAGGGGTCTCCAGCAACACACTGGCAAGGGTCTCCAGTAACACGCTAGCAGGGGTCCTCCAGCAACACACTGGCAGGGGCCTCCAGCAACACACTGGCAGGGGTCTCCAGCAACACACTGGCAGGGGTCTCCAGTAACACGCTAGCAGGGGTCTCCAGCAACACACTGGCAGGGGCCTCCAGCAACACACTGGCAGGGGTCTCCAGCAACACACTGGCAGGGGGTCTCCAGCAACACACTGGCAGGGGCCTCCAGCAACACACTGGCAGGGGTCTCCAGCAACACGCTGGCAAAGGTCTCCAACAACACACTGGCAGGGGTCTCCAGTAACACGCTGGCAGGGGTCTCCAGCAACACGCTGGCAGGGGCCTCCAGCAACACACTGGCAGGGGTCTCCAGCAACACACTGGCAGGGGTCGTCAGCAACACATTGGCAGGGGCCTCCAGCAACACACTGGCAGGGGTCTCCAGCAACACGCTGGCAAAGGTCTCCTACAACACACTGGCAGGGGTCTCCAGCAACACGCTGGCAAAGGTCTCCAGCAACACGCTGGCAGGGGTCTCCAGCAACACACTGGCAGGGTCTCCAGTAACACACTGGCAGGGGTCTCCAGCAACACGCTGGCAGGGGTCTCCAGCAACACGCTGGCAGGGGTCTCCAGTAACACGCTAGCAGGGGTCTCCAGCAACACACTGGCAGGTGTCTCCAGCAACACGCTGGCAGGGGTGGCAGGGGTCCAGCAACAACACACTGGCAGGGGTCTCCAGTAACACTCTAGCAGGGGTCTCCAGGAACACTCTGGCAGGGGTCTCCAGCAACACACTGGCAGGGGTCTCCAGCAACACACTGGCAAAGGTCTCCAATAACACACTAGCAGGGGTCTCCAACAATACACTGGCAGGGGTCTCCAGCAACACTCTGGCAGAGGTCTCCAGCAACACTCTGGCAGAGGTCTCCAGCAACACGGTTTTTTTGGGGAGAGGGGGGAGGGGGGCAGAGATATTCCTGAGCGGGCCCCAAACCTCTGGTTGGCCACTAAGTGTTACTTGTTTGGCTGGGTTTCTAGTCTTAGGTTCAGTATTTTAGTCCATCTGTGAGCTCCTGTTATGCTTTGCATCATTTTGAATAACCTCAACATTTGCCCACTGGCCAGGAGAAGAGTGAGTAAATCAGACGATGTATAATCAAATAGGGAATGAATGAGTGTATGTGACACATTCTTCACACTTTGTGTCCTGCTCCTAGACGGGGCCCTTTCATTACTCTCATTATATTCAGTCGTGATTTTGCTTTCTCCTTCAGATATTGAACTCGCTTGTTGAATGTCATTTTAGAATCTCTCCACACTCCGAGATATTGATATTGAGTAACTCACTGTAGGTCATGAATGCGAAGGTGCCTGTCTGGAGTGTTGTCACCTAGTCTCATTGCCTTAGACTTCTGTACAGATATTTTTAGCCCTAAAATGCTGCATTCAGATGTTACTTTATCTAAAGCCCCTTGTGCTTTATTTAGAAGTGAAGGACCTGTATTGACTAATGCTATTGCATCAGCATAGCTTAGCAATTTAACTTCTTCAGCAAATGTCATGGTAATGAGGTTTTCCATAAGGATGTTAAAAACACTAGAACTATGGACATGCTGGCAGGCTTCCACACAGGCTTCCGTACAGACGGACAGTATTTCCATCGCGTAACTTGGCCATCTCGCGATACATTGGTCCAATCATCAATACTTCACTAAGTATCACAGACAAATCACAGTCTACACCGTCTCGGCCACTTGTTCCCACTGGAACACGTCTTCAGTTCAGAACTGCACTGGTGAACTGATTCCTGTCGACCAATATACCACCCACATCACTTCTGAGGAGAAAATGATGACTAGTAAGAAAGAAACTACACACACATGTCAGTAGGATCACAGCTTTCCACTGAGAAACAAAAAATTGGGTCGGGTGCGCTCAACAGATGATATTGACTTCATCATAATATATTTGTATGAGTGTCAGTATTTATGTATGCTTGCATAAATGTATGCAAGCATGTATATGTATTTAAAAGCATGAATACATTTACTCATTTATATATGTATATGTATAGATATTTCTATATGTATAATCACTATGTTGTATTTGAGGTGGTTGAGATTTAGGGTCTGAGACCTC
This sequence comes from Procambarus virginalis, assembly GCA_020271785.1. Lineage (NCBI taxonomy): Eukaryota > Metazoa > Arthropoda > Malacostraca > Decapoda > Cambaridae > Procambarus > Procambarus virginalis. Next base: position 11,713,391 of record WNGS01028583.1, on the reverse strand, counting down.
GTCCCTTCTGGACTTTGAATACTATTTATATACAGGTTTCCGAGCCTTTTGTGAAAAGTCGTATATACTGCTAAAGCAGTGTATGGAGTCTGCCTTTACTTTGCCACCTTCCTAGCACATTCATCTACTCAGTACAGTGTATATATATTTTATGTAAATCTTAACCTGCATTCTTACTGTGGTCAGAAAGGTATGCCATATGTGATTGCTAACAGAAAAATCACCAACATGGAGAGCCATCACTGCTGTGAGGCAAGCGATCTCATCATATTGCTGCAATATCAGAAGACATTGAAGCTGCTCTGTCTACGAGTGTGTTATCATTGCTGGCTTATATGTGTGCTTTATATGGGCTGGTCAGAATATTGGGATTGCTATAGAAACATATTTCGGCTCGAGTATCCCGACAAAATTGGTCCGGTATCCCATAGTTTATCTTTCCCATGTCTCAAGAGCAGAATATATTCTAATATTTTCTTGCTTGAACCATACTAACAGTAGCTGGGACTGTGTTTCAGCATTTGTGAGAGCTAGTTTGTGCTTCTTATTACTATAGCACGGTCGACATAAGCGTTAACAACACTCCTCTTGTACCTATAAAGGGAAGTGGGAAGAGTAATAGTTCCGTGATTTGGGTGTTCATGGTAGGTTGTTCTGTTCTTATGTGAATTTACTCTTTACTCTTCCCACTATTTACTCTTCCCACAATGAGAGTAAGGACCAAACCTAACCATTTACCTTTCCCACATGAGAGTAAGGACAAGACCAGAACATACGATGCCAACACAGAAGACAATGTCCAACATAACAGGCCAATTACACTGGATTTAATCTTTGTATGTAGATGCCAGCTGCCTCGTATGGGCCAATAGGCCTTCTGCGGTTCCTCTATGTTTCACCATCCATTTATCCCCTATGTATCCCCTATGTTTTCACCTTTATTGTTTTATCACCTGACCCAGTGCGGGTATATAATCAAACCACATTGTAACATTCCCTCACTTGAGAATGAACCATGGAGGTTCGAAACGTCGTGCAAATTGTTAAATAGTGTAATACATTCTATAGTAATCCACACCTTTTCTTCACCCAGAAATTACGAAAATGATTTTTGGAGAACTCCTATTTCAGCTAAGCCCTGATGCTAAGAAATAGTTAGAGGGATAGAAGGACTAAATCAGAAGATAGTAAATACAGACAGAGGCAGAGGCAGGAGAGGAGAAAGAGAGATAGTGTAAGAGGAGAAGAACAGAGAGAGAGAGAGAGAGAGGAGGAGATAGAGTAGCAGATAAATATATATAATATATTATATATATATCTATATATATATATATATATATATATATATATATATATATATATATATATCTATGAATCAAAATTATTGATTAGTAGACATTCACTACAACTACAACTACACTACAACAAGACTACATAGATTAGTAAATAAATAAAAATACAGCTTCTCCGTATAATTGTTACGGCCTGGTCAACCAGATATAAACATGGATTAACACGCTAAATGATACTCCTAGTGGTTGAGGCGTCATCACATGTCACTTGTTTTACAAGGTAACTGTTATTATTTCTTCTTCCCGTTCCAGTTTCACCTGTCAAAGGGCATATAAAATAATAATCATAACCTATATATAACAGTTATATCAGGGAAAATTATTTGAATTTATTTGATAAGATTTCATTATATTTACCCTGTTTGGGTGGCTTGCCATGCGTTCTCTCTGGAATACGCCTAATCTACCTAACATTACTGGCCAGGATGAATAAGATTTAACAGGTTATCGGATAAAGAACACTTCCCTTATTGTAGGCGAAGATCATGCTGAAAACGGGACGTTCTTGGTCCCGTAATACTGTTTCTAGAGAGAAAATTGGTGAGTGAGCTCCATGCGAGACTCCGTTTTCATTCAATTTCATTGCTGCCGGCTCCCCTCCCACATCAAGCATCCCGATTAACACAGCATCTCATTTATCAAGAAGTGGAAAGAGAGCTCATATTTATTCCATTTCGTACTGATAATTAAGTTCATTTAAGGGAATTATTTTTATGATGTTTACAGTCAAGAGACTGATGGTTTAAGAAGAATTCCCAATATTATTAGCTGTTGAATTTAACAGCTACATGGCAATGATTCACCATTTTGTCCAGAGGAAATTTCAACTCGAGCCTTGTTTCTATGAATGATTAAAGCTACTTTAGGATTAATTTGTTAGTACAAAATAGCAGCAACAATATTGCATATTGCATTAAAGTTAGTAAATGTGTCTTTGGGATATTCCTAAAGGATACACGTTTTAGGATATTCCCAAGGATATTCCCAAGGATATTCCTGGTTCTTCAAAATCTAATTTACGGAATCTAGCATCAAAAATGTTTTCCCTGCTTTGTTAATCTGGTTTACTAGTGATCACTGTTCCCTAAGTCAGTACCTAGTTATTAATTTGCGTCTCCTTTTGACCAGAACTATTCTAATATTATTTTCCTGGGTTGGCTCCTTAATACATAGTTTAAAATAAAAAAATCATCAACTAACTCTAAAAAGAAATAAATAGTTTACTTTGGCATTCCAGGCTTTATTATTCTAGTTTATTATTTTATAACTAGTCTCTAAATCTAACAGTGTTATACCTAGAAACAAAGATATTTCTGCCTTCCATTCTGTCGATGTTCTGTGGCCTAAAGATGTATAGATATCTGTAGATCACCGAATGTAACGTTATTATTTCTCTTCATTCGTTCCCAAAGAGTTTGATTGGCTCAGTTTTAATTCCCTGTCTGACACTAAATTTTATATTTTACCCCTTGACTTATGTTGCCACTCCTTTTCCTCGTCTAATCTGTATATCAGTGTAAAATATTTTAACCCAATACTTCTGTACACCGCTAATAGTTCCCTGTTTTCACAGTAATCCATGTTTCCGTCATTGCAATAATATGTGTATAAGCGCACATATCCATGAAATTCATCTAATATTTGTCTAATAGTTCTGCTATTTTCGTACTATACATTTAGGGTGTTGTTACATGCATGCTCATGTTATTTGTTTAGACATCGTTTGAAAATTTCTTTCTCAATTTTGCTTGGGAACCATTTAAATTTTCAACGTTTTAATTTTCGTAGCTCGATTGTCTCGTTTAAAAATGTGTCGATGATCAGGATTGTGCTTTATTTAATGATATTGGTATGTCATTGTCAAGGTAACGGATCTATTAACAAAGCCTTATAACGTTACTACTCTTGGGAAAAGATCTTTTTGAATATACAATAACTTCCTTGCATAATCATTTTCTCCTCAGTAAAAAAACTCAGAACAATATTATCTATCAGACTTAACCCTGAAAAATGGTCCTCTTTGCTTCATTAGCTAACTAGGCTACTACCCCTTCCTCTTCATCTGTGCAGCAGTATAATCCTATCATATGCACTATAATGCTGTCAAGTGTGCAATGTTTCCACAGGCATGTTTATGATGACAAGCATTATAATAATGCGAACACGAGAGTTATATTGCTTTCATAAACAGTTTAATGTTCTCTCACAAGAACTCTAATGCTCTAACAGAATTATAATGCTCTCACAAGAACTATAATGTTCTCACAAGTATATTCTACCTATCGCAAGAATTATAGCTCTTTTTCACAATTCTTCTAACACGGTATTCCGCATGATAACATTAACTTTAGTTCAT
>WNGS01028583.1:11681249-11700106 GCA_020271785.1 Procambarus virginalis | reverse complement strand
GGGTCCCCCTAGTGTTGTTGCAGGGTAGGGTCCCCCTAGTGTTGTTGCAGGGTAGGGTCCCCCTAGTGTTGTTGCAGGGTAGGGTCCCCCTAGTGTTGTGCAGGGTAGGGTCCCCCTGGTGTTGTTGCAGGGTAGGGTCCCCCTAGTGTTGTTGCAGGGTAGGGTCCCCTATGTTGTTGCAGGGTAGGGGCTCCTGGTGTTGTTGCAGGATAGGGTCCCCCTGGTGTTGTTGCAGGGTAGGTCCCCCTAGGGTTGTTGCAGGGTAGGGGCTCCTGGTGTTGTTGCAGGGTAGGGGCTCCTGGTGTTGTTGCAGGGTAGGTCCCCTAGTGTTGTTGCAGGGTAGAGGCTCCTGGTGTTGTTGCAGGGTAGGGCTCCTGGTGTTGTTGCAGGGTAGGGTCCCCCTGGTGTTGTTGCAGGGTAGGGGCTCCTGGTGTTGTTGCAGGGTAGGGTCCCCCTGGTGTTGTTGCAGGGTAGGGTCCCCCTGGTGTTGTTGCAGGGTAGGGTCCCCCTAGTGTTGCTGCAGGGTAGGGTCCCCCTGGTGTTGTTGCAGGGTAGGGTCCCCCTGGTGTTGTTGCAGGGTAGGGACTTCATGTTTTGCCCCCTCCTTCATGGCATATCGCACCTATCAGTCATGTCACCCCCCATTATATTCAGTCACATGATAAGACACAACGGTCTAACGTAACATAGAGACAACTTAAGGTCAAGACAACAGTCTGTAAAAGTCCAACACTCCTGCACCTGACATGAGGGACTGAAAACGTATACTTGATTTATGCCATTATTTTAACTTTTATGTAATTAGGTCCGAATTTATTGAATAGTTCTGCTCATACTTTTGCTTTAGGGAGCCGGTGGTTGAGCTGACAGAACACTGGCGCGTGATCCAGTGGTCCTGGATTCGATCCCGGGCGCCGGAGAGAAACATTGGGCAGAGATTCTTTTCACCCTGGTGCCTCTGTTACCTAGCAGTAAATAGGTACCGGGGAGTTAGTCAGCAGTCACGGGCTTCTTCCTGGGGGTGGAGGCCTGGTCGAGGACCGGGCCGCGGAGACACTAAGCCCCGAAATCATCTCAAGATAACCTCAAGATACACGATGACACTCGATAGAGCTCTGGCGTCATTTTTGTTAGCATCTCCCGTAATTCCGTGTCACGTGACCTGTTGTAGCTGTTGGAAGGTGCCCTGGGACACTATGTGTCGACCTGGGACACTATGTGTCGACCTGGGACACTATGTGTCGACCTGGGACACTATGTGTCGACCTGGGACACTATGTGTCGACCTGGGACACTATGTGTCGACCTGGGACACTATGTGTCGACCTGGGACACTATGTGTCGACTTGGGACACTATGTGTCGACCTGGGACACTATGTGTCGACCTGGGACACTATGTGTCGACCTGGGACACTATGTGTCGACCTGGGACACTATGTGTCGACCTGGGACACTATGTGTCGACCTGGACACTATGTGTCGACTTGGGACACTATGTGTCGACCTGGGACACTATGTGTTGACCTGGGACACTGTGTGTCGACCTGGGACACTGTGTGTCGACCTGCGACACTGCGTGTCGACCTGGGACACTGTGTGTCGACCTGGGACACTGCGTGTCGACCTGGGACACTGCGTGTCGACCTGGGACACTGTGTGTTGACCTGGGACACTGTGTGTCGACATGGGACACTGCGTGTCGACCTGGGACACTGTGTGTTGACCTGGGACACTGTGTGTCGACCTGGGACACTGTGTGTTGACCTGGGACACTGTGTGTCGACATGGGACACTCAGGCCTGAGTGATCGCCCTGGGAGCCCGGAAGGAAGCACTCCACCAGTTGTTCGAGAAGCGACGGACTCAAGATGAGTCGGCGGCGCCGAAAACTGTCATGTAACATTTGTCAACAGCATTGATGGATTTGTGACAAGGCTAATGAACAGTTGAAACTGCTCACTTAACAGCTGGAGCTGCTCACTTAACAGCTGGAGCTGCTCACTTAACAGCTGGAGCTGCTCACTTAACAGCTGGAGCTGCTCACTTAACAGCTGGAGCTGCTCACTTAACAGCTGGAGTTGCTCACTTAACAGCTGAAGCTGCTCACTTAACAGCTGGAGCTGCTCACTTAACAGGTGAAGCTGCTCACTTAACAGCTGGAGCTACTCACTTAACAGCTAGAGCTGCTCGCTTAACAGATGGAGCTGCTCACTTAACAGTTGGAGCTGCTCACTTAACAGCTGGGGCTGCTCGCTTAACAGCTGGAGCTGCTCGCTTAACAGCTGGAGCTGCTCACTTAACAGCTGGAGCTACTCACTTAACAGCTGGAGCTGCTCACTTAACAGCTGGAGCTGCTCACTTAACAGCTGGAGCTGCTCACTTACCAGCTGGAGCTGCTCACTTAACAGCTGGAGCTGCTCACTTAACAGCTGGAGCTGCTCACTTAACAGCTGGAGCTGCTCACTTAACAGCTGGAGCTGCTCGCTTAACAGATGGAGCTGCTCGCTTAACAGATGGAGCTGCTCACTTAACAGCTGGAGCTGCTCACTTAACAGCTGGAGCTGCTCACTTAACAGCTGGAGCTGCTCACTTAACAGCTGGAGCTGCTCGTTTAACAGATGGAGCTGCTCACTTAACAGCTGGAGCTGCTCGCTTAACAGCTGGAGCTGCTCACTTAACAGCTGGAGCTGCTCACTTAACAGCTGGAGCTGCTCACTTAACAGATGGAGCTGCTCACTTAACAGCTGGAGCTACTCAACAGCTGAAGCTGCTCACTTAACAGCTGGAGCTGCTCGCTTAACAGATGGAGGTGCTCACTTAACAGCTGGAGCTGCTCACTTAACAGCTGTGTTGGCGTCCCTCACGCCAGACATCCAGCCCCCTGTGCGAGCAGTGGGATGGTGTTGGCGTCCGTCACGCCAGACATCCAGCCCCCTGGGCGAGCAGTGGGATGGTGTTGGCGTCCGTCACGCCAGACATCCAGCCCCCTGGGCGAGCAGTGGGATGGTGTTGGCGTCCGTCACGCCAGACATCCAGCCCCCTGGGCGAGCAGTGGGATGGTGTTGGCGTCCGTCACGCCAGACATCCAGCCCCCTGGGCGAGCAGTGGGATGGTGTTGGCGTCCGTCACGGCAGACATCCAGCCCCCTGGGCGAGCAGTGGGATGGTGTTGGCGTCCGTCACGCCAGACATCCAGCCCCCTGGGCGAGCAGTGGGGTGGTGTTGGCGTCCCTCACGCCAGACATCCAGCCCCTGGGCGAGCAGTGGGGTGTGATAAGATGTCTTTGTTGTGCGGATGAACAAGCTCAGTCTGCCAGCGCTAATCACCTGTAGTGAAGGTGCATCGCAACGGCGATCATTACCTGACAAGAGAACACACACACCGGATACCGGATATCCTGTATTCGCAAAGGAGGAAAACGGTCTCAATATTGTTAGCAATCAACAGCCCTTAGGAGCTAAAGTGGAAAAAACACTAGAAATAAAGCTTTGTGGGGTTTGGTCATCAAAACTTCAGGCTGATATTGTGACTCATCGTCACCTTATTATGAGTATAGCGTATACTCGTCGTCTCCTTAGTGTGAGTATAGCGTATTCTCGTCGTCACCTTAGTGTGAGTATAGCATATACTCGTCGTCTCCATAGTGTGAGTATAGCGTATACTCGTCGTCTCCATAGTGTGAGTATAGCGTATAGGGAGGACAGTAGCTGTACTCTGCCCACAGCCAGTGAAGATTTTAGGTCAATGACTTTTTGTCCAGTTTTGGAGGGAAGAACTCTGAAGACCTTTGACTGGTGTACATGTAGATGGTAGGTCCAAATGGTCTCCTGAGACCCATAAGGTGTGAGAAGGTGAGCACTAAGGTGAGAGAAGTTGGGTTTATGAACTACTCTCGGGCTATGCAATATTACCCATACTCGAGTAGTAATATTATACTCTCTCACTTGATGGAGAATCCGGTGGTGCACGGGTCGCTCCGGTGCCCAGGTCTCCTCCACACACCCTCCCACACACACTCTCTCTCTCTCTCTCTCTCTCTCTCTCTCTCTCTCTCTCTCTCTCTCTCTCTCTCTCTCTCTCTCTCTCTCTCTCTCTCTCTCTCTCTCTCTCCATTGTTGTAACTTTAGTAAACACTGTATTCATCACTGTAAACATCTACATCTTTCCCCCCCAAATACACCTCCAAATATCTCACCCGCACACCTCACCTTGTCTGCTTACTCTCACTCCCCATTCCTCCCCCACCTATGCTCTGCCTATGCCTTCTCATATATATACTCCCGGCCTCATATCAGCACACACCTGCCCTTCATCTCCTCTCCCTTCCAACGAACACCCTTGCCCCATCTCCTCCCTCCAGGCCCACACATGCTCACCCCCCATTGTCTCTCTCCCTGCTCACTCGTGCCTTTACACCATTTCTTCCTGCATCTGTGCCCATGCACACCCGTCCCTCACCTCCTCAATTTCTGCTCACACCTTTCTCTCATCTCCTCTAGCCCTACCAACACGCACCCTTCCCCATCTCTTCTCTCCCTACCAACACGCACCCTTCCCCATCTCTTCTCTCCCTACCAACACTCGCCATGTCACTGTAACGAAAACGGAGGCAACCACAATGCAAATTTGTCATCTGAATGAACGAACGTATTGAACGTCAATGTTTGATTTCACTATGATATTAACGAGTACAAAAGTCTATGTACTGAGAACAGAACATTTCACATACCAAGCCTTCGTGAAGGATGGGCATTGTGACTAGGACCTCCTTCAAGGGAGGCATTGGGCCGACCCCGACCCTCTTCCCCCTTACGACACCTCTGACAAAGTCACCACTATTCCTGCAAATTGTAACGAGTCCACCTCCACATGTCTGACCTGAACCTCGGAAATACAAATGGACACACAGACAGACACTCATTATTTTTTCAAGATATAGACTGTGCCTCGGGAACTCGGGAACAGTCCCTATTGATTCTTTGTATGTTCCAACTGTCTTTAGTCAAATTAGAAAATGAATAAACATGATTTGCATAATTACAACAGTTTAAAATATTTAAATTCCAATGCTTGCTCGATATTTATATATTATAAAGTATATTCAATATTACATGACTGGTAAATGTTATTATGATTTAAAATGTTATTTGTGTTATCGATTTGAAAGTGATATAAACATATGAAGCTGCAATATATTCATAAATGGTTAAAACGCTATATAAATTTTCGGGTGAGTTCATGCCTAGCGATCGAGGTGTGTGAATATAATCCTCTTATCTATGTGAACATTACTTATAGGACTAATTTATTTTTGTATTATAAACCATTACTATTATTGCTGGCATAGCATGAGTAAATTTTCATATGAACTGTGAAGTAAATTATCATTTATCCCTTCCTGTTATTAAGTGATGCCTAGACAGGAAGAGAGTGAGACCAGACCGCTAACTGTGTGTTTTTGGGGTGCTGATAATGAAGCAGGAAAGTTATTTAATGAATGCATAGCTATTATTAGGTTAGGCGACCCGACACGGCGGTCTCCGGGTTTGGAGTCCTCTGTGCCTTCTTTTACCAACTTCGAGGTAAACTGGAAGCTGGAGCTCCTCGGGCCAGTTCGATGTTACTTTCAATATCATGCTGACAGTTCCTGCAACGGCGTTGGAACCAATCGTATGGTGTTTGCCTTTCCATTTGAGACTTTCGGCGCCGTGGAGAAAGGGGGGGGGGATACCTGCTGCATGGGTGACAGCTTTTGCCCCATATCAACCTACCCCTACTGGCTTTGCGCCCTGGAGAGGCCACTCCAGCCGGATCACCAGAGCGCANATGTGTTTGTCGAATTCTCTCATGAACACTGTGAAGGGTCGGCCAATTATGTCCCTAATAGGAAGTAAAGTGTGTTGAACATTCTCGGGCCTCTGATGTTGATAGAGTTCTCTCTCAGCGTGCCTATTGCACCTCTGCTCCTCAGTGGGGCTGTTTTGCACATCCTGCCATGCCTTATGATCTCATGTGGTCTTATTTCTGTTTGCAGATTTGGAGCCAGTCCTTCAAGTGCTATAATAAAACTATTAGTCATCTTGAGAGGCAAGCCACTCAGCTCTTGTGATAAAATGAAGGACATCTTGGGAGGCAGTTGGTGTGAGAGCTGGGAATTCAGTGTCTTAAAATGTGCAGTATTGTGCACAAGGGCACTGGAGTGTATTCGTTGCCTGGTCTACACAGGATGCAAAGTCCTGACATAGGACCAGGACAGCCGTGAGGGGTGTGGTCTGAGAGCCCCTGATGTAGGCAGACCAGAAGCACCAGGGTGGTCGCAAGTCTTCATTGCAAGCTTCTACCAGCGCCAGTCGTTATGCACTGGGAGTGAGTGTACTCAGAACTGCAACTAGTAGAGAGTTGGTGTTGCCATGAAGGCTTGGACGGAGGTGTGAACTCTCCTAAATTTGGTGGCCTGCCCGAGGCGAGTGTGGTCAGGTCAACCAACATGTATAAGGTTATGTAGACAACTGAACGAGCTTCAAGATCCTTTTGGATCATTTCCCTTGTGAGCAAAGAAGCTGCTTTCTGATTGTTAAGCTAAGCAAGCAGCTATCTGATTGGGATATGCACACCTGTGTCGCTACACCAAGGCGAGCGCCCACCACCCATGAGGTGGGTGTAAAGGAGGTCATTCTGAGACTAGACGGTCTCGAATGAGAAAGTTCTCTATAATCACGCTGACCTCGGCCAGGGTCCTAGAGTGAACGCTGTCCACCTGAGGTCTGTGAAGTTCTCTAGCGCTAAACCTTGTTACCGATTTGTTTATACAGAACCACTGTTACGAACCCGATTCCATCGTCGGAGCACGGAGCAGCGACGTCAAGGCCATCTGCGAGTCCACTCCCGAAACCCCCACAAATTGGACGACGCCATCTAGTGGTGACAGGAATATACCAGCAAGAGGCGCTAGATTCCTGTCCTAGTCAGCTTGAGAGGTAGCTGGTGCTGACCTCTGGTGAGGTGGCGCCTAGAAAATCAGCGCCATCTATTATAGGAGGAGTTGTATATCTATGTCAGAGTACGTAAGTGATGTTTCCTAGTGTCCCATTTACTGACCAGTGTACTGATGACGTGTCTGTATCCACAGAGTCGACGTAGGGCTGCTGTGGTACGAGGACAGTCAGTCTACCCAGGGCAGCCTATAGCACTCTACTCCATTCTGCTTTACGGAAGCAGTGAGCCGCCACCGGTGAAGAACTGTGTAGTGTTCTACTGTCTGCCTGTGAAGTGACAGTGACAGAATTCGACATACCCGGGACTAGCTAGTGGAAGAGACGACTGACAGTAAGGTACTACGGAGGAGTGTAACCAGCGAGTTGCAAGAAGCTCCTGCCAAGGGTTCACTACCCTTGTATTTGTACGTGAAGAGGCCCAGCAGCGCGAGGCTGATGTTCTCTGCCAGCACCAGGCTGGAGAGTGATTGTGGGCGTGCACGAAGAGCACCTAGTGAGACTGTGTTTTGGCTGGTCCGTGGCTAGGGTAGACTCGTTGGTATTTCCCAGATGGTACCTTGTGTTCAGCCTTCTGCTCCTTTCGCCTAATTTCATTACTTTACACTTTCCTGAGTTGAACTTTAGCAGCCATTTTCTAGACCATTCCTCCAGTTTGTCCAGGTCGTCCTGTAGTCTTCTATCTTAATCTGTTTTGATTCTTCTCATAATTTTTTGCATCGTCAGCAAACATTGAGAGGAATGAGTCTATACCTTCTGGAAGGTCGTTTACATACACTAGAAACAGGATGGGTCTGAGTACAGAGCCCTGTGGGACTCCGCTGGTGACATCTCGCCACTCTGATGCCTTCCCCCTCACCGTTACTCGCTATTTCCTATTCCATAGATACTCCCTTATCCACTGGAGTACCATACTTTTACTCCTGCCTGCTGCTCCAGCTTTTGTAACAGCCTTTTGTGAGGTACTGTGTCAAAGGCTTTCTGACAGTCCAAGAAAATGCAGTCTGCCCACCCTTCTCTTTCCTGACTAATTTGTGTTGCTTGATCATAGAATTCTATTAGGCCTGTGAGGCACGATTTACCATCTATGAACCCATGCTGGTGGTGTTACAAAGCTGTTTCCCTCCAGATGCTCTACGAGCCTTTTCCTCACAATCTTCTCCATCACCTTGCATGGTATACAAGTTAGGGAAACTGGCCTGTAGTTCAGTGCCTCTTGCCTGTCACCTTTTTTGTAAATTGAGACTACATTAGCTGTCTTCCAGCTTTCCGGAAGGTCTCCCGTTTCCAGGGACCTGTTATACACCTCAGAGGGTGGCACCCTTAGTGCTTCTGCACCTTCTTTTAGAATCCACGATGAGATTCTGTCAGGCCCAACAGCCTTTGACACATTCAGCTCCAACAGATTCCTTTTGACCTCATCGCTGGTGAGGTACATTTCCTCCAAGGTTGTTCGGTTTACCTCCTCATTTAGTGCAGGGACCTCTCCTTGTTCTATTGTGAAGACCTCCTTGAATCTCTTGTCGAGTTCTTCACACACCTCTTTATCGTTCTCTGTGTATCTGTTCTCCCCTTTTCTCAGTTTCATCACTTGTTCCTTCACTGCTGTTTTCCTCCTGATGTGGCTATGGAGCAGTTTTGGTTGGGTCTTAGCTTTACTCACGATGTCATTTTCATACTGCCTCTCTGCTTCTCTCCTCACTCTGATGTACTCATTTCTGGCTCTGGTATTTCTCCCTGCTCTCTGGTGTTCTGTTGTTCCTGTAGTCTCGCCATGATCTTCTACTCAATTGCTTTACTGCTGCACGTTCCTGGTTGAACCAGTCATTCTTCTGTTGCTTTTCATTTTTCACTTTTTGGACTGGGATAAACCTGTCTGCAGCCTCCTGACACTTCTGAGTGATATAATCCATCATATCCTGTACAGTCTTGTCTCTGAGTTCTGTTTCCCATGGTATTCTCTTTAGGAAGTTCCTCATCTCGTCATATTTTCCTCTTCGGTAATTTAGTCTTTTTCTTTCAATCCCATCCTTGGATAGGTTATCCCTACTTCTACCAGATACTCAAATATCAATACACTGTGGTCACTCATTCCTATGGGGGCTTCATATTTGACTTCCCTTATTTCTGAGCCATTTAAGGTGAAAATCAGGTAGTCTATCTGGTTCGTCATTTCCTCTCATTCTTGTGGGCCCCTTGGCATGTTGGCTCAGAAAGTTCCTTGTACTCACTTCCAAAAGTTTAGATCTCCATGTGTCTTCACCTCCATGTGGGTCCCCATTCTCCCAGTCTATCTTTCCTTGGTTGAAATCGCCCATGATTAGGAGTCTGGATCCATTCCTGCAAGCAACTGAAGCTTCTCTCTCTATTATGTTAATGGTAGCCATGTTGTTTCTGTCGACCTCTTGTCTAGGTCTTCTGTCATTTAATGGAGGGTTGTAAATGACTGCCACTATTATCTTAGGTCCATCCATTGTCATAGTTCCTGTTATGTAATCTCTGAATCCGTCGCAGCCCGGAATTTTCATCTCTTCAAAGCTCCAGTCCTTCCTTATCAGCAGAGCCACTTCTCCTCCTCCTCTCCCGTCTCTCTCTTTCCTTACTATATAAGTCCTTTGGAAACACAGCATTTGTTATGACTCCTGACAATTTTGTTTCTGTGAATCCTATTACATCTGGGTTTTCTTCCTGCGCCCTTTCTGCCAGTTCACTTTCTTTGTTGGTAATCCCATCGATGTTTGAGTACATTACCTTGAAGCTCACTTTCCTATGTCCATTTTCACCCGCCCTTCCCACTAGTGCAGGAAGCTGTTCCATGGGCATTGCTGCCTGGGTAGGCTCATCCTCCTGTGTGGGTAGTTACCAGGGGTTCTGAGGGAGGTGGGGGGGGGGGGGGGGGGGGCAGGGGGAGGATGGCTTAGAACTGGGGTGGGGGATGGAGGACTTAGTTCGTGTCTGGGCCGGCTTGGGGCAGGAGGAAGACCAGGGGGGTGGGAGGGAAGGGGGTACTCGGGGTAGGGAGGGAGGGTGGAATTGGGTGGAATGGTGGAACTCCCCACCTATAGGGTGGTGAGTTGGGATGTTGCAGTCCCCTCTGGGGATCCCGAGGTGCTGGGTTGGGGTTCCACACTCCCCCCTGGGAATGCTGGGTTGGGGGTTGAGGTTCCCTGGGCTCCTTTCCCTCTGCCTGCGCCTTTTCCTTGCATCTGCTGCCTGTATTACCTCTGGTCATGTCCCTCTGAAGGAATACCTGTCTGCAATTCGTTACATATTTCAGTTTGCTATTTTTTGCTAGTTTTTCCTCTTTGATGCACTCGTTTTTGAGCACTACCTTGATCAACCGGTCTTTGTCTTTGTTGTACTGGCCAATCCGGAAGAACATTTCTATGTCTGTTTCAGCCCCTTCCATACCTATCTCCTTTAGTATCCCTGCCACTGCAGCTTTGTCCTTAGACCTCCATTCTTCCCTTGTGGAACCCTCTTGTTCCTTCACACCTACCACTACTACAGCATTTTTCCTTTCCATTAGCTGGCTCGTGCATCTAGCTGCCTCCTGTGAGGTTACTGCTTTCATTACAACTTCCTTGACTGTGGATATTGCTCCTGGGCTCTTCAGCATTTCAGCAAAGGTGGCACCCATTGTAGGGGTCCCTGCCATTGCTACATCTCCTGGTACCTGGGGGTTGGTCCCCTGGGCCTCGGTCTGAGGAGATCCTTTTTTTTTAGGTTTGTTATCTCCTCTTGCGCTGCCTTTAGTTCATTATGCAGTTTATTTATGAGTCCTCTCATGTCTTTCAGTTCCTGAGTGATTTCCCTCCATGTGTGAACAGTCATCTCCATGTATGACTCGTCCTGTTCCTCTCCTCCACCTGTGTTCTGTTTTCTTACCATCCTGCTAGATCCATTTTCTTTTCCCTAGCGTTCGTTAGTCTACACTAACCCCAGTGTGTGTGGGGGGGGGGGAGAGAGGAGGAGAGAGGGAGATTGGGAAAGGAGAGAGAGATAGAGAGAGAGTGTGGGAGTGGGGGTGGGGAGTGTATTAGGTTAGTGAGATGGGGGGGGGGGTAAGAGAGGGAGTGGATTATGAGTGATGTCTTATCCCTTTCCAGGAAAGGTGTTAGTCCTTTCTAGCCTGACTGGACGTTTGTGTGTGTGTGTGTGTGTGTGTGTGTGCGTGTGAGTGTGTGTTTGTTTTTGCGTGTGCGTGCGTGTGTTACGGCTGTCCCGTAAATGTCAACCTCTACCCAAAATTAGCCACTTTGATATTTTAAATGTATATGATATACTGAACAAGAATTTGATAATATTTTACCTTACTCTGTACACCTGAAGAATTGACCAGAGAGTGGTACCTACCAGTCAGCCTCCCGCTCACACAACCAGGTGAATAATTACGATGGCTGGGTGACGAAGTGACCCGTCATTGCCTCCCACGTGGTGTGTCGTGACGCTGAACACCGGTTCATTCCGAACACAGCGATTTCACAACACATAACACCTTACCTCAGCAACTGTTTCCACCACCGTGTACTCCTGCACACACCAGACCCTTGAGGCGTACCACTAGGTTTGTACTGGAACACAATGAGTGAACATGTGGAAGGTATTTAAAGGCCATCAGGTTTTGTCATTTAATTACAAAGAATAGACTCTGACAAATAATAACATATTAACATACTCTATTAGGTAAATACACTTCCAATACCCATAAACCACTTGACCTCCGCGGTCACCACCACACTCGTAACTTCCGCCTAAGTCCCTAATACGGAATAATTACTACAACGCTTCACACCCGGTTAGTCTTACATTCAATACTCACATGCTGCAGACTTAACTTGGTCACTAAGATCACATCAGGCTCTCGCATAGCTGTCCGCTACACTTCGCTGCTGCCACAAACGAAGACCCCGGAGGACTTGCCAGTTCCACTCCCACAACCAGACTGTCTTCAGCCAGCCATGGCCTCAACCATTTCACCCCGCCTCTCAAGGAAGGTATAATCCGATTAACCTTATCCCTACAAGCGGTAACCTTGTTCCTAGAAGCCTGAGTCCTCTTTCCAGGAATTATTAGTTTGGCTAAACAGCTGCGGTTTTAATCCCTTGACCTTTCTTATATATGTGATCCATAGTCTGTCTTCTTAACATGTACTTCCAATCATCATTCGTTAAGTGTTGTAGTAATGATCCTCTAGCTAATAATCTCTTCTAACTTGTGGATTACAGCACAACTCCCCTCCTTAAACACGCATATGTCCCCATATGCATCATTGCAATGGTTCCATTGGTGCAAGGACCTGGAGGATGCACCCACCATATATGTACAACTAAAAAGTCATCCAATAAGTTCATCATGCACACGATGAACTAATTTAAATTTTTCCCCAACATGTCTCACAACACTTCAACAACATATACATTATATTCACATCATAGCATAGGTAAAATAGTCTGTAATATTTTTTCCCATCTCCAACACTGCACATATACCTAAACTGCTGACATATAATTACATACAAACATAACCATAAAATTACATGGACCAGAATGCTGGCACTTAAACAGATATGACACTAGTCATTAATATATACACAACACATAGATATCTATCTAAGGTTCTTCATCCTTAGTAACAAGTTAATAACAATTTAACAACGTGCCCTGTACTGTTGACATAAGGGCTTACAATGATCACACAGTGTTTCACTGGCCTCCTCCACAACTGGCAGCATCACTTCTCTTGTCTTCGTGTCCCATGGTTGCTAGGTCATAGATCCTCCATGACCCAGACAACACCCAGGCTGTCCAGCCTGGTGAATGTTGTCCACGTCCCATCATTGCTCTGAGCTAACGTGATCCTGGACTCCAGAGCAACGGAGATTCCTACCCCAAGGTCATGTTCCCTCGGGTTCATGCTGCCGTCTCGTTCCAGGGCACCAACCCCAGAACGATGTAGATACCTCACAGCTCTCTGGTCATCCTTCCTTGCTGTGATCACCACAGCTGTAGCACATTACTCTAGGCCCATCTGCCCGGAGTGTGTCCACCTGTATTCAAACCTTCCCGACCGCTGTATCTGCAAAATATTCCCTCAGAGCCCCTTGGCTCGATCCCATTATTACATGACACCCCCTCGGCTCCTTACTCTCTCCCCGTATATAGCCTGAGCGCAGCTGCAAAGCCATTGCAGCTGGCCCTTATCCCTGCTTTGATGTCAGGGGGCGAATTTCGCCTATAACGTCATGTTGGCTTCACTTCCTTCCCCCTTTTGCTCTAGAATTACTGAGTGTAGCCTCATGGCTTCCCTTCTACTCTACCTGAAGCTCTGTGACATGATCCCAGGGGACCTTCTCAAGCCTAACACTCAGTAATGGTGCCGATGAGGTAATATACAGAGTATACATGCACATACATTATCACAATAAATACCTCATTAATATAATTTCACAACTTATGTTACTACAGCATCATACTGCCACTGGCTCGCCTCTAGCGAGATTCCTGTAACAACTTAATTAATGAGAAATTAGTATATCTAATAGGCTCGCCCACTGCAACCACCAATACCTGAAATTATGAAATTCTACTTTGTAATCTCATCCATAAGACTTACCCACTCCGACTTAATTACTGAAAATTTTAATGAAAATAATGAAATTTTATTAGTCTGTTATGAGTCTTGCTAGATATATCGACTTGGCTCGCCTACTGCAGCCACCAACTCCTGCAATTATCCACATTGCATCTTATCCATAAGACTTACCCACTCCGACACACCATCACCTCTGGATATTGTACCCCTCCCAGATATCCCATAACCAGGGGGTTTACATACCCCCCCCCCTTACCTGGAAATTATACTATATATTTAAGGTGAGAATATATTTTCACATATAACCCTAACATTCCCTAAATCACTCCTATAATTTTTAATTGCCCCTATACTATAATTTCGAGATAAGGGGGGGTGTCTAAACCCCCTGGTTATGGGATAGGATAAGGAACATTGGGTAAATGGTCATTGAATAGTTTTAGTGAACTATATTCTTTCTAACTAAGGTTAGGTTAAGGATGGTTAAGTTGAACTGATGTAGGGAAAAGTCCCATTATTAGCATATTTTCCATTAACCCCCCAGGTAATAGAGGTTAGGTTAAGGATGGTTATATTGATGTGAAAAAAATGCTACGAATATGTTGCAATATTGAACTAAGATCCGTGTATCAGAGGTTAGGTCCAAGGTGGTTGGGTTGATGCATAAACAACACTTTCCTCCCATAAATACAATAAATTTGAAGTTAGATAAAGGGAGGATCCCCATGGTGGCAGGTTGCCCCTGGTGATCGAAACCTCGTCATGGTGCAGAAGAAGGATGTGCGCCGGGGGGCCTCGGCTCCTGTGCCCAGTGGCGGGGACAGTGCCACGCCTGCGTCCCCTGCGGTTTTCCCTCCTTCGTTGTTCTGGTCTGGGGAGAGCCTAGTCCCGACTGCCAAGGTCGTGAATCGGGTGTTGAGCTTTTTATCGGGATGACCGGGTGCTTCCGATCCCATAGTGCTCTTCCACTATCTGGGTGCCGTGGGTGAAGGAGTTTTGTTTAAGAGGTGCCGGATAGGATGCCTCCGACGACGGCGCCCTCTGCCCACATGCTGCTGTGGGAAGCATACTGCTTGCGCTTTCCAGTGCGGGAGTTCCCTGGTAAATAATCAACCTGTCCTCTTAAAAAGAACGTCGCGTTTGGCCGTTTGCTCGTATGGCCGAATTTGGACGTAATTTGAAAATGAAAAAAATATGAAAATAAATTTGGGATTTTTTTTTCAACAACAGTAAGTTAAGGGACCTCTGATAGGTTAGGTGGGCAGGAAATTCTCATAAAGTTTCAAAACGTTATGAAAAACGTTAATTTAAAGTGTCCTCTCATAACCTCTGCGCGTACGCCGGACGACTCAAATAGAAAACGGAACAGAACGTCACTTTTGTGAGTCGATTTCATTTCAAATTACGTCGAAATTTGGCCATATAGCGCATACGGCCAAAAGTGACGTTCTTTTAAGGAGGACGGGTTGAAATATTAGGTGACGTCATGGACACGGCGCCGCCGACTCATCTTGAGTCCGTCGCTTCTCGAACAACTGGTGGAGTGCTTCCTTCCGGGCTCCCAGGGCGATCACTCAGGCCTGAGTGTCCCATGTCGACACACAGTGTCCCAGGTCAACACACAGTGTCCCAGGTCGACACACAGTGTCCCAGGTCAACACACAGTGTCCCAGGTCGACACGCAGTGTCCCATGTCGACACACAGTGTCCCAGGTCAACACACAGTGTCCCAGGTCGACACGCAGTGTCCCAGGTCGACACGCAGTGTCCCAGGTCGACACACAGTGTCCCAGGTCGACACGCAGTGTCGCAGGTCGACACACAGTGTCCCAGGTCGACACACAGTGTCCCAGGTCAACACATAGTGTCCCAGGTCGACACATAGTGTCCCAAGTCGACACATAGTGTCCCAGGTCGACACATAGTGTCCCAGGTCGACACATAGTGTCCCAGGTCGACACATAGTGTCCCAGGTCGACACATAGTGTCCCAGGTCGACACATAGTGTCCCAGGTCGACACATAGTGTCCCAAGTCGACACATAGTGTCCCAGGTCGACACATAGTGTCCCAGGTCGACACATAGTGTCCCAGGTCGACACATAGTGTCCCAGGTCGACACATAGTGTCCCAGGTCGACACATAGTGTCCCAGGTCGACACATAGTGTCCCAGGTCGACACATAGTGTCCCAGGGCACCTTCCAACAGCTACAACAGGTCACGTGACACGGAATTACGGGAGATGCTAACAAAAATGACGCCAGAGCTCTATCGAGTGTCATCGTGTATCTTGAGGTTATCTTGAGATGATTGCGGGGCTTAGTGTCTCCGCGGCCCGGTCCTCGACCAGGCCTCCACCCCCAGGAAGAAGCCCGTGACTGCTGACTAACTCCCCGGTACCTATTTACTGCTATGTAACAGAGGCACCAGGGTGAAAAGAATCTCTGCCCAATGTTTCTCTCCGGCGCCCGGGATCGAATCCAGGACCACTGGATCACGCGCCAGTGTTCTGTCAGCTCAACCACCGGCTCCCTAAAGCAAAAGTATGAGCAGAACTATTCAATAAATTCGGACCTAATTACATATAAAAGTTAAAATAATGGCATAAATCAAGTATACGTTTTCAGTCCCTCATGTCAGGTGCAGGAGTGTTGGACTTTTACAGACTGTTGTCTTGACCTTAAGTTGTCTCTATGTTACGTTAGACCGTTGTGTCTTATCATGTGACTGAATATAATGGGGGGTGACATGACTGATAGGTGCGATATGCCATGAAGGAGGGGGCAAAACATGAAGTCCCTACCCTGCAACAACACCTAGGGGGACCCTACCCTGCAACAACACCAGGGGGACCCTACCCTCAAAAAGGGCCCTACCGCAACACAAAGGCCCTACCCTACAGGGGGACCCTACCCTGCAACAACACCTAGAGGGCCCTACCCTGCAACAACACCAGGGGGACCCTACCCTGCAACAACACGAAGCCCCTACCCTGCAACAACACCAGGGGGCCCCTACCCTGCAACAACACCAGGGGCCCCTACCCTGCAACAACACCAGGGGCCTCTTAACACCCAGGCCCTACCTGCAACAACACCTAGGGGGACCCTACCCTGCACACAACACGGGACCCTACCCTGCAACAACACCTAGGGGAGCCCCTACCCTGCAACAACACCAGGGGGACCCTACCCTGCAACAACACCAGGGGGACCCTACCTGCAACAACACCAGGGGGAGCCCCTACCCTGCAACAACACTAGGGGGACCCTACCCTGCAACAACACCTAGGGGGACCCTACCCTGCAACAACACCATGGGGGACCCTACCCTGCAACAACACTAGGGGGACCCTACCCTGCAACAACACCAGGGGGACCCTACCCTGCAACAACACTAGGGGGACCCTACCCTGCAACAAGCCAGGGGGACCCTACCCTGCAACAACACCAGGGGGACCCTACCCTGCAACAACACCAGGGGGACCCTACCCTGCAACAACACCAGGGGGACCCTACCCTGCAACAACACCAGGGGGACCCTACCCTGCAACAACACCAGGGGGACCCTACCCTGCAACAACACAGGGGGACCCTACCCTGCAACAACACTAGGGGGACCCTACCCTGCAACAACACCAGGGGGACCCTACCCTGCAACACCACCAGGGGGACCCTACCCTGCAACAACACCAGGGGACCCTACCCTGCAACAACACCAGGAGCCCCTACCCTGCAACAACACCAGGAGCCCCTACCCTGCAACAACACAGGGCCCTACCCTGCAACAACACTAGGGGGCCCTACCCTGCAACAACACTAGGGGGACCCTACCCTGCAACAACCACTAGGGGGACCCTACCCTGCAACAACACAGGGGGACCCTACCCTGCAACAACACAGGGAGGAGCCCCTACCCTGCAACAACACCAGGGGGACCCTACCCTGCAACAACACCAGGGGGACCCTACCCTGCAACAACACAGGGGGACCCTACCCTGCAACAACACCAGGGGGACCCTACCCTGCAACAACACCAGGAGCCCCTACCCTGCAACACCAACAGGACCCCTACCCTGCAACAACACCAGGACCCACCTGCAACAACACATAGGAGCCCCTACCCTGCAACAACACCAGGAGCCCCTACCCTGCAACAACACCAGGGGACCCTACCCTGCAACAACACCAGGGGGACCCTACCCTGCAACAACACCAGGGGACCCTACCCTGAGCAACCTAGACTACCTAACAACACCAGGAGCCCCTACCCTGCAACAACACCAGGAGCCCCTACCCTGCAACAACCCAGGGGGACCCTACCCTGCAACAACACAGGGCCCTACCCTGCAACAACACCAGGGGCCCTACCCTGCAACAACACAGGCCCCTACCTGAACCACCAGGGCCCTACCCTGCAACATCACACAGGGGACCCTACCCTGCAACAACACCAGGAGCCCCTACCCTGCAACAACACCAGGGGGACCCTACCCTGCAACAACACCAGGAGCCCCTACCCTGCAACATCACCAGGGGGCACCCTACCCTCAACAACACAAGAAGCCCCTACCACCCCTGGCGGTCCCAGAGTACTGGAGTAAGAAGAGAACCTTCTTTTCGATCCTCTCAGCCCCTGCTGGTCCGCCTCCTCTTGTATCCTCGGTTTTCTGTGGCGTCGAAGACTATCCAAAGCGTCAACACACACAAGAATCTGTGATACTTTTCTCCCCCTACCCAATGACGACCATTTGAACCTTAAACCTGAATACCAACGAGGCGTAAATATGACCACCGTATCTCAGGAGAGGCTGTGTAAAAAGGCCTGCCAGTAATTTGCAAATTGCTCCATCTTGGCGTGTGCCGCCGGCACTGCCCTCTGAGTCTTAATAACCTTAACTTTTTAAAATAGGCCTATTGTCTGGTGTATAACGCTTACCAGAGGACTTAATAGCTATCTGCCGAACACAAGATATGAATGAGGAGAGCAGTTGTTTAAGTGACATGATTTGCTCGGCTCACTGTGATGGCAAAACAATAACTGTGAAGCCTCATAAAATTCAAGATGTCAACGATTCTTAACAGCTCTTCTTCTTCTTGATAGTAAGTGCAGTTTGCATGAAGGGTGTGTCCTTTCGATGACTGCACCAGGACAGATGTTAGGAGACGGCATATGTTGAGAATGATGAGGGGTCAAAAGTGATGGTCGCGAGGAGCCGTAGACAGAGGAGCGACGACGAAAACAGATGGGGACGGGAGAGGGAGAAATGTT
>WNGS01028583.1:11633993-11657664 GCA_020271785.1 Procambarus virginalis | reverse complement strand
GTGGTGGTACAGCGGTATCTGCTCTAATTCTTGCCGCCTTATTTTTGAGCCTTTGCTCTTCTACCTTAGCATTTTGTTCTAATAATTTAGTCTCCTGCTCGGCTACTCTAGCCTTTTGTTCTGTCAGTCTTTACTGGGCTAGTTGTAATTCTAACTCCATATTTCTACTAGCTACACTTTCAGCTGGACTGGGCTGGCATAAAATTATATCACTTGGCAATAGTTCTTGGTCTATACAATGCTGTAAAATTTAATTCACCAAGGCCCACTTTTTATCAGTGTCGTTTAACTCGAGGCCAAATTCCTTGCCTAACAATACTAAATTAGATTTGGTGAGCTTCTTAATTTCTACCACTGAAGGGTCCTTTACCAGTTCCTGCATTTTAGCCTCCATCACTAATTAATTTAGCTCCTAGCAAAAGAAAAAATTAAAAAATAAAAATTGAAAAAAACAAAAATTTGCATGGCCCCTATCACAAGGCCACACTACCCTCAATCGTGAAGGGATCCAGCTGGGTGTCCAGTCAGTGCAAGATGTATCCTTTGCTAGATGAGCTGGGCCCTAGGCTAAAACACAACTGTTCTGCGGAAAGCAAGAATTTTAGTTTTGGCACTCAAAAATCAATTTTTTTATAATTAAAGTGTTCCTCCCGGACAGGCCAACCACTTGTTAAGATTTTATGGGCTGCTATGGCAGTCTATTGTATTATGGAGCGGGGTCAGCGGTTAGAATCAAGGTGTAACAGGGTAGTGACACAATTAGGCCGGCACCCAAGGAACATAGGTTCCTGTTTATGATTTAAGGTTTTAGAACAGATCTGACGTCTGGGATACAATCAACTATGTCACTACAACAGGAGTAATGGCTACACCTCAAAAACGAACTTATTTATTAAACCCTCTTAACAACCCCCCATATACATTAAATAGCAATAACAATAATTACTTTACCACACTATCTTACGTTAAAAGCCTTGGTCCACATAGACAGGATACAAGGTTTTACAATTAATAATAATAATAATAAATAAATGTTTATTCAGGTAAGGTACATACATACAAGAGATTTTACAAAAATTGATAGATTTGTAGATAGAGCTAGTACATACAATGCCTAAAGCCACTATTACGCAAAGCGTTTCGGGCAGGAAAAACATTAATGACTAAAACTTAATACTAATTGAGTATAAAGAATAAAAAGTATGTATAACAAAAATAAAAAAGAGGGAACATGGCATGGCTAAAAAGCAGCACAAATACAATTAGGTCGACAACAGCGTTGTTTAAAAAAAAACAGATGGGTTGACAATAGAGGGGTAAGGTAGGTTACAGGGAATTTATTAGGTAGTGCTTCGTTTTTATCTTAAACTGGTTGAGAGAGGTACAGTCTCTAACATGGTTGGGGAAGGTCATTCCACATTCTGGGTCCCTTGATTTGTAGAACATTTCTAGTTTGATTAAGTCGTACTCTTGGATATCAAAACTGTGTTTGTTTCTGCTGTGGTGCTCATGGGTTCTGTTACAACCTTCAATGAAGCTTTTGAGGTCAGGATTGGCATTACAGTTCAGCGTTTTATATATGTATAATACACAAGAGAGAATGTGCAGTGACTTATATCTAACATATTCAGAGATTTGAGTAGGGGTACCGAGTGATGTCTGGGGCCAGAGTTGGATATTGTCCTAATAGCAGCTTTGTGTTGAGTAATTAGAGGACGTAAATGATTTTGGTTAGTAGAACCCAAGCACAAATACCATAGTTGAGATATGGATAGATGAGGGAGTAATAGAGAGTCACCAGGGCAGGGCGGGGTACAATATCTGATCTTAGAAAGAATGCCAACAGTTTTTGAAACTTTTTTGATATATTTAGAATGTATCCCTGGAAATTCTGCTTGTGGCCAATGAGAACGCCAAGGAATTTGCTATCTATTTTGTTACAAATTTGGGTATTGTTTATTCTGAGATTTATTTGATTAGAGGATTTATTGCCAAACAGAATATAGAAAGTTTTGTCAATATAAGGGTGAGTTTGTTGGCAGTTAGCCAAAGATGGACTTTATTTAGCTCAGTATTTACTGTGGCATTTAGAGCAAGGGGGTCAGGACTGGAATAAATGAAGGTTGTGTCGTCAGCAAATTGAATTGGTTTGAGGTGTTGGGAGGCATTTGGAAGGTCATTAATGTAGATGAGAAAGAGGAGAGGGCCAAGTATGCTGCCCCGAGGAACACCGATGTTGATGGGTAGGGTGGCGCCGCTACTTTCTCCGGGTTAACTCTGTAAGGGTGCTGCTTGATGGGGTCAGCACTCCCTACATTTAATAATAATAATAATAATAACATTAGGACAAGCTAGAGTAAAGTCTACTAGGGAAGGGACACTAGCAAGGACTCTAGGCAGCTTGGTACCACTTGAGCACACGTGGTTCCACTGAGACCCCTTAGAGTAACTTAGCAATATAAACACTCGCTTAACCTATATGCATTACTGCACACTTATGCCAGAAAACGTACATACAACCGGTACTTAGCTTTGTAAACTAGACACAGGATAAGGTAAGGGAAGAGAGAAGGAAGAGGAGAATCCAGGCAGAGTCCCACAGGCAGGGCTTTACACCACATAGCCCGAACAGAAAAGAACGCAGGAGCCTCCAGTCTCGGCTCTCTCTCCAGCTGTTGCCGGGGAGACGACAACAGCTGATCGTCCCGCTTGTAAACATTACAAATCTTCACCGACGTAAAACTGGTTACTTTAATAGTTCTAAGAATAGTTGATAAATAGTTCGATTAGTTAGATTAGTTGATAACAAAAACAAGCTCAAGAGTCTGAATGCTCTGTGAGAAACAAGATTCGTCTTACGTCTGGCAAGGAAAATAGGAACAAAGGCTCATCAACAAGCGCAAAAAATAATGTAAAGTAATTGATTTATAGCTCTATTTGACCTCTGGTTTCCACTGAGGAATCCAGGGTCGTAACAGGGGGCAGTAAACCAGGCGGCCTTGGAAGGGTTCGAAATTACGAGAGACGAGGTCAAGAAACACCTGTTGGATCTAGATGTGAGAGAGGCTGTTGGTCCAGACAGGATATCACCATGAGTATTGAAAGAGTGTGCAGAGGCACTCTGCTTGCCACTCTCCATAGTGTATAGTAGGTCACTGGAGACGGGAAACTTACCAGAATTATGGAAGGCAGCTAATGTGGTCCCAATATACAAAAAGGGTGACAGACAAGAGGCACGGAACTACAGGCCAGTGTCCTTAACTTGTATACCATGCAAAGTGATGGAGAAGATCGTGAGAAAAAATCTAGTAACACATCTGGAGAGAAGGGACTTCATGACAAATCGTCAACATGGGTTCAGGGAGGGTAAATCTTGCCTTACTGACTTAATAGAATTCTACGATCAGGTGACAAAGATTAAGCAAGAAAGAGAAGGCTGGGCAGACTGCATTTTTTTGCACTGTCGGAAAGCCTTTGATACAGTCCCCCCATAAGAGGCTGGTACATGAGCTGGAGAGACAGGCAGGAGTAACTGGTAAAGTGCTCCAGTGGATAAGGGAATACCTAACCAATAGGAAGCAAAGAGTTACAGTGAGGGGTGATTTTGATTGTTGCCGCCAAAGGCGGCTAGTTTATTGTGCACCCCATACTCATCCTGTGAGCGGTAGCGCAAAAGCATTACAGAGGGCACAAAAGGTCTTTATCAGACCTCATCTTAGATTATTACATTAACAATTACATCTATCATTCACTCCTTATAGTTACAATGTCAGCTAGTTACAGAGTAAGTGCTATTTCAAGAGCTACATATTTACAGTAAGTCATCATACATTAATGGTAGGTCTTATCGCTAATACATAATAGTTTGACCAATGGGGATATTACAGAGTCATAGGGGAGCTTCTGTTTATTATTAGTCCTCACAGTACACTACTTGTTTCTGAATCTCATATGTCGTTTATCTACTGGAAGCGAAATGTGGATACAGTGCAAGGATTTCAGGTAATTTATCCATGGTAATAAGATAGGTTGCCATATCATACAGAGTGAGCTTAGATTTATCTCTAAATGGCTCAATTTTACTACAATCCAAGATATAGTGTTCGAGTGTGTGTCCCTGTCTTTGTCCACACACTTTACACTTTACTTCATCTAGATCCCTATACAAGCCGAACTGCCATAGATACTTGTAGCCAAGTCTTATACGAGCTGTGACAACATCTGTTAGTCTACTGACTTTGTTACTTGCTCCATACACATGTTTTACACACATTTCATTGTGATGAACAATAGACCTGCTAATTCCAGTTTGCACAGTTCTACTTTCTTCAA
Organism: Procambarus virginalis; assembly: GCA_020271785.1. Classification (NCBI taxonomy): domain Eukaryota; kingdom Metazoa; phylum Arthropoda; class Malacostraca; order Decapoda; family Cambaridae; genus Procambarus; species Procambarus virginalis. Next base: position 11,653,332 of record WNGS01028583.1, on the reverse strand, counting down.
ATTCATCCAGGAGTTCTCGTCTAATGACATTTTTAAGGGACCTATTTGATAATTCAAGATTCCGTTCAATACTGTCTTTATTTACTGCAGCCTTAGCAAGGGCGTCAACTTTGTCATGTTCCTGCAGGCCAATGTGAGAAGGAATCCACAACATTTTTATATTTACCCTCTTGCTAAGTATTCTTATATATCTACGTCTAGCTTCCAAGACAAGCACGTTATTACTTGATTGCAAACTGTTTATTGCTCGTAGTGAGGAAAGGGAGTCGGAAATAATTAAGCTGTCTACTTCAGTGTTGTCAATAATTTCGAGTGATCCCAGTATCGCTACCAACTCGGCTTGCATAGTGGACGCCCAGTTACTAATTCGGATATTCCTTTCAATTGTGCTGCCATCGGGCTGATGAGCAATAACAGCACTTCCTGCCCTTCCTGTAGCTGTATTGAGTGATCCGTCAGTGTATATGGTCTGTGCAATGTTGTTTTCAGCTTGTATATTGTGAATGTGTTCTATGGTGCTTAATTTAGCAGCAAGCTGAGCATGAGGGTTGATTGTGATTAGTTTCTTGGTGGGGTATGCAGGGGTCAGGATGTCAAAAGGTACTATCTGCCAGGGTGGAAGGAAGTGCTGTACTCTTTCATCTGTATATACATCGTGCAGTCCCATCATTTTAATATGAGTGGCTGTTCTTTGAATCCATTTAGACTCGCTAGTTCCATTACGTATGTGTTCTAACAGAGCAACTGACACAATGTTATTTTTGTTATCACGCAGAAGCTTTAGTCCCATCGTAAGATTAATTTCAAATATTCTATCTCTAATGCTAAGTATATTTAATTCTTTCCTCATGTTGAGAACTTTGGTAGTTATAGGACAGCCAAGTAAATTCTGAGTGCTTCATTTTGCATTTTTTCAAGTCTATCAATACTTTTGCCATTTTGCAGGACCAAAGCTGGTACATGATAGTCTATCAAAGACCTTATATACGCTAAATACATCATTCTTGCTATTCTAATATTAACACCATATTTCGGGCTGTACCCCACTACAGTTCTGAGAGCCTTGAGTCTGTCTCTACATTGTTGATGTAACTTATTGGCTGCAGTTGAGGTACAAGGGACATAGACTTCAAGGTATTTGAAAGAAGAGACATAGTCTATTGGTATATTATCTATCTTGAGTTTTCGTGGTCCACTTTTGCGGTTGCCAATTTGTCTGTTAAATACCTTAGTTTTAGCAGCGTTGATTACAAGACCAAGGCTCTCACAAGCTGTATGTATATAATTTAAGACTGTTTGCATTTCGCGGTGGGTTTTAGTATGCACAAGGATGTCATCTGCATAGCTGATAGTGATGTTTGCCGGACTAGTTGGAATTGATTTTAGTAGAGCATTAATTAGAACATTAAACAAGGTAGGACTAAGTACTCCTCCTTGTGGGGTGCCTAGTTGCATTACTTTAGTTTCACTCTTGTAGCCTTGGAACAGTGCAGAGGACTTCCGGTTGGTAAGATAGCCTCGTATCCATTGTAATAAATGTCCCCTATATCCATTCTCGCTAATTCGTACATAATCACTTCCCTATTAGCAATATCAAAGGCATTTTTTAAATCAAGAAATGTTGTGTACTTGTGCCTTTTATCTCCATGAACAGTGAGAAAGGTTGTAATACAGTTGTGTACACTTTTACCATGTGTGAAACCATTGATATCAGGTGACATGTGCTCTTTAACTCTATACAATAATCTATTAAGCACCATTCTCTCAAAGGTTTTGCACATGCAACTGGTCAGTGAGATGGGACGGAAAGCATCAGGTTGGCCAGGCTTTGGTACAGGTACCGTAAGACTGGTGGTCCATGATACTGGCAACTGCCCAGTGACATAACTGGCATTAAACAATTCTAATAATGGGTTACCGGGTACACGATGTAGGAGTCTTAGAATATCATAGGTGATACCGTCCTCACCAGGAGCAGTGCTACTGCCCCTGGAGAGGGCTGCATCCAATTCATAATCTGTATATGGAACATCACATTCATCATGTTGCTTGCTCAACATGAAATTTATGAGAGAATTTCTGTCTGTGGACCCCTCCCGCAATTTCTCCCTAGTGCTAGCTGGTAACATTCCAAGGCTGGAAACCTGAGCCCATTTTGCAATTAACTGATTAGCTTTCTGTTGCGGGTTTGGGTGTGAAACTTGTCTACTATTTTTACCAATAATTTTGTTTATGCCTTTCCAGGCTTTGCCCAGGGGAGTATGCAGGTTAAGTCCACTAACAAAACCCTCCCATTCATTTTGTCTCAGTTCAGTCATTCTCTCCCTCGCCGCTGCAAGCGCGGCCTGAAACAGTTTTAACATTTGAGGAGTTCTAAGGCTCTTATATGCTTTACCTGTCTGTCTAGCAATTGATTTAAGCTCTTTCAGTTTAGCATCATCATAGTACTGGTTGTGTCTGACCTGTTTCCCAGTACTTTTGTTTGGTGCGTCTCACTATTTTTGATGGCCTCATAGGTTTTATTTACGAGGTCATCATAAAACTGTTGTACATTCTCAGGCTCATAATTGTTATACCAATGTTCTATGCTGTCTATAAAGAATTTTTCTTGCTCTTTCCTTACTGTTAGCCTGCGTCTACTCAGCTTAGTGCCAGGTAGGTCAACATTAGCCACGTGTATGTTAGCTGTTATGGCTAAATGGTCAGACATTAAGTCATCCATAATATCAGTCTCATGAGTTGTGTATGACAGGTTAAAGCCAATGCACCTATCTAGAATACCTCCATATATTTGCGTTGGTTGATTCTTACTGATAATTTGAACATCACCATATGCACCGAGAAGTGCCACCAATCTTCTCCCGTTGGTGTTTGTGAGTTGATCCCCTAATTGTTTGTGTTTAGCATTTAAATCCCCAATTAATATTGTAGAATCAGTATGTGCAAAACTAGGTAGGTCAGTATACTGGAGGAGGCCAGTAGGTGCATAGGCATTCAAAACATTAAGTGTAGAGTTACCAACGTGTACCCGGATACCATGATATTGAAACCCCTCGCGTTGTTGGGCGGGAAGTGGCTCATGTGGCAGGGATTTTTTAACATACATGAGACACGTATTTTTTGATCTTGGATTATAACACTGATAACTAGGCAAATTCTGCGGGTTTTACCTGCGGAGTTAGGGTTTCTTGGAGGCAGACAATATCTATGTCTTCAGTCATAACTTATGATGGAGGTCTGAATACCGTTTTCTAAGAGAAGCAATATTCCAACTGAGTATCTTGATGACACTGTACTTGTTTTATGAGATTCAGAGGCCGCCATTGTTCTTTAGTACTTTATCAGTCTGCAGTTTCAGGAAAGCAACTGTCTCCCGATACCGGTGTAGTGCTTTATTACATTCTTTTTTCCCTCTTCAGTCAGCACATTACCTGTCACCATGTCTTTAAAAGTTGTCACGGCTGAACCATCTGGGATGTGGCGTGCGCGGCCCGAGGCGGGCATCCACGTCCAGTTGATCTTCATTATCACTACAAGCATCACTGGTTTCACTTTGTTCTTTATCACAATCATTTTCATCATGTCCACTACTATTTTCCTTCAAACAGAGTTTATTAGACCCGGTATCAACATCATGATCGTCATCTTCATTAAAGTTCTCACCCTCAGAGTCACTTTGTTCATTATCAGGATCGTTAGTAATCGGCTCATGACACGCACTATGCGTTTCTACGTGGAATAGTNCGTACGTACCGAAAGGGAAACTATGAGAAGATGAATAAATTCCTATGGGATATACATATGGACACAGAACTCGGAACCAAGTCCGTACAGACATGAGGGACTATGTCACCCAAAAATGTTAGGAGGCTGTAAGCAGGTTTTGTCCCAGCCCAACAGGAAAAAACAGAGAAGCAAAGGAAGAATCCGTGGTTTAATAGGGAATGTATGAAAGCAAGGAGCTGAACAAAAGGGCATGGAGGAACTTCCGTAATAACAGAACACCAGAAAGTAGAGAGAGATACCAGAGAACCAGGAACGAGTATGTCAGTGTGAGAAGAGCAGCTGAGAAAAGGTTTGAAAATGACATGGCTAATAAAGCTAAGACCGAACCAAAGCTACTACACAGTCACCTCAGGAGGAAGACAACAGTGAAGGAACAGGTGATGAAACTTAGGGTGGGCGAGGACAGGTACACAGAGAATGACAGAGGTGTGTGGAGAACTCAACAAAAGGTTCCAGGAGGTCTTTACAATAGAACAGGGAGATGTCACGGCGCTAGGAGAGGTGGCAGCAAACCAGGTGACCTTGGATAGGTTCGAAATTACAAGAGATGACGTCAAGAAGCACCTATTAGAGCTGGATGTGAGAAAAGCTGTTGGGCCGGACGGAATCTCATCATGGGTATTGAAAGAGTATGCAGGAGCACTTTGCTTGCCACTCTCCATAGTGTACAGTAGGTCACTGGAAACGGGAGACCTACCAGAAATATGGAAGACTGCTAATGTAGTACCAATATACAAAAAGGGTGACAGACAAGAGGCACTGAACTACAGGCCAGTGTCCTTAACTTGTATACCATGCAAGGTGATGGAGAAGATTGTGAGAAAAAACCTAGTAACACATCTGGAGAGAAGAGACTTCGTGACAACCCATCAACATGGGTACAGGGAGGGTAAATCTTGCCTTAGAGGCTTGATAGAATTCTACGATCAGGTGACAAAGATTAAGCAAGAAAGAGAAGGATGGGCGGACTGCATTTTTTTGGACTGTCGGAAAGCCTTTGACACAGTACCCCATAAAAGGTTGATGCATAAGCTGGAGAAACAGGCAGGAGTAACTGGTAGGGCTCTCCAGTGGATAAGGGAGTACCTACGCAATAGGAAGCAGAGAGTTATAGTGAGGGGTGAGACCTCAGAATGGCGTGAAGTCACCAGTGGACTCCCACAGGGCTCTGTACTTGGACCTATCCTATTTCTGATATACGTAAAATTATCTCCCAGAGGGTATAGACTCATTCCTCTCAATGTTTGCTGACGACGCCAAAATTATGAGAAGGATTAAGACAGAGGAGGACAGCTTGAGGCTTCAAGAAGACCTGGACAAGCTGCAGGAATGGTCGAACAAATGGCTGTTAGAGTTTAACCGAAGCAAATGTAATGTAATGAAGATAGGGGTAGAAAGCAGGAGACCAGATACAAGGTATCATTTGGGAGATGAAATACTTCAAGAGTCAGAGAGAGAGAAAGACCTGGGGGTTGATATCTCGCCAGACCTGTCCCCTGAAGCTCATATCAAGAGGATAACATCAGCAGCATATGCCAGGTTGGCTAACATAAGAACGGCCTTTAGAAACTTGTGTAAGGAATCTTTCAGAACATTATATACCACATATGTCAGACCAATCCTGGAGTGTGCGGCTCCAGCATGGAGTCCATGTCTAGTCAAGCATATGACTAAACTGGAAAAGGTTCAAAGGTTTGCCACCAGACTAGTACCCGAACTGAGAGGTATGAGCTGCGAGGAGAGACTACGGGAATTAAACCTCTCTTCGTTGGAAGACAGAAGAGTTAGGGGGGACATGATCACCACATTCAAGATTCTCAGGGAATCGACAGGGTTGATAAAGACAGACTATTTAACACAAGGGGCACACACACTAGGGGACACAGGTGGAAACTGAGTGCCCAAATAAGCCACAGAGATATTAGAAAGAACTTTTTTAGTGTCAAAGTGGTTGACAAATGGAATGCATTAGGAAGTAATGTGGTGGAGGCTGACTCCATAAACAGTTTCAAGTGTAGATATGATAGAGCCCAATAGGCTCAGGAACCTGTATACCTGTTGATTGATGGTTGAGAGGCGGGACCAAAGAGCCAGAGCTCAACCCCCGCAAGCACAACTAGGTGAGTACAACTAGGTGAGTACACACACACACACACACACACACACACACACACACACACACACACACACACACACACGCACAAACCAGCCTACCGCCAACCTCACCCCCGGGACTGACCTTCCGTCGCTCACCCACCTGATTGCCTTCCTCCTCTCTCCCCTGCTCTGCCCCTGTCCCCCGCTCTGCCTCTGTCCCCTGCTCTGCCTCTCTCCCTCGTTCTCCCTCTCTCCCCCTCACTCCCTCTCCCTCGCTCTCCCACTCTCCCCCCTCACTCCCTCTCCCTCGCTCTCCCACTCTCCCCCCTCAATCCCTCTCCCCCACTCCCTCTCCCTCACTCTCTTTTACTCCCTTTCACTCACTCTCTTCCTCTTCCTCTCCCTCCATCCTTCCACCAGTTAACCCCACCCCCCGCTGTGCCACCTCCACAATAAACATACACGCGTGCGCGCATACACACACACGCAGCCCGGATCCCGTACCTTGTCAAGCACAAGACGAAGCTGGAAAAAGTCCAAAGGTATGCCACTAGACTAGTCCCAGAACTAAGAGGCATGAGTTACGAGGAAAGGCTGCGGGAAATGCACCTTACGACACTGGAAAACAGAAGAGTAAGAGGAGACATGATCACAACCTACAAAATCCTCAGACGAATCGACTGGGTATACAAGGAGAAACTATTCAACACTGGTGGGACCGGAACAAGGGGACACAGGTGGAAACTGAGTACCCACATGAGCCGCAGAGACGTTAGAATGAACTTTTTCAGTGTCAGAGTAGTTGACTGATGGAATGCATTAGTCAGTGATGTGGTGGAGGCTGACTCCATACACAGTTTCAAATGTAGATATAATAGAGCCCAGTAGGCTCAGGAATCTGTACACCAGTTGATTGACAGTTGGGAGGCGGGACCAAAGAGCCAAAGCTCAACCCCAGCAAGCACAAATAGGTGAGTACAAATAGGTGAGTACACACACACACACGCACAGTCAAATCAGGAGGAAGACAACAGTGAAAGAACAGGTAATGAAACTTAGAACAGGCGAGGACAGGTATACAGAGAGGTGTGTGAAGAACTCAACAAGAGGTTCCAGGAGGTCTTCACAATGGAACATGGTGAGGTCACTGCGCTAGGAGAGGGGGTGTTAAGATTTTATGGGCTGCTTTGGGGGGTCTACTCTATTATGGAGCAAGTTAGAATCAGGTCAGTTGGAGCAGGTCAGCAGTTGGAATCAAGGTGTAACAGGGTAGTGACACAATTAGCCCCGGCCCCCAAGGAACATAGGTTCCTGTTTATGATTTAAGGTGTTAGAACAGATCTGATGTCTGGGATACAATCAACTATGTTACTACAACAGAAGTAATGGATACACCTCAAAAACTAACTTATTTATTAAATGCTCTTAACAACCCCCATATACATTAAATAACAATAACAATAATTACTTTACCACACTATCTTACGTTAAAAGCCTTGGTCCACATAGACAGGATACAAGGTTTTATGATTAGGACAAGCTAGGGTAAAGTCTTCTTGGCAAGGGACACTAGCAAGGACTCTAGGCAGCTTGGTACCACTTGAGCACACGTGGTTCCACTGAGACCCCTTAGAGTAACTTAGCAATATAAACACTCGCTTAACCTATATGCATTACTACACACTTATTCCAGAAAACGTACATGCAACCGGTACTTAGCTTTGTAAACTAGACACAGGATAAGGTAAGGGAAGAGAGAAGGAAGAGGGGAATCCAGGCAGAGTCCCACAGGCAGGGCTTTACACCACATAGCCCGAACAGAGAAGAACGCAGGAGCCTCCAGTCTCAGCTCTCTCTCCAGCTGTTGCCGGGGAGACGACAACAGCTTATCGTCCCGCTTGTAAACATTACAAATCTTCACCGACGTAAAACTGGTTACTTTAATAGTAACACTAAGAATAGTTGATAATTAGTTCGATTAGCTAGATTAATTGATAACAAAAACAAGCTCAAGAGTCTGAATGCTCTGTGAGAAACAAGATTTGTCTTACATCTGGCAAAGAAGATAGGAACAAAGGCGCATTAACAAGCACAACAAATAATGTAAAGTAATTTATTTATAGCTCAATTTGACCTCTGGTTTCCACTGAGGAACCCAGGGTCGTAACACTCCTCCCCCCTTCAGAGAAAAAAAAATGTGACTACTAGAATAGTAGTCATATTTTCTTGTAAGAGTATACAGAGAATAAAAAGGAAAATTTATGACATAAAAGAAAATCAACCAAAAACAAAAATTTCTATGCAAGAAAATCACAAAGTAATTCTCTGAAAGAAAAAGCACACAGAAATAAGTTTTCTGAAAGAAAAAAACACGCACAAAGCAATTCTCTGAAAGAATCAGCACATATAAAAAAATGGGGAAGTAATAAATTTTACACGGAATATTTAATGTCACAGGAGAACCTAAAAAAAATATCTAAAGCATGACAGTTGGTATATGGCCTCCTGTGGCTGAAATGAATGCTACTCAGGTAACCGGGACAGAGCGTCGGCTATCATGTTGAGCCAGCTCAGTAGGTGGGTAATGGAAAGATTGAAGTCCTGTAGGTACAATGCCCACCTGAGGATGCGTTTATTTTTTGCCTTCATCTGGTTTATGAACACTAGTGGGTTATGATCCGTGTACACTTCCTTTATATTACCTGTGAGGTATACTTCAAACTTTTTACATGTTAACACTAGCGCCAATGCCTCTTTTGCTACCACTGAATAATTGCGTTGCGCCTTGTCAAATTTCACAGAGTAATAGTATACTGGGTGGTGCACTTGATCATCCCCAGTTTGCAACAACACTGCACCAGCACCCGAGTCAGACACGTCAACATGAAATTTAAACGGTCGGTCAAACCTTGGACTAGCGAGCACTGGGGCGGAAGCTAAGATCAATTTCAAATTTTTAAACGCCACTGCACAGTCTGATGACCACTTAAATTTAACGGCCTTCTGCAACAAGTCTGTGAGAGGAGTGGCAACATTGGAAAAGTTCTGACAAAAGCGTCGATAGTATGCACACATACCGATAAACCTTTGAATGTCCTTTTTAGACTGGAGCACTGGATACTCCAGAATGGCGCTGACTTTATCTTGCCGAGGTAACACTTTTCCTTGGCCTACTTTATAACCGAGGTGGGTCACTGTGCCTTGGCCAAAATGACACTTTTTGCATTTAGAGTTAAATTTGCACTTTTCAGAACTCTGAACAACTGGCATAACCTAGCTATGTGTACAGTCCAATTACTATCAAAAAGCACAATGTCATCTAGATATGTCCGATAATTTGGACCATTAGCGAGCAGAGAGTTCATTAGCTTTTGGAACATGGTAGGGGCATTACACAAGCCGAACGGTAACACTTGATACTCAAAGACACCATTGGGTGTTACAGATGCAGTTAGTTGCTTAGCACATTCAATGAGCGGGATCTGATAATAACCCCCCCCCCCCCGAGAGGTCGAATTTCGAGACGTACGTGGCGTTTCCGAGCTTTCGGAAAGTTCCTCGTGTACTCTGGATTTACCACCTTGGCAAGTGTGAGATTTTTTTCTACGCCTACCTCCCTTAGGAGGTGGACTACAAGTTTAAAGGCTGCTCTTGGCAGTTAAGCATGTGTCCAGTAGAAAAGGAGAAGCGGGAGCAAACCGCCAGGCTTCCACCACTAGGGGTGAAAACCTGTCCACAATAGGCCGCTGGTTCCTCCTAGTTAAACATGACGTTAAAACTAATAATGGGTAACCGACGGGTTCTCACAATCAAATTTTATATTTGATGTGGCGCTATGAATTAGAATTCGAATTCCCAAGAGCACAGCCGTCATATCAAAAGATCACAGCAACATTAATCGCAAAGTGCAGAACGGGTGTGGAAAAGAATGGTTGAAGGTTGACATCAAAGACCGTTTTCTATAAAATAAACAATTTATTAATAACAAGAGACTAGACTACTACAATATCGAGTTTACAATTACGTTAATGTCCATCCAGTGGCACAATAACAAACAGCTAACTAGCAACCCTTGCTGTGCGGCTGCATACTGAACTAACCTGAACACAGGTGTGCCCACTGACGACGCAATATTGCAAATCAGAAAAAATATCACAGACTAAGTTACACCACAGCGAGTGATTTATTACGCTAATGTCCATCCAGTGGCATTTGCAACACAGCTATTCAACAGCCCCTCCGGAAGTGACAGCAGGCTCCATCTTGCTGACACTTTGAGCTGACAACATGAACTAACTGAACAAATGAAGGATATCCACTGATGACACAAGCAAGCAATCAATAGTGTCACGGCTTCACGGTGACAGCTACTCTAATCACAAGCTTAAGGTCCTCCTTACAAACAGGAGTGACCCCCGTAACTAGGCGGGTAGTCCAACAGTGGCTCCCCCTATCACAACCCATTGTGAACCCTCTTTGCAACTCCCTACAGGAAGTTGCACTGTAAACAGTGAACAAAGTCAGGCAAGTCGGGATTCTGGGACACAGCTCCACTCATCCCTAAGTTTTACTCTACTCTCGTCACCGGACGATAACCAAAAGCAATTGCCTTAATCAATTACAACATGGATTATGTTATTAATTACGTTAATTGACTGATCACAGCAGTCAGTAACAAAGTACTACTTTAATCACAAACAATTGTCTCTCATTAGACAACAACATGATGGTACTCTACGTCAACACAAGTCATCTTGTCTCTCAACACAAGTAACAATAACTCAAGTCTCTTACATTACATCACACTTGACTCCCTGCAAGTATTCAGTGAGTAATTCTTAATTAAGGTCAAACGGACCACTCATTACATCCCAATTGAGTTACGTTAACTAAGCCTACCCTAAGTGGGTAGCTTCTCAACAGTCTGTCATTAATTACTTTAATATGAGTGTTAATTACCCTAATTAACCTCGAGCATTTAATTGACTGTCACCAGGACCGATAATTAATCATACATAAATACGTCTCACTCCGCACTGCCTAAGCAGGTCTCTTCAAACATTGTGAATTCACAGAAGAGGAGCTAATTACTAATTAACAATGAGTGCATCTTAATCCACTGTCACCAGACAGAATATGATTAATATAACGAATATGCTCGATCCATGACCTCGCTTTACCGAGTCATCTGAGTTCTCAAGACTCCAGACGTTAATTACTCCACTAATTATCATGAGCCACTAATTGCTGTACCTCCGAAAGGTAATTAGTCTCGAGCAAATGACGTTAACACTATTACTGACAGACTCTGACAGATCCTCTCCCACTACGTGAATTCATGATGAGAATGCTAATTACATAATTACCTAGAGTGGTCAATTAGTTGTCACACGGACAATTAATTGCACCCGAAACGTATTTCAACAAGCTCAATACTGTTCTCTAACAGTTCACACTCACTCAACAATAAATGTGCACCCCTTATCCAGTTTATTACCTCTTTAATTAACTCACTGAATCCTCAAGTCCTCCACACAACTTAAAGGAACAAAGTAACCCCAATGTTACATAGGTCACACTTACAATGGCATGCATAACAACATAAATGCACCGCCCACATACGGTTGCGGCTACTGCAACTCGTTAATTACTATACCCACACAGTAATGACACACGGTTTGGCAACAACAAAAGTATACCAATATTACTGCCCTCTCTAATCTTGTAAATGTTGCAAAAGACTGATCAAACACGTCCACTTCAGCAAGACAATTTACGTTAATATAAGACACCGTCGCTATGCGGACAGCTGGCGCTAATTCTCCATAATTAGGCAAATTAATTAATTGCTTGTTCTCATTAAGTACTGAGAATTTCCCTGAATACTCAAAGGGTCCCCTTAAATCCTCAACACAGTTCCTAGGACAGTAATATCGTATACCTGATAACAACACTGCACAAACCTGCAACACAATGATGCCGTCAGCATGCCCCCCATGCTAATGACATCATTAGGCAATCAGTCAGCAATCACATCTACTGACTCACCACACTACACAGTACATACAACATGCAATTGAACACATGGAAATGGCCTCCACATAATCAATGAAAATTATATCACCAGGTAAATGTATCACTAACTACACAGACCTCAGGGTATCCACTGACCTCCCTGCACCACTGGCCTGCCTACCTCTAATGTTTATAATTTATACGCGGTACTCTATGGCATTAATCCAGGCCGAACGATTATACAGAATCAACAGACTGGATCATTTATATGGTAATTCTCTACACTGACTGGTCCCATACTCAAGTCAGTCTACACACAACAATATCTATATATATATATATATATATATATATATATATATATATATATATATATATATATATATATATATATATATATAACTGAAAACTCACACCCCAATAGTGACTCGAACCCATACTCCCAGGAGCAACGCAACTGGTATGTACAGGGACGCCTTAAACCACTTGACCATCACGACCGGACATAAGGAAGTGATAGCCGGAGCTATATGAACCACTTCCCCGCCGGCACCCGGATGGTAATCTTGGGCATAGCATTTTATCAAATCACCTCATTTTTGGGGCAACACGTGAGGAACACAAATGCAAACAAGCCTGAATGGTCCCCAGGACTAGATACAACTGAAAACTCACACCCCAATAGTGACTCGAACCCATACTCCCAGGAGCAACGCAACTGGTATGTACAGGGACGCCTTAAACCACTTGACCATCACGACCGGACATAAGGAAGTGATAGCCGGAGCTATATGAACCACTTCCCCGCCGGCACCCGGATGGTAATCTTGGGCATAGCATTTTATCAAATCACCTCATTTTTTGGGGCAACACGTGAGGAACACAAATGCAAACAAGCCTGAATGGTCCCCAGGACTAGATACAACTGAAAACTCACACCCCAATAGTGACTCGAACCCATACTCCCAGGAGCAACGCAACTGGTATGTACAGGGACGCCTTAAACCACTTGACCATCACGACCGGACATAAGGAAGTGATAGCCGGAGCTATATGAACCACTTCCCCGCCGGCACCCGGATGGTAATCTTGGGCATAGCATTTTATCAAATCACCTCATTTTTTGGGGCAACACGTGAGGAACACAAATGCAAACAAGCCTGAATGGTCCCCAGGACTAGATACAACTGAAAACTCACACCCCAAAGTGACTCGAACCCATACTCCCAGGAGCAACGCAACTGGTATGTACAGGGACGCCTTAAACCACTTGACCATCACGACCGGACATAAGGAAGTGATAGCCGAGCTATATGAACCACTTCCCCGCCGGCACCCGGATGGTAATCTTGGGCATAGCATTTTATCAAATCACCTCATTTTTTGGGGCAACACGTGAGGAACACAAATGCAAACAAGCCTGAATGGTCCCCAGGACTAGATACAACTGAAAACTCACACCCCTAGTGACTCGAACCCATACTCCCAGGAGCAACGCAACTGGTATGTACAGGGACGCCTTAAACCACTTGACCATCACGACCATTACCATCCGGGTGCCGGCGGGGAAGTGGTTCATATAGCTCCGGCTATCACTTCCTTATGTCCGGTCGTGATGGTCAAGTGGTTTAAGGCGTCCCTGTACATACCAGTTGCGTTGCTCCTGGGAGTATGGGTTCGAGTCACTTTGGGGTGTGAGTTTTCAGTTGTATCTAGTCCTGGGGACCATTCAGGCTTGTTTGCATTTGTGTTCCTCACGTGTTGCCCCAAAAAATGAGGTGATTTGATAAAATGCTATGCCCAAGATTACCATCCGGGTGTCGGCGGGGAAGTGGTTCATATAGCTCCGGCTATCACTTCCTTATGTCCGGTCGTGATGGTCAAGTGGTTTAAGGCGTCCCTGTACATACCAGTTGCGTTGCTCCTGGGAGTATGGGTTCGAGTCACTTGGGGTGTGAGTTTTCAGTTGTATCTAGTCCTGGGGACCATTCAGGCTTGTTTGCATTTGTGTTCCTCACGTGTTGCCCCCAAAAATGAGGTGATTTGATAAAATGCTATGCCCATGATTACCATCCGGTGCCGGCGGGGAAGTGGTTCATATAGCTCCGGCTATCACTTCCTTATGTCCGGTCGTGATGGTCAAGTGGTTTAAGGCGTCCCTGTACATACCAGTTGCGTTGCTCCTGGGAGTATGGGTTCGAGTCACTATTGGGGTGTGAGTTTTCAGTTGTATCTAGTCCTGGGGACCATTCAGGCTTGTTTGCATTTGTGTTCCTCACGTGTTGCCCCAAAAAATGAGGTGATTTGATAAAATGCTATGCCCAAGATTACCATCCGGGTGCCGGCGGGGAAGTGGTTCATATAGCTCCGGCTATCACTTCCTTATGTCCGGTCGTGATGGTCAAGTGGTTTAAGGCGTCCCTGTACATACCAGTTGCGTTGCTCCTGGGAGTATGGGTTCGAGTCACTATTGGGGTGTGAGTTTTCAGTTGTATCTAGTCCTGGGGACCATTCAGGCTTGTTTGCATTTGTGTTCCTCACGTGTTGCCCCAAAAAATGAGGTGATTTGATAAAATGCTATGCCCAAGATTACCATCCGGTGCCGGCGGGGAAGTGGTTCATATAGCTCCGGCTATCACTTCCTTATGTCCGGTCGTGATGGTCAAGTGGTTTAAGGCGTCCCTGTACATACCAGTTGCGTTGCTCCTGGGAGTATGGGTTCGAGTCACTATTGGGGTGTGAGTTTTCAGTTGTATCTAGTCCTGGGGACCATTCAGGCTTGTTTGCATATATATATATATATATATAATATATATATATATATTATATATATTATATATATATATAACTACTTGTGTGGTACTGTGTACAATATCCCTCTCCAGGTACCCCCCCCCCCTACTAGTCACCTGGACGTGCTACAGACAGCTGTCTCCTCAGCTGCTTCCTTAGCCTAGCAGGGCTATGGGACAACCCAGCTTTTAATGGAATTTCCACTAATATTGAGACACTGTTACACTCTGATTATTGTACTCACATTTTTCTCTCATTTCACTCATTTCCCAGGTCACTACCTCCTGGCTGTCAACACTTAGCTTGCTCCTCGTGCGTCGACAAGATGTGGCCCTAGGCTGTCCCGGGAAAGTGGCCAAGTGGCCCAAGGGTGGCCAAGGCATGCGGCCACTGCGTGGCCCTAGAGGGTGTAGCCACGGGTGGCGCGTGACGTCACAGCACCCCACCCGAGCTGAGCTGGTGCGCGGGGTGGGGGTGGCCTGGCCGGGCCGGGCGGCGGGTGGCCGCGGGCGGCCTGGGGTGGCCGCGGGCATACACACATGGATGGGGAATCACTAACAACCCCATCATACCAGAGCATGACTCGCTCTTACACTGGGGTGACAAGGGTGACAATGGCGCGTCACCACCACCATGGACGCCATCGGGCGGAATTCAAAGTCCAACAGGGCCTGTAATATCACCTTAATTACACTAGGAGGCCCTGCCCATTATTCCACCCAATTGTCCCATGAACATACAGGATATTTGAACCACCAGCTGCCCCATGGGTGATCACTGTCTCTGAGGCTTTTCACTGTCCCGTATTCATCAGCCCCAATTTCACGCGAATTGGGCCTCGACACACCCAGGGTGGCAGGAGTGCCATGCAAGATGAGTAATCTGGACGACAGAAGCGATTAACGGTGGTGGAGGTGGCAGGCCCCGCCTCCACCAGGTCACTTCTTACTCCTCTGCTGCCGATCAAACTCACGCTTTCGCGGGCTAGGGAAACTCAAATCCCCATCTCCCCCNAAGCCTAAAAAAAAGTATAATAGTGTTTTGAGCTTACTTAATAATAATAGAGATGCCATATATCAACTGGACACTTAAAATTGCGAAGCCAGAATGTGTAAATAAATCTAGTAGCCATCTTTAGTAGGGATCAAAAGCCGAAAGATCAACGAAAAAATGTGAAATGGAGCAACTAGAACAATGAGATATATTTCGGGAAGTATTGATACATCATCAAGATACGTAGTATTATTTATCAGCTTATTGGACTTTCTTAACTTCATGATTTATGTGGAGGTTTTAAGTTTTATTCTCCTGACTATAATTGAACATAAATTCACTTCGCAAATACAGAGAAGAATGATGAAATAAATACCTGGAATCAGAAACCATCCCTTTGAAAACAGAATAAAAAAGCTATTATCACCTACATCTGCACTATACACGTACGCACGCGCGGACGGACACACACACATGCACACATACCCTTGGACACAGTACCACACGAGAGACTAGTGCAAAAACTGGAGATGCAGTCAGGAACGAAAGGGAAGGTACTCTATTGGATGAGGGAATATCTAAATAACAGAAGACAGCAAGTCACTGTGAGGGGTGAGGCCTCAGATTGGCGAGGAGTCACCAGTGGAGTCCCGCAGGGTTCAGTCCATGGAACTATAGTGTTTCTGATAAATGTAAATGATCTCTCAGAGGGTATAGAATCCTTCCTCTCATTGTTTGCTGATGATTAAAAAATTATGAGAAGGATTAGGACAGAGGAAGATAGTATGAGGCTACAAGATGACCTAGTCAAGCTGAATGAATGGTCCAACAAATGGCTGCTAAAGTTCAAACCGAGTAAATGAAAGGTAATGAAACTAGGCAGTGGAAACAGGAGGCCAGACACTGGATACAAAATGGGAGATGAAGTCATTCATGAAACGGACAAAGAGAAAGATCTAGGAGTTGATATCACACCAAACATGTCTCCTGAAGAACAAATAAAGCGTATAGCCTCTGCGGTGTATGCGAGGCTGGTTAACATCAGAACTGCTTTCAGGAACCTGTGCAAGGAATCGTTCAGAAACTTTCATTCCACATGTGTAAGACCAATCCTAGAGTATGCGGCCCCAGCATGGAGACCGTACCTTGTCAAGCACAAGACGAAGCTTGAAAAAGTTCAGAGGTATGCCACTAGGCAAGTCCCAGAACTAAGAGGCATGAGTTACGAGGAAAGACTGCGTAAAATGCTACTCACGATGCAGGAAGACAGAAGAGTAAGGGGAGACATGATCACTACCTACAAAATTCTGAGGAATTAAGAGGGTAGATAAAGATAAACTGTTTAACACGGGTGATACGCGAACAAGGGGACACGGGTGGAAACTGAGTTCCCAAATGAGCCACAGGGTCGTTAGAAAGAACTTTTTCAGTGTCAGAGTAATTAACAGATGGAATGCATTTGGGAGTGATGTTGTGTAGAAAGATTCAATACACAGTTTCAGATGTAGATATGACAGAGCCCAGTAGGCTCAGGAATCTGTACACGATTGACAGTTGAAAAGCAGGATCAAGGAGCCAGAGCTCAACCACTGCACACACAACTAGGTGAGTACAACTAGGAGAGTACACACACATTGAGAACAGGAGGGAGTAGAGGAAGTACAGATTATAAAGGACAGAGAACAACAGTACTAGATGCAACAGAGTTAGATTCATTAAAGCTAGGAACAACAACATTAATATAAGGAGAGTATCGGAAAGAATCTACGAGAAAGATATTGCGACCAAAGCCTAAAAAACAACCAAAATTACTACATGGTCATATAAGAAGAAAAAAATGTCGGTGAATGACCAAGTGATAAGACTACGGAAAACAGAAGGACCATACACAGAAAGCGACAAGGAAGTCTGTGAGGTACTGAACGCTAGTTTCCAGGGAGTGTTCACATCCGAGCCTGATCAGCTCCCATTGTTAGAAGAGATGACCCTGGATCAGATATAGAAGTGGCAGCACAGGAGGTAACGAAACGGCTAACAACACTGGATGAAACTAAAGCAGTTGGGCAAGACAACATGTTACCTTGGATACTAAAGGCGTCATCGAAAGCCCTCAGCATGCCCTCAAGCAAGGATCTTTAATGAGTCACTTACGAAGGGAGAGTTGCCCGTCGTAAAAATTTCTGGAAAAGGGGCTTGAACAAAAGGAGCTGGTTACTGAAGCAAACCTTATTCGTAAATATAAAAGTAGATATGACAGGGAAATAAGACAGTTTTCATTACTTTAAACAACCTTCGGCTACATAAAGGCGGGATGCAAGAGCGAATTTTCGATCCTGCAGACACAAATAAGCGAGTTCAAATGGGCGAGTACACACACACACATACACACATAGTTAATCGTGTTACCAATTTTCCAAACAAAGAGATTGGAAAGAGGCACTTAACTACAGACCAGTATCACCGACAAGCATTCTCTTCAAAGTGCTTGAAAGAGTAATCAGGTTAAAACTGGTTACACACTTAGAGAGAGATAGGTATGTAAACAAACACCAACATGGATTCAGTAATGGGAAATCATGCCAAACAAACTTTCTGGAAATCTATAATAAAGTAACAAGAATATGGATGGGCAGACTGCATATTTCTGGAATGTGTTTTTCTGGCATATATCAAGGGCAGAAGCCTTTGACACAGTACCGCACAGGAGATTGCTATTCAAACTTAAGAGGCAGGCGGGAGTAAGCGGAAAAACCCAAGCATGGGTAAAGAATTGCCTAACAGGCAGGAGCCAGGGAGCAACAGTAAGGGGCAAGAAGTCAGACTGGTGAACAGTAACGAGTATAGTACCTCAAGAATCGTTGCTGGGTTCAGTTCTATTTCTAATATACGTAAATGACATATCTACAGGAGTCGATTCCTATATGTCGATGTTTGCAGATGACGCGGAATTAATGAGATGAGTTGGGACAAATGAGGATTGTAGGATTCTAAAACGTACTTGAACAGGTTGCAGAGATGGTCAGAGAAATGGCTACTAGAGTTCAACATGAGCAAGTATAAAGATATGGAAATGGAACTAGGCGAGAGGTCAAAGGGACAGTAGTCAATGAAGGAAAACTCCCTACCTGTGACGATTCGAGAAAAAGGTCTGGAGGTGAACATAACACCAAATCTAACTCTTGAGGTACACATGCATAGGACACTGACAGCAGCGTACTCTAAGCTAGGAAAAAGAGCATCGTTCAGACACCAAAGTAAAAAGACATTTAGAGCACTTTACGCTGCCTACATGAGACCAGTCTTAAAGTATTCTGTCCCTTCATAGAGCCCCCACCAGAAGAAACACGCAAGGAGACCGGAAATGGTTCTGAAGTTTGCGACGTGGCTTGTCCCAGAATTGCGCGGGATGGGGAATGATGGGGTTCAAAACCTAGAGCTCCATCCTGTAAGCACAAATAGGTGAGTTCAATTAGGGGCTTACACACACACACACACACACACACACACACACCGGTGTGTGTGTGTGTGTTAGCCGGTGGCCGAGCGGGCAGCACGCTGGCCACGTGATCCTGTGGTCCCGGGTTCGATCCCGGGCGCCGGCGAGAAACGATGGCCAGAGTTTCTTTCACCCTATGCCCCTGTTACCTAGCAGTAA